>CM032392.1:11556106-12165273 GCA_019049475.1 Eueides isabella
ACAGTATGCGGATACTGTGCGGTTATCAGTAATGGCCGATGCACTTTTACGACCATCGCATATTGTCCCCGCGATACGATGGTCGGCCGCTGTAGAAACACTTGTAGAGAAAGTAGACCAAGAAATTGCTAGGATTACCGCTCATGCCCAGATGCCTTTCGATTACACACCACCGGACACATCAGAGAATACTCAAAATCAAGGAAATAATGATAACCAAAGAACAAGCGAAGTCAGCTCGGAAACAAATCGAGAAAATCCAAGTGAAATAGTAGAACAAAGTTCTTACCAACAAATACAAGAAATTAGTCAAAACAACCAAGAAACTAGTCAAGAAATTCAAGTGACTAAAATAGCAAACCAGGAAATTAATCAAAGAAATCGAGGAAGTAGTGAAGAAAACCAGAAGAGTAGTCAAGACAATCGAGATTCTAGGCAAGTACGTCAAGGAACTAGTCGTGAAAACCAGGAAACTTAGTGAAGAAAATCAAGTCATTGATCAAGAAACTCAAAGGACTAGTTAAGAAACCCAAGATGTCCTAAAGTCTAAAATATTGATCAAGAAGTTGTACAAGCTCAGCAAACAAATTTAGACCATAGCCATGGAAGCCAACGAACCTAAATAATGAAAGGAACTATTTGATAAATTATCATATTCAAGCAGAACTTTCATTTAAGTACCTGTTCATTCAACGTAGATTTGAAATGGAAATTTATAAGACTGAAGCCATAAAGCCGCTATTTTAAAAACACAGATAACTAATACCAAGAGTGTAGGCCTCTTACTAAAAATTACGATTTTTGATTTTACTCTACAGCTGAGATAATAAACTTAAATATATATTTCCTATCCTTATACGCTTATTAATGATTTATGAGTACTTTGTATTTTATAAATGAAAACTGATAATTATGTTTGATATTGTGAGTTGTAAATAATTAAATGTTACTGATTGTTAATAAAGAACAGAAATATTTTATTGACCTCTCTTTATTATTAAATACATTAATCTATCTACACTGTATATTATTGAATATAATATATGTAGCAGGTAATCGTCAGTTAAGCCCCCTGGCCTAAATATTAATACAATGAACGATTTGGTAAATGTTTATCTGTTTGCTTGTAGAGGCCTGTCGTGGCCCCATTCCCGAGGAATCGCTCGAGGAAATAAAATATTTAATATTTTTCAATTTTAAATATTTAATGTTTTCGTTTCTTCGCTCTGGTACAAGGCAAAACGCGGCGTTGAGTTCCGCTACTCAACACGCCATGCCTCAAATTCGGCGGAATATGGGGAACGGAAGTGGAACGAAGTGTCTTAACACTAGGTCCCAAGTTCCCTCTGCCTACCCTGCCTTGTGCCTTGATTGATTCTGAACAGTTCCACACCCACGCCAAACCCAATCCGCACAGAACCGTAAATACAGAGCTTAAGTATATGAAATAATTAAATGCGTGCACAGTATACATGAGCGTATTTAGATATATTTTCGTTTCGAGAATGGGCCTGTATTTTAACTTTCAACAAAAATCCCCGGCTTCCTACGCCCATATCATAATACATTTTCTGAGCGAAAACTTGCATATCTAGGTGTAACTGTAGTAACTTTGTCTTTGTATAAAATTATAATCTTTATGTAATCCCATAAAAAGAAAAATATAATATATAGCAAGAATGTCATCCAGGGTAAGCTATAAACATAATAATTAGATGTGCCATCGACTTGCCTACGATTCTAGTCGGCAGGCAAACTTGTGATTAGAGAACGATGTAAATCTCGATTTCAAGAATTGCTGTGACGCTTCATTATTTAAATAAATTAATAATGCCACAAAGAAAGACTCGTGTATTTTTAAAAACTAATTTTCATATTTTTACTATGTTTTAAAGTGTTATTCCACACATAGGACAGAAAATACTAAACTTAAATTTAAAAAGCGTATAAAATTTTTGAACAAAGCAGGATTTGAACCCGCGCCTCTGGAAAACCGTTCCAGCGCTCTGACCAACTAAGCCATTCGTTCTCGCCAAACTCTGTCGAAATTCTTATACGCTTGTTACAACTTATTTATGTTGTTAGCATCTCTGTAGGGAGATTTTTACAAATTTCCGCTACCCAAAGACAACTCGTAAGAATTATCGTTTGGCAAGAGAGAATACTATTTATTTTAATATTTTTACTATGTTTTAACGTGTTATTCCACACTTAGGACAGAAAATACTAAACTTAAACTTAAAAAGCGCATAAAAAGAAGCAGGATTTGAACTCGCGCCTCTGGAAAACCGTTCCAGCGCTCTGACCAACTAAGCCATTCGTTCTCGCCACGCTCCGTCAAAATTCTTATACGCTTGTTACAACTTATTTATGTTGTTAGCTAACTAATTTTTAATAATAACTTTCCAACATAAAAGGACTCTAGAATATAGATAAAGTCGTGACAAATTCTAGTGTCGAGCAGAAAAAAAAGCAAATACTGCAAGCCGTTAGCCGCATTACCGTTAACTATCGAATTTTAATTTAAATATACAAACGTTTTTAATCACAAACCAAAGCTAAATATTGTAAAAACTACTATGAGCTCCATAATGCCAAGCCTTGTTGGCTGTAGTTAGTAGGCACTATATAGGGATAGTGAGATAAACTGGTTTACAAAAGTCCTCTTCTGAGTTATTTGTACTATTTATATTGTTTGTATCGTAGAAGCACTATAGTGATTTTTTGCATTTGATAATGTCTGATCACAGATTATTAGAATGAGAGAACAGAGTCATCTAACAAAGTTACGGTGTCATATATCATCTATAACGATTATTATTCAAATATATACATACTCAACTCTACTCTACTCAGCTTCACGCTGTATCCCGCACATGGCAGGGTAGGCAGGGGGAACTTGGGAACCTATTGTTAAGACACTTCGTTCCACTTCCGTTTACCACTTTTCGCCGAAATTTAAGACATTGTATGTTGAGTGGCGGAACTCAAAGCCGCAGTTGGCCTTGTTACCAGAGAAAAGAAATGAAAACATTAAAAATTTAATTTGAAAATTTAAATACTACATTTCCTCGAGCGGGGATCGAACTCACGACCAATCGTTAACAGTCACACGCTTGTTCCGTTGCGCCGTGACAAGCACATAAATACATACTATTTACATTTAAAATCTATAGGAATTTTATGTTAAATAAAAAACATTTATCATTGCAAAAAGTAACATTTATTGCATCTGTATATATAAATCAATAACTCATACAAAATGTACTTATACATAAAAGCTACAGTTTCTTAGATTTCTTTTTGCTCTTAGCGTTACTTGCATCTTTCCTCTTTTTCTCATTAACGTTGTCAGTTTTCACTTCCGGTACATCAACCTCCATAGTTTCCTTTACATAACTAACTCCCGGTATGACAGGAGTTACAAGTTGGAAAACTAATTTTCTATGCTGTAAATTGGAACTATCGAGTGTTAAACGCACCGTCAGTTCGTCAAATGTTTTCAAGGTAGTGGCGTTGCATACTTGGATGTGTTCCTGAAATATAATTTAAAGAAATATTCAAGTAATCTATAATAAGCAATACAAATATATTTTTTTCTTTTTATTCAGCTTCACGCTGTATCTCGCACATCGGAGGTTAGGCAAAAGGAACCAACCGCAGCACATAGTGTTGAAACACTCCGTTCTGTTCCCCACGTTCCGCCGAATTCGAGGCATTGTGTATTGTGTGGCGGAACTCAACGCCACGTTTGTTAACAAAGAAAACAAAACGAAATATTTCATTTCCTCGAATAAGAATACAACCTGTCGCGTTTACAGTTGCAAGCTTGAGCCACTACGCAATAGAGGCTTTTATTTTAGTACAAGCTATATTTATATGTTTTATCTTATATTTGTTATAAAATGTTAAATTATTGACTTGTCGCTATGTTCTCCACTTTCCGTTTACATTTATATATCTAGACAACTACACATATATAAGTCAAATTAATATAAATATCATATTAAACTCAGTAATATATAATCAATATTAAGTTAAAAAAAATAGTTCCTACCTCTTCATTATAAGTGAATTTATCAGATGGTAAATACAATGGCCCTTCCAGACCGTATTTCGGAATGAGTACTTGTAAAGCGTTACGTTTTACTGCCAACACAACCGCTGACTGAATCTCTTCACGGTTTTTGAATAAAATCTGTAATATAATATATATATATATATATATATATATATATATATATATATATATATATATATATATATATATATATATATATATATATATATATATATATATATATATATATATATATATATATATATTATATATATATATATATATATATATATATATATATATATATATATATATATATATATATATATATATATATTTGACTAACATCCCTCTAAGTAAATCAATAAAAATTGTCATGAGTATACAATTACTGGGATTACTTACGGGGATAGTTACTTAAGGAAACTAACATAAAAGTTTGAAATTAAAATCAATAATGTTATAACTCAAATATGAAAAGCAGATACCATAATGTGAAAATGGAGTCAACTAACACTGTTGACGAGTAATGGCCGCCCTTAAGTTAGACTTTACGAATTGTTGGTCATGAACAATAACACATAGCATAAAACTAATAAAAAGACCAAAAATGGTATCTGGACAGCCAGCGTCAGAGTGGCCACTACCAAGTGACAAACTAACATGAGTGTTGAGCGCCACGGAGGCGCGGCCGGCGTGCTGCGCCTGGCGGTGGCGGTAGTTGAGGTTGTCGCAGAGCGCGTCGGCGCGCCGGGAGTCCAGCAGCGCCGCGTGCGTGGAGTCCGCGCCCGTGCACGCGGCCAGCAGGCGGTGCACGATTACGTCTGCGTATCTGGAAATTGTATGGCTTTTTTACTTATTCTCTGTGAAAATCGGTTGAAGCATGAGTGGTTAATTTTTATATTTTTACAGTTCTTACATAGTAGGCAAAACGGAACGTAAGGACGTTGTGTTAAGATACACCTTTCTCTTTACAACCCTACTGTTTCTCACTGCCCGCTGAGTTCTAAAAATATTGCGTGTTGACTGACGGAGCAAAACGCCGAATTTTTACTTCGTTTACAACAGCGAAGAAATAAAACTATTATACATTTAAAGTCCTCGAGTGGATATCAAACTCAAAATTTATCTCCTTTCATGACGTCAACAGTCGTACACTTGTGGCCTCTAATGAATGCAGAAAAAACCTGAACATTAAAAAAAACTGAAATAATAGCTCTAATATACCTTCTAATAGGCGATGTAAAATGCGTGTAAATAGGGCACGCGAGTCCATAATGGTAGAATTCATCTTGTGTTTTAGTTCCACTCGAGAAATACACCGCTTGTTGCATACAACGAGTCGCCATTATACGTAATAGAGTGTTGAAAAATGGCCGGTCAGGAATCACTGCTTCGTTAAGAGATTTTGAGAAGGACTTGTTTGTTGACACATCTAATTCGAAACCCTGGAAATTGTCGTCTTAAAATATTAATTTTAATACAAATTTAAAAGTATCTATACTATAATAATTAAAAAAGACACAAGCTGATTGAATTATTTTGCTTAGTAACTTTGTTAAATAATGTGAGACCTAATTAGCTGAAGAATTTATATACAACTGATCATTAAACCATAGCTATCGTATGTTATTGGTAATAAAATTGTGGTTTTCCTTTTCACAAATATATTTGAAAACATTTACATACTGTTCGTTATAGGAAAAATAACTATTTATATATATTCAGAAACAAAAATATGGTCATGCGAATTTTATTCTTCCCCTATCACTTTTAGCTAAACAGCGTCAAGTATATAACAGAGAAGGCAGAGGGACCCTGGGAACCTAATGTTAAGACACTACGTTGCAACTAAGCACTTCCAGTTTTTGAATTTGAGACATTGCGTGGCAGAACTCAACGCCGCACTTTAGTGTCAATACGAAACATTAAGTAAGAACATATACAACTCTTGAGTCGAGCCGTGGTAGAATCCTACCGTAATCTGTGAATATACGGTATCGTCAGCATTAGACCTTTAACCTTTTAAGTGTATGACTGGTCTGGACTGGTCTTTTCTATTTTTTTTTAATATGAATTGTTCTTTTTTTTCAACTATAACATATTGGCAGAAATATTTAATAATTAAAAGAACAACGTCTCATGTATAAAGTATGCCTCATTCATCTTCGAAGACTTAGAAGATATTAAAAGTAGCCTATAAAGTAATTAGCAGCTTAGAAGATATAAGACCTGTTGTCGGGCCGCCTTCAGGAAGTTGTGGAAGTTGGCGGGCGGCGGCGCCGGGTGTCGCCGCAGCAGCGCGCACTGCGGGAAGTCCCTCGCCAACCGCTCCGCCACGCTCACGTTGGCTAACAACATGAACTCCTCCACCATCGAATTTGTATCCACTATTTTCTTTGCTTGCACTTCTATTGGATCGTGGGTTTCTGAATCTACCTGTCATTTTATTTATTATTTTTTTCATTATGGTCACACAAATATAATTATTTTTAAATAAAAATAAAAAATATAAATTGTAAAATACATATTCAATTGTATATTTTTTTTATGTAAAACATTTAACATAATAAGTATTTTTTAAAACATATTTAGCATATATGTTTCGTATAGAACAGAGGAGGCAGAAAGAACCTTATGTATATATACACCAATTTCCACTTTTACCTAAATTCACCTACTTAAGTATCAAACGTATAACAATTGCATGTTTCCAATTAGGCGCTACTCCATTGCGCCACAATGGATGAACTTCAATTTAGAAATTAAATCATTACACTTCCTCGTTCTGGCAAGGAGACAAAGCGCGGCGTTGAGTTCCGCCACTCAGTACGCAAACGCAGTCTTACCACCAGGTAAAGAACCTGGTGCTAAGACTGCGTTGCCCTGGCCCTGGCTACCCTTATATACCACATAAGCCTATATGCGTAAAGCATGAAATAAAATACTTACTTGAAAACGTATTTCCGGTGACGCAAGCAGTAAAGCGCCATTGTCAAGTCTCTTCTGCTTCAATTTCTTAGCTAAACTGTTCAACACACGGAGTGAAGCTGCTATTTCATCGTTTCTGGACGAGTCGTCTATCGCTATTTGCGCTTCTTCGTAAGTCATGGCGGCTCGAGACTGTTTGTATATCATATATAAATTAAACAACAACGTTCTGCCAATAATAAAAAATATTACTTTTTAAATTTATTATTTTTTATACTACAAAACAGAAAATACAGTAAAAATAATTACAAAGGTCTTTGCCCGGCCAAAAACACAACACAGAACAGAACACACAAAAAAAATTACCTTTATAACACTTTTGTGGAATTTAGTGGAGAGAACATTTGCATTTTCATCAATCTCCCACACGGCGGAAAACGCTAATCTCTCTTCACCGCCTCTTAACGAGCATAGATTTGAACTTAACAAATCTGTAAATTAAAAATACATTGATATACAATTATAAAATAAAAAAAATAAGCATGAAGCCTGTAATGGCGCAGATGCACAAGCGTGTGACTGTAACTTTGATAAGATAAACACGCTCAGGTAACAAGGCAACCCGCGGCGCTCAGTACGCAAAACTAAGCTGAAAATGGCTGACTGAAACGGAACTGAGAACTTAACACTAGTATCCTAACTCTAACTACTCATTACGTCATTTACGACATATAGCGTAATGCTAAAAAAAATTAAAGATACTATAACTGAAATATAATGCCACAATAAATTGCTTTAAGTAACAACAGAAACGTTACCACTATAGCTCTTAAAAAATCTGTTACCATTAAATTCATACTTACGCAGGACACAAATATTGCCGTGGGATTACGGCTTAGAATAGAATCACCCTGGTACTGATGGTGTGGTAAGAGGCGATTAAAGTACGTGTGGGAGAGTCACGCTGTCAACAAAGGCATCACGCATGGGCAGACCCGACTGGATTATTACCACCCCTGGCATTTAAAACCGGCGTTAAGTAGTGGCTTTGGCCACTGCGTTTCGCATTGGGTTATGCCGGGCCCCAGTACTTAACCACCTTAAAGGCCGAAAACGCACGTGTAGCTCCTCTGGTGCAACACGGGGCCATGGGCACCAGAGGAGCTACAGGTGCGTATCACCATCAGCACCCATAAGCTCGTTTGCCGTGATTTGTCCAAAAAAAAAAACAAAAACAAAAATGAAAACCAAATTGAATTCGAACCTGGGACCATATCAATTCTTCTGTCAACCAAGTAAACAGTGGTGGAGCGGGACGCGGCCTCCTTGTCCAGCGCCGTGTTGGGTCTGACAAAGTGCGTGACGTCAGCAATGTGGACGCCCACCTCGTAGGAGCCGGCCGGCAGCGCGCGCGCGTGCAGCGCGTCGTCTATGTCGGTGCAGCCCGGCGGGTCCACGGAGCAAACGCATATCGAACGTAGATCTACGCGTTTTTTTATTTCCTGGATATATTTTAGATTTAGTTATTTTATATAGAATTTATAAAATTATTTTACATAGAATTAATTAATGTATTTAAGATAGTTTATTTATTTGTTAACTTATTTTAGATAGAATTTATTAATTTATCTTAGGTAATTTCAAAATTCATTAATTATAGATTCATTAACTAATTTTAGATAAAATTTATTTATTTATTGTAATTTAAATACTTCAGTACTAATCTGTACTGAAGATAAAAAAATATTTATTTTGTAACAATTGTAAGGTTTTTTAAAATACCTTCAATGTTAAATGCAATAGTTGTGGTAAAAACTTTTACTTGAAAAAATATTGACAAATGTCAAATAGACTTTCACTAGTTATCAAGCATAAGCAAAATAAAATATTACATCTTCAGATATAGTCCAGTCGTTAGGTGGCAGGCAAGCTAGTACCGCCTCGCTGAATCGCGCGTGAGGTACATCATGTTCCAACAGTATCACTTCATTCTCGGCATCTTTATCGCCTACAATGAAAACAAATATATAAGGCTTACTTAATTCAATATTGGAAAGTAAAATTAAACACTTGCTTAAAATAAAGTAATGTTCATTATAAAAATGTAGTTGTAGTAGTTAGAAAAACTGCAATTTTAATTTATTTTTGATAACAAAATTAAATTTCTATTAAAAAACTTTGCAAAACACATGGTTCTAATGTAGAAGTATAAACAAAAAAACAAAATACTCTTTATTATACACCAGAAAAACACAACATAATTATATATATAGTAATATTTAGAATAGTAAAATAGGCGGCATTATCGCTAAGAAAGTGATCTCTTCCAGGCAACCTTTGGGTAGAGGAGACAATATATAAGAAAATAATTTAGAAATGATAACAAAACATATATTTAAATATTATTCTACTAAGCTTCACGCTGTATCCCGCACATGGCAGGATAGACAGAGGGAACTAGGGAACCTATTGTTAAGACACTCCATTCCGTTCCCCACTTACGAATTTGAAGCATTGCGCCAACTCAACCAAATATGGAGGCCGTTGTAGTGCAACAAGGTGGCATTAGACAAAACACACGATAGTTCAATTTCGATTTGAGAGAATAAATAATTTTCAATTTCTATACGTAGAAACAGGACAAACTGCGGCGGTAAACTCCTACAATCAAATTAGGCAGTGAAAATTGGGCAGTGTGTGGGGAACATCGGTTAATAATAAGTTCCGGCCAACACATTATATGAAGGATATACAAGAAGTGAAAAAAAAATAAGCCCATACCAATAGGGCCCAAGGATCTAACGAAATGACCCAACGGATATCTACTGTTCCGAGGCCACGAGTCCAAAGCAACTAGAATACGTTGTGACGCTAATAAGTCACTTTGACGCGTCTCAATGCGAACACGTGGTATACGTTTCTCAGCTGGTGTGAATAAATGACGTGTTGCTCCTGTAAAACAAAAATTAGTCAGATTTTTTCCTTTTGTCAAATGAAAAATAGTTAGATTTTTTTATCTTTTTGTCTCCCTTATACCTTATAGCAGGATGAGCAAGGAGTACATAGTGTCAAGACACTAATAAAATTTTCGATTATATATATTTTTAATTTATCATCTTTTAATAAAAATATATTTGAAATTCATAAACAATTTATATGTAATTTTATTTTTAAAAACGTGTAATTTTTCTCATTATTAATATAAATTGTAACGAAAACAATATAATTTTACTTGTGATATATGTATATATCATACTTAAAATATTAAATTAATTGTATATATTTTTTGTATTTGGCACCAACCAGGAAACTTGCTAGGCATTAAAATGCCACAGTATTGGCGCCATTTTCGTCTTATAATACCAACAACTTTTCCTGTAGGAGAGATATCATCCACAGAGGTAGGCTTAGTGTTAAGAAGCTGAGACTCTTCTTCAAGTAAGTCACCAGGATCCTCAGCTTTATCCTCTAAAACAATATCACTGGGCTTTGTCCACTCTTCCTGGGGTAATATTTCAATTGCAACTATATCACTATCTATAGCTCTGTTTATACCTATATGGCCTTGGAGTAATATCTGAAAAATATGTTGATTGTAACGCTAAAATAATATCAAAAAAAATTTAACATGAGGTAAAACTTACAGGTTTTTCAAATCCATTAACACTTGCAGTCCCTTCCAAGAAGTTATCTCTAGAGGCATGGAAAGTACCTTGATACAATTTCCCATTTCTAATCCCATTATGAATTTGAATGGGTGTCAAATGAGCAGGGTATAACGCATCTTTTGAACAGCTCTCAGGTATTACATTCTTAGAAAGTTTGTCAGAAAGACCTGGGAAGCCATTGACATTTTCTATATAATCTTTGACTGAAACAAAAAACAAACCATGATTATCTTTTAGTCACTACTATTATTTTCACAAATAACAAGATAAACAGTGGGAACCCATTAAAATACTATATTCCCTATTTTCCACTCAATTAATTGACATTGCATACTTATTTAAGTGTCAACTTAACACCACACTTTGTCAACCAGATGAAGTAAATTAAAACAATTAATTCCTCCTTGTGGCAATCTAACCTACTTTCATCAAGTTACAGACACCATCATGCTAAAATGTCACATTTGATTTGTCAGGTATACTTCATTTTGCACTCATAAATATATAAAAATATTGAAAGTATAGATAGATATACATACCAGAACAACACACAATACCCTCTTCTTGAGCAATTTTTCTATTGTTTTCATCATCTGTAAGAAGCACAATCTGTGGAAACTGTCCAATCAAATTCTTGATTGATATATGTGAAGCATACCATGAAGCTGCCTTACGAATTGCTCTATCATTACGATCATTTTGTTTTTCACCAGGTCTACGTTCCACATATGTATCTCTATAAAAATATTACTAGTATTAGAAAAAGTGGGAAGAGAGATATTCCTTAACATTCAGAATTATTCTTTAATAGGTCTTTCTTGCCTATAAATATAACTTTTCCATTATTTAATTAAATAGGATAGACATAAATGAATACTTCTAGTTTAAATTGAGGACAATGTTCTGGTGACTGTACAAGTGAACATGTAATGGTTGTGGATGCATGCAATTCTTACTTTTGAACATTATTTTTTTCACTTAATCATTTTGGCAACATGCCAAAGTTCCAAATTTAATTCTACCTCCTAATACACCATCATGACATGATATATATCATGAAAATTGGCCAGAAATTGGGAATGACCCTGCATTTTTTTTAACATCAAGTTCCTACCTTATCATATATGCGAAACATGCGAAACATAATACTAAGCAAAAAAAGAAAGACTAACTAATAAGAGCATGATTTACTTATGATGTTCATTAACAAATGAGTAGAATCTTCGTTTCTTATTGCCTATTATTTCCAAAAGTCTCTGAAATATAGCTGTATTCTGATGTTTAACCTCTTCAAGTACAGTTTGTAAAATAATGACATTCTTCAAAGCGTCTTCCTCGAGTATATCTATCTGATGCAGTATAACATTTGTGTCTAAAATTAAATAATGATCATATTCGAACAAAGTGCAAACTGATTCCGGCTTATTTTCCAATGTTAACTCATCATCCTTATGTGGGCATACATTACATGCCGCGGAACCACATAACAAATCATCTCGTAAATAATGTTCTCTCACAATCTGCAAGTTATCATTGAGATACAATATTATAATAAATCAAATACCTAATTGTAAATACCACAATTCAATCTCATTAATAACCTTTAAAACATTGCCGCGTTTTGTTTTAGTAAGAAATGTTTTTGTAGTCCACATTGTAGGATAATCAAAAATCGATCTATATAAAAATAAAAATTATCAAGTAATATGAAAAAATATAATTGCTGCAGAACTAAGAAAGTATATAATTTTAAATAAATTATTTACTTAAAATTGAAGTATTTACTTAAAATCACAATTAAGTCAAGCGTCACAGTCAATCTGAAGTTTCTAATGTCAAATCAAAATTCTCAGTACAGATGTAAAAAATATTCCGTATATATGTATATCATTTAAATGACATTTTACACCATTTGAAAGAATTCTAAAAGGGAAATACTACCCGTATCTCAGGGAAGAACATTTAAAAGTTCTTGTTTTTAAGCTTATCTACTAAAATTAATGGTAATAATTATTTTCAATAGTTTTTTTATAAAGAATGGTCATAAAAATCCAAACATAGCTTATGTAAACCTTAAAGAAGTCTTAGATAAAGTTACATCATTCATCCAAACATTAAGAGTATAATATGGTCTATAAATGTGACATCACAATAATAAGAGAAGATTCTCTATCAGTAAAACTAAATTTAGATCAGAATTAGTCAAGAATCTAAATATAAAGCTCACATGAAAACCAACATCTTAGCTTCACGCCTAGCGGGGTGGGCAGAGAGAACGGAGCGCTAAACGCTACGGTCTCGGCATACCTCTTTCGCCTCGAGCACTGTCATCAACCTCTTCATACATGCCCTCCGGGGGGTCCTCATGCTTTTTACGTGACCTTCCTCCAGTATCGTCAATACTGTGTTTTCGAAGGTCAACCGAGGTCTCTCCCTCGCTCTCTTACCACTCACTTTTCCTTCATAAATCAGCAACATCACGGCTAAAAATAACAGATAAATCAGACACTTGGATACATATCATGATTAAGGCCATGAAGATTATAGTTAATGGGAAGGTAGTCCTTATTGAATTAGAAAATAAGATTTATAAAAACATCAAAATACCAATAATAGCTATGAGGTTTGAAAATCTGCTAGCCGCTGTAATACAGATATGGAGTTTCCAAGTTCCAAAGAAAAAACTATCCATTATTTGTAAGAGACAAAAGACTATTAAAATATTTTAAAGTTGTGTACATCAAGAAACGGATATTTTATATATCTTCAACGTCCACACCACGAACTCCACTCATATTTATATAAAAAAATGCTCTGTTAGGTGCTTACGAATTTGATAAGTTAAACATATTAACTTGTCTAGGTCATATCCACGCTCACAAGTGATCCGAATTATTAGTACTGCTAACAGAAGTTGGCGCGCTCACTAATATCGGATTGCACGTTTGCAGTGTTAGCTTCGTTAGCACTATGAGCACATTTCGGACCAGGCCCTAACATTTACCAGAATATAATGTTGGACAACGTGTTGATATGTCAGGAACACCTGATTTATAGTAATAAATAAACTATTAATAATCGTTAGTCAAAAAATATATAATATTATTTAGCGCTAAGCCATGTAAGAATTGCTTTTAATATACAATTAACACCAAACAATCATTGTAACATGTGAAATATACATTTTTATAAGATTTTTTTAGTAGGTATATTTACGTAACTTATATTATTATGATAAACAGAAATTTGCTGAGTACAAATACCCTTAGGTGTTCTGTAAGGTATTTTTTATCAGGACCTACTTCATCTGAAGTTTTAACTGCGTATTTGAAACAATGTAATGAACCTCCATGGACTTCATATTTTGTAAAGGTAAATTATTATAAGTGAAGTTACTTTTGGAAAGTATTTCTTATGTATTCATAACATTTTATATCTTCTGAATTATTACTAAAAAAATGAATAGATAAAATATAAGTTCAGTTGTAGATATTTATTTACTCATTCTAGTAATAAGATGTCTGTCACTTTAAACACATCCTCTTGAAAATTTACTGTGCATAAAAAAGCAGAAATGTGTATTACAAATCTGTACTTCATATTCTTAATAATATTATTAATACCTACTAGATTCAAGGCTGAGATGTTAGCTCAAGTTTTTGGACTGATTTACAAATAGAAAAAGAAGAAATATGAAAACAAAATGTTTGTTTTTTTAGTATAGCAGTGTGAAAGATGATCAATTTGGAATGTCCAACTTTAACTGGAAAGTAGGCAGATCAAATTATCAGATACTAAGGACTGGCTGTTTCCCATATATCAAATATCATTGTTCTAGAAAGAAAGAAGAAGATTTAAGTACATCAGATAAATTTATGAGAATTATTAAAGTTGTTAATTTAGGTAGCAATATTAATACAATATAGTTTTGCTTTATATTTCTTTAATTCAATCATTTTTTGTTATATACATAATTTAAATTAAATAAATAAATTTTGAATACTTACAGGTATTCCATGCTTGCTCTATGGTCTTGCCGCTACTCAACTTATAAGGCATACTGAAATTGTACATACCTCAAAAGGATCTGTGACTATATACTTTTTATTACCTGAACATAAAGGGTCCTTACATTAAAATTATTTCACGAATTTTATATATGTTTGTTTGAAATTTATACCAATACCTCAAATAATATTTAAAAAATAAAATATTTATTATATTGCTATTGTTGAGGCCTGTTGTAGCGCAATGGCATAAATGCGTGACCATCACAGGTTGTAGGCTTAATCTCAACTTGGAGGAAATTAAATATTTTAATTTCTTCACTCAAGTAACAAGACATAATGTGGCGTTGATCTCCACTAACCAACTTACAATGCCTCGAATTCGGTGGGAAAATTTGGAACAGATCAGTGTCTTAACACTGGGTTCTCAAGTTCTCTCTGCCTGCCCTGCAATGTGCGGAATACAGTGTGAAGATGAAAAAAAAAAATAGTTTTCAATTCTATTTCCAATTAAAAAATATATTAATGAAAAATTTGCAAGTATGGGACGTTTATTTCACTCTGATCTTAATCTACTGACACATTTAGATGAAACTACAGTAATACCTATCTTATAGCTTGTACAGCAGAATATTACACTTTGACTAGAACTTAGCCTACTATACTATTATTACTATAAATGTGGAAATTTGTTTATGTTAAGATTTTGTATAAATTTCGCTTAAAGTTATTACTATAATATAGTAATAATACGGGTAAAGTATATAATTAAAGTATATAATTAAAGATATATCCAGATGTTAGATATTTTGCTTATTCTATACATAACGTGGCCAAATGTCTTTTTGAAAGAGTCTGTTTCGTGTATCGCTTGTTTGTACCAGTGTTCATAAAGAGAACTGTTGTTCTCTTTGTAGCGCAATGGCATAAATGCCATTGCGTTACAAATGGAACAAAAGTTCTCTTTACTTTTTTTAACGGGACGTTATTACGTTCAACAGAACGTAATAACGTCCCGTTAAAAAAAAGTAAAAAAAAAGTATTTTGCGAAGTGGCGTAAAAATGTTGGTCCATCAAAAAGAACTTAAAGATGATTTAGCTTCACGCTGTATCCCGCACGAGGCAGGGTAGTCAGAGGGAATCCGGAAACCTACGTCACTCCGTTCCACTTTCGTTCCCCACTTTAATTTAATTAAGAGATGAATTTAATTTGATTGATAATAAGTGGCTCGAATGTTTACTGTAGTACATAAAAATACAAGAAATAATCTGCGCAGCAGCAGTTAAAACAACGAAAGCTTTAAAAAGCATTCAGCAGGCGAAATATTTCGAGTTATGAAACGAAAAAAAGGACATTAACTATTCTCTAAACTTCATCACTAAACAATACAAATATCAAGTCATATTATTAATATAAAACAAAATTTACAACGTAATAACCTTACACGGTTACAAATGCGTCATTAGAAATTATAGTGATGTTTATCGTAAGTATTTTATAATTATTGATAAAATTGATAAATACGGATAAGAAACTGTTTCTGTCTGCTATCACTGACTGTGCAGTTTATTTTTATAAGGTAACATAAAAACTATTTTTATAACATCTGATGTGAAATGAGATTAAAACGACTTATTTGTCAAATCATTTTATATAATTGTATCGCTTAAAATGATTTCTTCCAAATAACCTAATCAAAAGGATCTATTTAAAAATATTATCATGGCGTGGCACAAACAAAAAAAACAATACACATATTTAATAACAATTAATTATCTATAATGAATACTAACTGCAATCAGATATTATCATAGTGTAGATTAATTAATACTCATTGTCCACATCATAACGTAGCATAAAACATATCACATAAACAATAAGCTTTATTGTTAATTTAACAATATTTTTGTTTACCTCGCACACAGCAGGGTAGGCAGAGGAAACTTGGGAATATAATGTTTTGTCACTTCGTTCCATTACCCACTTTCGGACGAAATTGAAGCATTGAGTGTTGCACGCCGGGACTCAACGTCGCGTTCTGCCTTGTTGCCAGAACCAAGATCAATTCTGCGCTCTGGCAACAAGCGACATCCAATATTTAATTTGAAGATATTAAATATCACATTTCCTAGTGTAGGATCGAACCCACAACCTGTTGCGTTTACAGTCACACGCTTGTGCCTACTGCGCTACGACATGCAGATAATGGCATGTACCTAAGTGTTTAATACGTATAAATGCTTATTTTGATGTTACCTCAAACGAAAAAAGCGAACCTTTCTTAGATTACTTTGTTGTTCGTATGTCTGACCGTTAGAAAAGAACGATCAAGATCGTATTGAGGTACCAAGCTAAATATATTATTATTTATCTTTTGTTTTGTTTTTCTGCTTTACGCTGTATTCCACACATGGCAGCGTAGGCAGAGGGAAATTTGGCACCTAGTGTTAAGAAAGAAAGAAAATTCATTCCCAATTTACCAGTTAAGTTTCCAAGTTTCCAGTTTTGAGACATTGCGTGTTATGTGACGGAACTCAACGCCGCGCTTTGCCTCACCAGAGCTAAGAAAATAAAAATGGTAAATATTTGTTTTCTTCGAGTGGGAATCGAACCCACAGGCCGTCGCGTTAACAGTCACACGGTTCTTGGCTGTAAACGCGACAGGTAGCATTTTTTCCGTTGAGCTACAGAGCCGTAAAAATGGGTAAATAAGCACATTGACCTTTGGTAAAATAATAATATGAAATTTTTGAATTAGCATACACTTTAATAAAAAGTGTAGGAGAGATTGATTGATATTTTACATGTCATATACAATATGTACGAAAAATTATAATAATATGTAATACCAAAATTTATAACAATAATTTTCGTCCTCGGGATTTTATATAAAATCACTATGTTTTCAATTGTAGGAAATTTAAAATGAAATTCTCTATTGGGGACCAAGTGGGGTCACTCTGAATCGATTTTTTGTAGTAATAAATAACACAATATAAGACAATAGTTGATTTAAAATATATTTTTAAAACGCTTTTATACATATACCGACATGATTGTTTCAAATATTTTAACTAACGCCACCCATCATTTTGCATGATTTTCATTCTGTGATATGATTAGATGATTCTGCACATGCGAAGTTCATGGAACCTTTTGAGCAAATTATAATTTAAATTATTTGATTGGTCATTGTAAGCATTAAGCTCTGCGATATATAAATATTAAAATAAGGGTAATACTATGAAGGGATGTGCTTAAAGTATTAATTTACTATTTTCTATATATAACCTAATAATTTAGGGTCCTTTCGTGGCGCAGGGTCACAAGCGCGTCTACTCGAGGAAAAGAAATAATTGAGATTTTTTACTGAAATATGTGCTTATTGTTTTAATTTCTTCATTCTGATAACAAAGCATAGCGTGATGTTGAGTTAATTAACTCAACACGCAATGCCTTAAATTCGGCGGAAAGTGTAAAAAGGAACGGATTGTTTTAAAATTAGGGTCCTAAGTTTCCTACCCAGCTATGTGCGTTATACAGCCTAAAGCTTTAAATAAAAGTTTTTTTTTATCATATTTTGTCTAAATGAGGCCTGTCGTGGCGCAGTGGCACAAGCGTGTGACTGTAACCAACAGGTTCTGGGTTCGACTCCTAGTCGAGGAAATGAAATATTTAATATTTTCAATTTAAATATTTAATGTTTAATTTCTTCACTCTGGTAATAAGGCAAAGCGCGGCGTTGAGTTCCCTTACTCAACACGGATTGCCTCAAATTCGGCGGAAAGTGGGGAACAGAAGTGGTACGGAGTATCTTAACACTAGGTTCTCGGTTCCCTCTGCCTACCCCGCCTCGTGCGGGATACAGCGTGAAGCAAAAAAAAATCGTCTAAATTGAATTATTACGAAAAACATTTGGTCACTTCACTAGATTTTTTGACCATATTCTATTGGTCCGTATTAAAACACTATTTTATATAGGTAGAGAAAGTGAATTTTATTGTTGTTCATAATGTAACATTTTTTTTTAACTAAATAGACCAATTTATGGCCTCCAAATTCTAGAACTAAGTATTCGCATAGCATCGGTTGTCGATTTGTCATAACTATTTATTATTGAATTAAATTATCAATAACAATTCTTAATTTTGCCTGTTATCTTGGGAGATATCATAGTTTTATTATAGAATGAGTTGCGTTTTAAAATATTGTGTAAGTATTATATACATGATATAATAATGGAGGGGGTTGACCTTCCACCTTATAGACCGGCACGCACCTGTAACTCCTCTGGTGCTACACGGGGCCGTGGGCGGCGGTGATCACTTACCATCAGGTGACCCGTACGCTCGTTTGCCGTGTCTTTTCCATAAAAAAAAAAACAAAAAAGTAAGACGAAAAGAAGAAGCTCTATATGGTGAATTGTAAAATTAACTAAAATTCCAAAAATCTAAATGAAATAATTAATGAAGATGAATATCAATTTAGATGAATAAAGTATAACTGTTGATGAACCTACATGTTCATGACACTCATCGACGAGAACCAGCTAACGCTTGTACTCCAACAAATGCCAAATACTGGGGAGATTGTTTAGCATGAATCTAATAAAAGCATATTATAATTACTTGTAATTTGCGTAATAATCATTTAATTGATAGGTCAGTATAATTAATATAATCGTTATTGTATTAAAAACTTTGTATAATTAATGAAATAACAATCACATTAAATAAAATGTATATCAAACAGAAAGTGACAGTCATCGCAAACGGGCATAATGACACACGCAATACTTTATCCGTTGAGCGAGGAACACCCCTTCGAGTGATTCATCTGACCACATGGTAAGCTACTTACTTATGACATAACATTGCAATAAATTATCTGATATTAAAAATAACTTTGTCATGTGTTAAAAATACACACCTCCGATTAGTTGGTTAAAATTGTACATGTAATCTGCTGGCCTAATGAAGATGTCAATATGTGTAAAGTAATTCTCCCAGAAAAGTGTGATAACAGATGCTGTTACTATCAACGATAGCATAGCAACTTGTGCTTGGAGGGCACTCCAAAAAACGTAACACGTAATAATAAAAGTCTAAATGTTTTGAAAACCAAGAAATTAAAAGTATTTGTTTCTCCCGTTTTAGTGTGCAGAAAGAACTTAGTGCTAAAACATTCCAAGTTCCCCATTCCAACCATTTTATAAACTACGACACTCGCATAATTAGGCATTACTAATAAGTCCTACCATTAACAAAAAGATCATTTTATATTTAATATTTTTTTATTAAGCGTTTTAACAAAGTTTTTACAAAGCAGCAGTGAGAAGCAGTGATAATATATTCATTATATAGTAACAGATATTTTGAAGATTTTTGATCAGTTTTTCTAGTTAAAAATCTTTATTATTGTGGCTGTGATGTACTTTTCATAGAAATTGAATATTTTTTATTTATATTGGCGCAATATGTTAAAATATGAGTAAGAGGTACTCATCACCTGAAAATGAAATGAATAACATTCATGAAATTACTCTGATCAAATAAATTTATTAATATTGTATAGTTCTTAATAATAATAACAATTTCCGACTAAAGTCCCTAACACTATGGATAATTATCGCATTGGCGATATAACATAAGCAATATTCTGTAATCTGCTATGATAGACCAAAAAGTTATTAAATAATCAAGCATCATTAACTGAGTTACACCTTTTGCCACAAACCATAACTATATTCTAGAAAACTGTCTTCTGTATATTATTTTAAATGTAAACTTTTGTGGCAATAAATGATGATGATGATTATTATTATTATTATTATTTATTTCTGTTTTCTATTCTCCCTTATGAAAGAGGCAGTTCCAAACCATGCAGGCCGTGGCCAAGTATGGCAGGTAAGTATTTAAATGGTGAAAGTGGATGGTATAGATGAAGAGGTCAGAAATTTACGAGTTATGCGACAGGTGTTTAATATTACAGCTTTTTGAAGTAAGTTTATTATGAGAAGTGGTATTTTTAATGTATCAAGGCTTTTGGAGAGCGGTTGGGGTATAACACCTGTACAAAATATAACTATGAGTACGATTGTATTGGTGTGTACTTTCCATTGGGTTTTCAGTTCTATTGCAAGGTCTTGGTATTTTGTTAATTTATCAGAAAAAGAAGTAGCTTGAATGTTATGGGTGTTTGGTATGGCTATGTCAATAATGTATGCAACGTTGTTAGTTTTGTCATGAACGTTGTTGTCTGGGCGGTTGTACCAATAAATTTTGGCAAAACCAGAGAGCACTTAGTGCATCACCCTGGAAGATGCCACGCTGTATATAAATAGGTTCTGTTGTTATTGATCCCACAGGGTGATTAAGTTTAAGAATAGTTTTCCAATTTCGCATAGATGACTCTAAAAATGATATGATACATGGGTGAATTTTGTAAATATGTACAGTACATGACCAGCTATGCGGGAAGGAATCAAAAGCTTTTCGGTAATCGATAAACATGGTGTGAATGTCAAGTTTCATCTTAAAGGCGTCTTTAATAGTTATAGAGTCTATTGTCAGTTGTTCCTTGCAACCCTGGCTGTTCTTTCGGCATCCTTTCTGTTGCTCAGCGAGGATATTGTGTAGTGTTAAATGTTTATAAATCGTTTCACTTATGCAGGCTGTAAGAATCTTATACATTGTTTGTAAATATGTAATGGATCTTGTGTATTGTAATCTTTAGGTAGCATGTAAGTTACCCCCTGTGTGACGTATTCTGGCATTGTATTTGATGATAGGATGAATGTGTTCAAGTGGTTTTGTAAAAATGGGAGTAAACAGGTGAATTTCTTGTATTAATTTATTATTATTATTATTATTATACCATTACATTGGAAAAAAATCCATTAGAAAGCATAAACAAATATTTTTTTTCTTTTTTATTTTAATAAATGTATTCGCAAGATACAGTTACCGAGGAAAAATATTTTTTAAGAACTTTCTCAAAATACCACTAAATTGCCTTTCAATAATTAATAATCATTTTGAAATCTAATAGCTCCAAACATTACACCAATAGCTGACCGATATCTACCGTGCGCGGAGCGGGTCAATTAAGGACTACGTTGAACTTAAACAAGTAAACTGCATACTTGTGGTACAATCAAAATTCAAAACCATTAAATTCAAGGGGAAAGGACCGGTTAAGCAATAAAAGAAAATAACTGCCTAGGAAGTTCTTAGAAGCCGGAAAGAAATAAACCTCATTATTAATGGAAATAAGCAAGCTAGCTTTTTGAATAAAATAATAATTTGAAAAGAAGTATTTTCCGCTATAGCTCATTTCTCTTTTACGATGGAATCCAATCTAATCCTATTCTAAATCCCCGGTACAGTTGGTGAAATTGAAACTATTCACGTAGAGTAATAGTACCTAAATAGCCTACAGAAGACCTCAATGAATGAACTATCTCACACAACGATTTTTGTCAATCTGAACCTAGGAGTTTTTTAGAATAATGGACTTTTTAATATTAAATAGACATAATTAGGTATTATAGATATGTATCCCGGTACTGCCACACCCTTCATCCGCGAGTCTTACGGCATCCAGGTGCAATGTGACGAACTCTACTCCCGTATCTTATAATTATGATATACTAAAAAAACTATATACCGTGAAAGCAATTATGGTTGATATGAAACGCATAACGTTCTAAATTTTAACTGGATAAGAAATAACAATGTATTGTTTAAAATTGTTTCAGTATCCCTTTAGTTTTGTAATTAGTAAAATGGAAAAGTAATTTCTGTGAGATATTGTTTGAAAATATATATTTTATTATGAGTGATACCTACTCGACCTTGCCTAATTGTATGTGTTTACAAGTTCAGGTTCAAAATAAACGGTGTTTATTGTTTATGGTTGACATTTAGATAGACATCAACATCAGTGCATTAAATTTATCACTATTATTGTTAAGTGTATACAAAAACTTGTACAATTATTGATAATAATTACGTTTTAAAACCAATTGATATTGATAGTAAAATGGACAATCATCGTAAAATGGTAGCCGTTGCATTCATTTTATCTTCGTTGAAGATTACATGCCGTAGGATTCAATTTCCATTCGGATGACATGCCAGGCATGATAAACTATTATATATTTGTAATTGGTATTACAATGCAAAAACATCAATGATTAAAGATAACCTTGTCATATTTATACGAAAGACACCTACCGAGGAAAATGTTTCCAGTTCCAAATTAGGCAAGCCAGTGAATTTAATGCTTACAGGTTTCTGACAGCGTTTAATAAAAATAATAATGTCAGTACGTAGCAACCGACCCAAGGGAGTTTTATGCCAGCCGCTGTTCCACATTGCTTCCCCAACAGCGAAAGCCTATGAACAAAATGTAAAACGCATGAGAAATTGGCTACACTACTTACTTTGTTAAAAGTGGACAATTTTTTTGTAAACATAACCAACACTATACAGATAACATGTATTGAGTTGTCGAGACTGAAAAGCTTCGATAAACCTAAACATGTTACATACATTTTTAGGTTTCGTTATCATGTTACATATATTCATAAACAGAAAGGTAGTTAATGTAAGAAAATTTTCACTCTATAATTATTATTATTTATTATAATTTACATTTTTAATAACAATATAAACATATATTTATTTATATATAATATACATATTATTACATAATATTATAATTTACATAAATAAATAAAAGGCCGTCGTGGCGCAGTGGCACAACCGTGTGACTGTAAATGCGCAGTTATAGGTTTCCTTTTGTTCAAAGAAATAAATGATCTACTTAATATTTTTCTTTTCCGCTCAGGTAAGAATTAATAGCGTAACTTTGACTTCAGCCACTCAACACGCAATGTGTATTTTAGCGTGTGTCTTTAAGCGGGAAACAGCGTGTAATCAAAAAAATACTCACTTTATTTTTTATTAAAGTCCCTAAATAACAAGGGATCCATAGTTGTACACATGTTGCGATGAATAGCATTGTAAAAATAACGTGAAGTTTCCCATGGTCCAAGTTCTATAAATTAGAAAACATTTTATGAACTATACTAAGTAATTAATAAAAAAATACGATTATGGAAACTTCCATATTTTAATGTAAAATGAATCACCTCAATCATTTTAAACAATGCAAATTTTTATTAATCAATTTAATTAGGTAGAAAAGTATCCAAGCTATTTCTCTACTTATAACCAAATACAAAATGATACTGTAGGCGTATTTTTCCTTTTAAGAAAGAACAAGAAGTAAAATAAAGAGTAAAAGAAGATAAACTTCTTTTACTCTTTATTTTACTTCTTGTTCTTTCTTATCTTATATGTATGTTATATTCTTAATGACCTCATAACTCCAGTACCGCTGAACGACTTGGTTTTGACATTGACTTGGTTTTACATAAATTTCATTTATGTAATTTAGGGTATCGTTACTTTCCTTTTGATCTTAGAAAGATGACGTTAATAAATACACACGACAAGTGGTGGGTTCGATCCCCACCGAAGAAATGAAATATTTAATATTTTCAAATTAAACATTTAATGTTTTAATTTTTTCGCTCTGGTTACAAGGCAAAGCGCGGCGTTAAGTTCCGGAACTCAACTCACGATGCCTAAAAATTCGGCGAAAAGTGGGGAATAGAAGTAGAACGGAATGTCTTAACACTAGGTTCCCAAGTTCCCTCTGCCTACCCTGCCCTTGACTACTTTATATAGTTTTTAACTAATAAGTATTTTAAAAAGTTATAATGACTATCATCAGACAACCAGAATAATAAGATGAAAAATTTGATACATATATTATTTTGCTTTTTCGCCTTTTCTCGAATCTGGTGGGGTCCCTATGTAACACGACCGGGGAGAATATAAAGGGGACTGAATATTTACACGGCCATCAGCCAGATAACAATGCAAATGTACTCCTTCTAAACCGGAATTCAATGCGGGTTTTGCCGTTATTTAAAGAATTTATTGCAAAGTGCAGAACCGGGACCGGTCGCAAGTAATACAATACGTATATACATGTTAATATCACACACACGATACTTTAAGTATTTGTTTTAAACATAATTATTTATCGTAGCGTCCCTCAATCAACAAACTCTCACCTTCACCCTGTATCCCGCACATGGCAGGGTAGACAGAGGGAACTTGGGAACCTAGTGTTAAGACACTTCGTTCCACTTCCGTTTCCCACTTTCCGCAGAATTTGAGGCATTGCGTGTTGAGTGGCGGAACTCAACGCCGCGTTTTGCCTTGTACCAGAGCGAAGAAATGAAAACATTAAATATTTAAATTGAAAATATTAAATATTTCATTTCCTCGAGGGGGATCAAACCCACAACCTGTCGGTTACTGTCACGCACTTGTGCCGCTGCGCTACGACAGGCCTAAAACAACACGCAATGCCTCAAATTGCAGAATGGGGTGTCTAAACACTAGGTTCCCAGGTTGCCTCTGTCTATCCTTGCGGAAACAACGTTAAGGTGAAAAAAAGTAAAAGAAAAAAGAAGACAATCGTCTATTTGCTTTATCTTATGGGCCTTAAAAATAAATATTTATTCTGCATCTGTATATTGGTGGCCAAAATATAAATATTATTAAATTAAATAATAATCTTTGAATAAAAAATATATAAATTTATATATGTAGTCCATACTCACATCAGCCACTTGGTAAGCTACTAAGCACGTTACAAGAGAAGTTATTGTGACTTGATAAACTAGTGGTGGTCCATACACTGATGAGATAGCTTCGACGGACCTGGATAGTAGTTTAATTTATTTACCTAATAATGAAATATTAATCATAGCTCTCTCACTAATTACCCAAAACGTAAACTTATAAAATACATATATCTAGAAAATAAAGTTAAAATAATGAAATCTAGGGTAGTTATCGCCCGCTTAAGATACTCAATTAGTTATTTAATAAGGTGACTGTACCTATTTTATTAAAAAGTTATTTGTGTCATTTTCCAATAAGGCCTTGAAAGTATATTAATTAATAAAGCAAAAATCTACTTTAATATAGTTTATTATCTACTTTAATATCAAAATCAGTTTAATATAGCAAAAATCTACTTTAGTTTAAAAAACGTATAAATATTTCGAACGAAGCAGGATTTGAACCGGCGCCTCTTGAAGACCGTCCAACCGCTCACCAACTAAGCCATCTACTTTAGTATTTATTTTTTCAGTAGATATCATAAAAACATTAGGAATCGTACTTTATGTCGTAATACACATTTATAACGAGTTCGTCGTCATTAGAATGATTTGGCTGTTTTACATAAAAATGAAACCTATTTAAAAATCATTTATCTTTATTATAATCAATATAAATTTATTTTGTGTATTTCCTTGTATATTCTTACTTATATAGGCCTGTCGTGGCGCAAGCGTGCGTGCGTGCCTGTAAACGTCACAGGTTGTGGGTTCGATCCTGATTCGAGGACATGAAATATTTTTTACTTTTTATGGCTTTCAATTAAAAAATGCACTCAAATTGGTTCCTTAATTTAGGCGCTATGGTGCCACAGACGGACAGAAATTATAATAAAATTCAAAAGAATGATAAAATAGTTGTTACTTACTTGAAAACCAAATTATGCCATTTTACAATTCTTCGCATTCTGTTATTAAGAATAATTTGGACTTCTTTTAGGCGGGGATCGTGACAAGATAAGCTCACGACGGTCTCGTCAAGTCCGTGAAATAGCACTTCGATATCGAAAATGATCATGCTCATTAGATAATAATGATGGAGCAAAATGTGAAACAACACGTAAATATACACTGTAAATATAATGTTGTTAAAAAATTATCGACAACAAAATTACCAAATCAAGGAAAAATATACATATAGTAATTTTCAAATAATAAAAAAAAAAGGATCAGGCTGCATACAACTCCTTGAAAATAATTGGGAATTCGCATGTCCTCGTAATTTTGCGAAAATTTACAAATATTTGCTTCCTTGATGTGATTCGTACATTTTGATGAAATATCTTTAGTAGAAATAATTTGAGGTATTAATTGGAAGATTCAATCTTCTACTTAATCATCCTCTCAATAATTTGCCAATTTCGTGTTGCCAGCGTGATTTGTATTGGTCCCTAAACAAGACTTCGGGTCTGGGAGGTATTCAATGTTTTGAAATCCAATGGCTGTGATGGCCGGTGAAAAAGTTTTACAATCGATCACTAGCAGTTTTAATTTTATTATTGTTGCCACCATAGCTTAGTCTGTTTTTAATAAGTAATATTCTGGTGCTTATTATGATAATTTAGGATCTTACGGATTTCAAATTTGTATGTTGCTGTTTTCAAAATATAACTAAATGTAAATGTATGTCCCAAAAAAGATTTACTAACTCTTTGAAGAAGAAAAGTATGAGTGATCAAATTGTATATTCAATGCACAGACGTAACTTTTTTACTATAATATGCGACCCGACCGCGGCTTCGCCTGCTTGGATCACAAATTTTTATTTACTAATCTCAATTACTTTTGTATTAATAAAATTATCACTTTTGAGATAATATTTATACATTAAAAACTAATATTTCAGCTTAATGAATAAATATAATAATTTTGTGGAAATAAATATTTTAAAATGACGTAACTTTTTTATTTATCAACCGATTTAAATAAAGCACTGAACGTTCCAGCAAGGTGCGGGAACATTATAGTGAATATTTCATTTAAATCTGATTGGCCATTTCCGAGATCACGTACAAACACACAGACAAACAGGCAAACAGACAAACAGAAAAAAAACTGTTACCGCTAAATGTTTGAGGCACCATTAAGCCTACAACACACTGAAAAAAGAAAAATACTTCGTAGTTTGGAGTTCTGTACGGATCATCAGCAGGTAGCCAAAAAGGAAATATCAGAGGTCGCACCATATATTCATGTTGAGTTGCAAACAAACTTTGATATAAAAGAATTGCTGAAGTGGATAATATGTACATAAGCACAATTGATAAACAAAAAATCAGCCAGCATGCACATAATTTCTTCACAAGGATTTGTCCTTGCAAGAATGTCTTTCTGTAAAAAAAAGCGTTTTGAGAACCAAATCCTACTTATAATAGCTTTATTTTCCATCGATACATTTATATACCTATGATACAACAAGTGTGATTTATTATAGCCACTTGTATACCTATATAAAGTTCACAGAATTTCTAAATGAAAGTAAACTTAAGATTTATCTTAATTTTTGCACGTTTTGTTTACTTTTACAAGATGCAAATTAGATTAAAGGTACATAGGTAAATGGTATATCGACATATTGGTTTAAAATAAATGGTTATAAACCATTGGATATTTTGCTAAGTCTGTAGACCGGAAAATCCTGGAAAATTAAGATTTTATAGCAAGTAAACAAACGAACCTGTACTTCAATTCTAAGCTGCAAATAAATAAAAAATCTCTATTCATTGTATCTAAAATCTCCATTATATTATTTCTATTAAACAGAACGCTTATGTAAACGATTGGTAGGGAGAATATTATCAAGAAATAGCAAAAGCATTCTGTTGCAAAAGAGTAATCTCCTATATCGGCTCCATGGTAGATGAACATTAATTCAAATGAACTGGCTATAAGTGATAATGACACGGTTATTGCTGGCCATAAAAATCTGAAAAAAAAAATGTAAATAAAAATATAATTTTATATCACTAAAAAAAAGATAAGACAGAAGATGAGAGAGATCAAGAGTACCACCTATCCGCTAAAAAGAAATAAATAGTTAAAAGAAAATGAGTCCGTCGTGGTGCGTGTTTATTCAAATTTTAAATTCAATGACAACAACTTTTGGTATATACCGAAGTAGGAGCAAAATGTACGAACTGTATATTCCAGCGATCCTATTATATTAAATGTGTTTGTATCTAGGCCAAGTCTATATATATAGGAGATAAAATTATGAAATCCCATAATAAAATCAACGCTACATGGGATGCTATTACGATTACAACTGGGAGATCTAGAGCTGTCTGTAAGTCTATCAAATTAAATATAAATAACGTTGTACTAGACTCGGACTTAGCAATGGCAAATGGTTTTGAGAAGATTTTGTCAGAAGTACCAGTTAAAGTAGCTTGTTCACTACTATCATCTCCCTCTGAAGCAGTATCCATATTAAAAAAAACACGTAGTCCAATCAAAACATAACTTTGTCTTTTAGCATGTATCACCAGAAAAAACTGTTCAAAAGCGTTAATTTACAGAATTTATGGGATAAATAAGTTAAATTGCTACGTACTATTATTATAAGTAATATTGCTCCTAATCTCGTGTTTATTTTTAATAGACATATGGAAACCGGTACTTTAGACTTAATGAAATATAGTAAAATAGTACCACTCTTTAAAAGAAGAGATAGACTTGACCCTGAAAACTCCAGATCAATATCGTTTCTACCATCATTAAGTAAAACATTTGAAAATATAATTTTTGATCAGATTTCATTTTTTCTCTACATGGTGAGCAATATGGTTTCACCAAAGGCAAGTCAACTATGTATGCAGGTGCTGCACTTCTCAAGCACATCTATGACGCATGGGAGAGGTCGCAAAATGCGGTTGTGTTCTACTATCTACCCAAAGCCTTTGATTGCGTAGACCATTATGATCTACTGTGTTACGAAAATTTTGTCACTACGGTGCCGCTGATACAAATTCAATATTTATACTTCAAAAAAGAGCCGTAAGAACTATTTATAATCTTAAAGCTCGAGATTTTCTGCGAGATGTTTTTAAGGATACAGGTATTTCTACAGTTGTATTGTTTTCAGTATATATATACTACAATATTTTGTTTGTCCCGCAATATATTCAGTGCTATAGCGAAACAGTGGCAGACACCCGATAGGGACGAGAAACAAGGACAAACTTGTGATGCTTAATTATCGCCTCCAAAAAGCAAATGAATAATTTATGTGTCTGAGTATGTAATCTCATTCAATGCTTGCAAAGATCTATTTGTATAAAGAATATTTTTAATTTGAATTGGAACTTGTTATTGATTATTAATGAGAATATCTCATAAGTAGATTGATGAGATGATTGATGAATGACTCATGAGTTTTCAATAGGCTTAATGATACTATTTATATTTAGATCTCTCATTAAAATGTTTTTGTGAGATTTAATATGTGCTATTAGTAGAATAATTAAAGCTACTTTGTTGTTTATTGGGTTTGACAAAGATATATAGATTCCTAAGACAATAGTGTCGTCTATGTTTTGTATAATTACAAGTCCAGTCTTCCAGTCTTATTTCTTTGATCAGCTTTCATTTATATTTTGACATACATAACAACACTGTTATTCTAATGAAAGTGATGAGATTTTAAAAATAAGTTAAAGGTAGCGAGGCCTGGTACTTCATACATTATGTATGAGATGAGGTATATTAAATTTAATAATATTGACAACTTATTACCTCCAATAAGACTCCCGATTGTTAAAAAATATCCCATTAGTTACAAGAAGAATTTTGAGTTGTGGATGAAATTCATAAAGATCACCGAAAAATCCATCGTAGTCAAAATCGCTATCTAATATTTTTTTCATTAAATTATGAAATAAACGCATTTTAAGCTTTAAAGGCTTAGAAGATAACAATAAAATGGTAACAATTATGTATATATGTGGCTCAGTATAGAACGTATGATTACAATGGAATTATAAAATCATTTCCTTAATTAACTAGATTTAAAAACTTTAGCCAATTGAAAAACAATTGATTATATATGATTATCGTATGAAAGGTAGGGAAATTGTAAGTAAGGATATAATAAAAATAATTGTACGTAAATTGAAACGGAAATAATAAGGTTATCTTTAAATACATGTATAATATGACAAATCACTCTGTATTCTGAACTAATTTTTAGGATTTCATAGCCAATTAATTACGAAACTAATCGTATTAAGAATATGCATTTAACATTTAACAGGTAAATCTATTACGTATGTCCTTATAAAATATTTCAGGGGATCTCTCCATATATTTAATTGAAATAAAATATTAACTGAGTTCCACATTCTGTAAATACAAGGTAACAATTATTCTAAGTCAATTGTTTGAAACATATACTCTTTCAAAGCATTGCAATTTGTAGTCGAGAGAAAATGACAAATCAAAATTATTTGCAAATATGACTTTGTCCTTTATACAAACACTATAATAATCCGACTCTCATTTAAACAAGACTTATTTACTTTAGAGACGATGTACCATTAAATAAATCCTTATAAGATCACTTCATCGTCACGTTGTTCATCTGTCCATCTGTCAAGACCATTGATCTTGATATCGTGTTTAGGTATCAAATTAAAATAATTATCAATTATTTGGATAATTTTGGAGTAACTACGGAAAAACTAAGCTTTTAAGTCAACTATTCAAAAATATTTATGTATCGTTTCTGGTGCATTTTGTATGTGTTCAAAGTCTCAAATTCTATAGATTTTGTATCCTATGTGTGTATACACCTATATTTAAATATTAACTTGGAATAAAGTGAGAACTTTCCATATAAATGAAGGAAAAAATCCGACAATTCAATATTTCATTTTAAGAAATAATTACAAACTTATATTTGTGTTATAAACTTATATTTGTAATGATTTTTTATTTTTATATGAAACAAGAGGTCGCCCGCGACTTCGTCCGCTTGAAAACTCTACCCAACCCAATATTATCAACATAAGAATTATGGTAACTAAATATTGCAACCGCGCTGGGGTCGCGTACTCAGCGATGAGCTTCTTCCCCCAGATCACGCGCCGCGCGTCGGTCCGCCCACCCACCGCATAATTAAACTGTGCAATTATTAAAATTGGCAAAAGTGGCCAGTTTTAGTACAAATAAATAATAAATGTTTATTTTACAGATAAGAACTATTATAAAGTTATAACTGTAAAAAATAGGTGCATACGCCCGAAAAGTTAAGCTTGTCAACTTTTATAAGTTATATTTTCCGTTAGCCTACAATCCTGAAATTTTTAGGAACCCTTCCATTTTATTATTTTATTTACACTTTATTTTTTTCATTTTTTATTAACATTTTTGCAAGTGGTTTTAAGTCGGTGGACAAATATTAAGCTATTACCTCTAGCCAATATCGCTATCGCTATTAGAGTAGCTGACCTTGCCAAGAAAAAAATTTATTAATATTTTTTGCTAGAGATTTCAATGAATATGAAATTACTTATAGGTACCTCCCGTGCAGTATAGCTATGCATATTACGTCGTTGTAATTTTTAATCGTTTAAAAAATAATTTTATCACTTATCTACTTTTTGAAGTTATACAAAATATATGTTTAACAACTTTATCCATCTAATTTAGATAGCAATCGACTTAATATACGTTCAATATATCGATAACAACACTAAGGGACTGGATGGACAAGATGACTGGCAATATCTTTTTTGCCGATTTGTCAATATGTTCAAATTTTTATCTAAATTTTAACGTATTTTTTATCACAATAGTTGTAGTAATTACAATTAAAAGCAAATAATATATAATAACAAATATTTATTAAGTATTTTTTTTTTTAATTATGCCATTTTTTTTTTTCAAAATATTGTTAATTATTGCAACTGTATTATTTGCTATAGCAATAAAATAATCTATCAGTTTACCTATAGCGAGGGCCTAGTCGCATTGCAGGGAGACAAGCTATGCCAGCAACATGAGACCCAAATAGGTTTAAAATGCTCAATAAATCATTTGGTTAGGTAGAGAGACCTAACCAAATTTTAACACGTTTTAACACTTTCAAAGTACGTTAATTTTTAGTTCTAGACAAGACAAGATCTTTTAACAAACTTTAAATGTAATGGCTGTAAACGCTGTTCGATAACTATTTTATCAACTCGCTCTGGTAATGAGGCAAAATGCAATGCCCTAATTAACGACATCGTATTAATGGGGAACGTAGAATCTTAACTTACCTTGCAAGGCTCAGGATATACCGTGATGCTTATTAAAAAATTTAAAGATTTCGCTGTTATACTTCCCGCTTGTTTTCTAAAACTTTTACTTCCAGTCTATTAGTAAGTACTTTTATACTTTAAGCATATTCTTTCTTTCTCACAAAAGTCAATGTTTTATGAATAAATAATAAATATTTTTATACCTTGACAATTGTATTAATTATTATTTAATTACACTAAAATAAGGACTTCTTTGTCGGTAGGTACACCAATTAACTAAATCGATATAACAATTAGCAGTCACGCAGAGAATAGTTTTTCTTCCAACGGCATCTTTGCTAACTTTTTTCTCAACTGTTAAACTCACCGACGTTTATGACAGAATATAAGGAAGTGACACTTTACATACTGTACGTGTGATAAAAAAAATTAAACTATTTGTAGATTGTATTGATTTGGGCTTCGAATTTTTGACTTCAGAAATTCTTCAGGCTTCTTTACTTCGTTACCAGAACTAGAAAATGAAAATATTGAATATACCATCATCACCATCGCGGTTTACAGTCGTACGCAAACAAATTTACAACAACAACAATTTACAACTTATTAAAAACTTAAATAATATAAATATATTCCTGAAACTGATCCATAACATCAAATATTTAAACATCAAACGCTCAAGGAAAAAAATACTAGTAATAATTAATGTAAAGATACTACTAGATATCTTTACAAATATAGTTACATAGCATCAACAATATGATATAAATTGTATAAATTAACAGTGGTAAAAGATGATAAATATTAAAAACAATTAACCTTTGTTTGACTTTTTTCACCGGCACAATAAGGATTTTAAAAACATAAATTGTCTAAAACAAAAGGAAACACGGATTAAATCAATAACGCATAATTTTACATTGTACCGGTAGCATGATTATACATAATTCTTGAATTTTTCACTACTCATAAGCAAATCACACATGTATATATTAATGATTCTTTGCATTTAACTTCACTTATCAGTCAACAAGTCTCCAGCAAGATGATCGGTCTGGTAGTCTCTATTGCATTAATTACATATTTGGGCGTCCGTTTGCACAAGCATGCCTTTAAACGACCCGGAAAGAATTTCCCACCAGGTAAGTGGTGTTTTCAATTTTTTTTTTGTTTTTTAACTTTACGCTCTATCCTGCACATGGCAGGGTAGGCAGGGAAGGGCTGGGAACCAAGAGTAGGAAGTTATCCCTGCCTATACTGCTTGAAGATTTAGACTCCAGAGGCATTGGGGGTTGATTATATTTTAAAAAATATATATAAATAGAGGTATTAATAATTTTATATTTTTCGTATTTGTGAAAGGAGGCGCTCTCGCAGGGTAAACGAAAGAAGTGTATTTAAGAGAACTTATTAACTGAATGTGAAGTCCGTCACTGAATTATTAATAGTGTATTTTTTACGTTTTTTCGGTTTTTATAATTAGTTTCGAATTCCACACCGGAAAACGCAATGCTACGCGAAAAACGATGATGATATTATTTTTTTATATCTGTATATCATGATAAAATTCTAATTGTTATAAATACAAAATTTACAGAATACCAAATATTAGCAATAAAAATACGATACTCTGATATAACTAACCAGATTATAATGCTGTTAATTATTAACTTTCAGGATTAGAAAGCAATTATTTATTTTACAGAATTTAAGCTTTTGTTTTATTTTAATGTGAGATATATCTTTTATATCTAATATAAGATGAAAACTTTTCTTTCTATAGAAATGGAAAAAATATATAAATTTGAAATTATTTTTTTTATTACTGTTTGATTTGATATGTTACTTTGATTATTTCAGCGATATTGATATAAAAGACATAACGTAACATACCTAACGTTTCAGGGCCACCGAGCCTACCAATATATGGCGCTTACTGGATCGTGTTATGGCGGCAGTTCAACAACTTGGCAGGATCTTTAAGGAAATTAGCCCTCGATTACAAAACTGGTGTTGTGGGAATGTATCTTGGTAGTTTTCCTACAATCGTCATAGATGATCCAAAGTTAATCAAAGAAGTCTTCAATAATCCAGACTTTGACGGTCGCGTTGATGTTGTTGTAGCGCGATTGCGTTCATATTGGAAAAGACTCGGTAAGTGTAACATGTAAAAAATATTGTAATATTAAAATTAAAGTAATTAAAATTTTACATTTTTAAAATAAAAGAGTATTATAATTAACGCTAAGTTGGCCTTCAAAATGTTTTTATTTCTTAACTCACTTACTCACTCAGCTTCACCCTGTATCCCGCATATGGCAGGGTAGCAGAGGGAACTTGGGAACCTAGTGTTATGACACTCCGTTCCACTTCCGTTCTCCACTTTTCGCCGAAATTGGGGCATGGCGTGTTGAGTGGCGGAACTCAACGCCGCGTTTTGCCTTTTACCTGACCGAAGAAATGAAAATATTAAATATTTAGACTGAAAATATTAAATATTTCATTTCCTCGAGTGGGGATGGAACCCAGAACCTGTTGGCTGCAGTCACACGCTTGTGCCGCTGCGCTACAACGGGCCTCAATTTCTTAACATCAAGTTTAATTTCTAAAAATGACATATTTATAATAATCTACATGAATTAATTTTGGTTTGGTCTTTTTTCCGTCACTATATCACAATCGTATAATATCTATCAGACATATTTGTAAAATAATTCAGATTAAACGAAATTTAACCACTGATAATTTGGTGTTCGTGTAACTCTTACAGGACGCGTTATCATATTTTGTAGATGATAGAGATTTTGCGTCTTATTTGTAAATACTAATATTAACATAGTATATTCATAAATTGTATGCCGATAAGTCAATCTAATATATGACCTATACCTATTATATTTGTAGCAAAGTTTCATTACGTTTATTGGAAAGGTTTTCCAAGAGTTTATTTTATTGAAAATAAATTGATGGATTTCATTTAATTTTATAAATGAAAAGTCTCTCGTGGTAATGATATAATATTCTACCTCAAGGATGTAATTTCGGAAACTCACTTATATGTAGTCTAAAAGAAAAGTTTTATGTTGTAATATAAAAGAAGTTGACGGATTTACATACAAATTATGAACCCCGATTTTGCCCGTATAGGGGTAGAATCTTCAAAGTCGTTGAAATCGGTAATCAGTTTCATTTCTCATCAGCAAGCCAAGAAAAAAGTTTCATGTTTTTTATTTTAAGACTGAGACAGAAGACAGATTTTTTTATTAAAAATTAAAAAAATATTTTTTATTGTGTTACGTCAACGATAATAAATTAATTAGTCTAGTAATAGATAGGCAAGACTGTACGAAATATTTGGCCCAAAAAACTTATTGCTATAACATTTTTTCAGGCATTTTCTTCACCGATGGATACTTTTGGCATGTTCAAAGACGTTTCAGTCTGCGTTATATGCGAGACTTTGGTTTTGGAAGAAGGGAGGAACACTTGGAGGAAGTTATGGCAAACGACACTAAGGAAATGATTGATATGGTTATTAATGGACCAAAGAACGACGCTGAAAAAGTAAATATTTTTATTTTACTCATATAATTAAATTAAAAACTTCAACACAAAAGTAAAATATGTCATATAATGAAATAATGAAATAATTATTTATAATAAATTAATCATATTTATTATATTCATTTAATTAGATTGTTCACGACCAACAATAATAAAAAAATTGAAACATCATACCGAAACTCACTGATTGATTTTATTGTTTTCGACATCACTAATAGACCACATATACCGAAATATATAAATAAAATTTAATTATTCAATTATCTAAGAAAAATACGAACCTTGATACATTTTTAATCATTGTTGTTCTGCATTGTTCCAGGAAATAGTTAAGGGCGACCTTATATACCTTCAACATTTCTTCGCTGCACCTTTCATCAACGCTATGCTACACGTATTTACTAGATCACCGTTACCTCGATCACAATATCACATTTTGTGGGATCTAGCCAGAAAAACGCTGCTGTTTCAAAGAGGAACCAATGACTTTGGCGGAGCTTTATCACTTACCCCATGGCTTAAAGACGTTATGCCTAACTACAGCGGATACACAAACTTGACCAAAGGAAATGGAGCCTTATTAGACTACTTTACTGTAAGTTACTTGTGAGACATTAAAATATTCTATATATCAGTGAGTTGATGTTATATGTCAATCAATACCTTAAATAATAAATGCTAAAGACAACGTAAAAGCATTTGTATAGCATTAAAGAAAATTAAAGCCTACCTGAAAAATAAAAAAATAAAAACATATATTTAAAACGTTAAATAGATGCAAAAAATTAAATCAAACATATAAATTTTCTTACATCACTAACATTCTACAAATTTATTTTAGAAACAAATTAATATTGCCAAAAGCACCCAGGAAGATTCTCATGATCGTCACTTTTTAGACTCTTATATAAGAGAAATGAAAGAAGAATATAAAAAAGGCGACCGAAGCACTTTCACAGGTAAACTTAAAAAACAACAACATATGATATACGTAGATCTGTAAATAAGACTTAAATCACTTATGCTTATAAAACAATAAACTTAAACAAATATATATTTAACAACATAAAAAATATGAATTACGATATCTTTTCAGAGGACCAGCTTAAATTGATATGTGTAGACTATATGGTACCTGCAGCCACTGCAGTAGAATCATTGCTCACAGTTTTGATCGAGAGAATCTTAATTCAACCAGAAATTCAAGACAAAATTCATGAAGAAATTGACAGAGTCGTCGGTCGCGACCGTCTTCCCACTTTGGACGACAGGAAAAAGTAAATACTGCTTATTTAAATATCTTTGGCGAGCTCGCTTAACGATTCGAATATTCGCTTAATTGTCTTAGCACTACCTAGTGCATTGGGAACCTTCCTATTCCCTAAACTCCCAAAATATAAAAGTAATATGTATGCTATCAAAAAATTACAAATTAAAACTACTAAGAACTTAAATGAATTAAATTACCTATTTTCTAAAATTTGACATAGTTTACTTTTATTTAATTATTTTACGAGTCTTCTCTTTAATCTAGTCTATTTTTATAAAGTTATTATTTTTTCATTTTGCAGCATGCCTTACACAGAAGCGTGTCTACGGGAGACGATGAGAGTAGAAGCCTTAGTGCCCCTCAGTGTGCCTCATCGTACTATGAAAGATACAAAAGTTGCCGGCTATGATATCCCAGAGGTACAGTGCAATCAATATTTATACGTATTATTCGGTTAGTTACAACAACAAACGGACAGACATACAGACAAACAGAAATAGAGACAGAGGGGCAACATAGTGATCCTATAAGAGTTTTGTTTTAGTCTTTAGATGTATGGATCAGTTACGTAACAAGAAGAGAAAGGATATTTGATCAACGCATCGGTAGACGTATTATAGTTGTACATACCTTCGTTAAAAACAATGCGTTTATCCGAGATATAAAATTTAAAAGCAAAGAACGTATTTCAAGTTATAAAAGATTTTTTCATATCTTCCAGAACACTATTGTATCTTTCAACTTGACAACCTTACACAACGATAAAGAAATGTGGGGTGACCCAGAAAACTTCAGGCCAGAGCGTTTTATTACAAACGGACAACTGGACTTGTCTAAAGACAAATCTCTGCCATTCGGAGCAGGTATATATTATTTACTAATTTAATCAAAAATCAAATATAACGAACATAGAATATAATATAATATAATAAATATAGTTTGTTGTTTATTGTGGCGTTATTTTAAAGTTATTTTGTTTTTTTTTAAATATTTTAAAAGAACAGAATAGCTTTTGTTTATACGCCATTTTTGTACGTATTTTTTATATTTTATCCGGTCTTGTTATGGTTCTTCATATTGTTATTGTCAAAGCAAAATAGCAATTGCGCTGCACAACTATTATTTTACTTTTGCAAGCAGAAGTTTATTAATTTTAAATTTATTGTGATATTTAAGACTTTTTACACTTGGTTTTGTTATTTTTTTATACTTTTTAATAAAGAACAGACAAATAAATTGGCAAAAGTAAAAATCATCGACTCATATTCCGTTATTATCTCTCTATTGTCCTCCATTATTTTGAGCAGAGACACACTTTTTTTACTGTTTTGTTATAGTGAACATTGCTATTATTTTTTGCAGGCAAGAGACTGTGTCCTGGAGAAACTTTCACCAGACAAGGAGCGTTCCAAGTGTTTGCTGGATTCATGCAAGCGTTCAAACTTTCTACGGCAGACGGCAAACCAAGGAAATTGTCGACAAGAATTCAAGGATTTATCACTACTCTCCCAGAGTTCTGGGTACGAGTAACTCCACGATATTGAAATTAGATAGTTCTAGAACTGTCAAATAAACGGACTAATGTGATATCAAACGGCATTACAGAAAATATGTAAATTCATAAGTATTAAATTATTAAATATTATTTTTCATTAGCAAATAAGAGTTTTAAATTGAAACCTAAAAAAACAATGCGAATATTCAGTAAATTTAAGTAATTTTTAAATTGATTAAAAAATAGAAGAGTAATATTGAAACTTTTATTATGGCTCAATATTTATTTTTTACAATTCATTAGCAGGTAATAAACTTATGGACTTATTGATGACATAAGTTAAAATAGTTAATTCGCCCTGCACGTGGTTCTCGAGCCATCATTTTAAGTTTTAATATAATATTTACAAAATGAGGTACAATTTTTCTGTTCTGAATCTTCTGACATCTAATGTAATATAAATTATATAGTCTTTAGGTATAACACATTTAAGTTGTTGGTGGTGTATATAGAGTTTCGTATAAGAATCTTGTATTTATAAGGCGTGGTAGACTTGGTTTTTAACCACATTATATTAGTAAACATTATTAAATTAAATATTGTTTGCGTGGAGTATGGCTATGATAATGTAAAATATATACTTACTAATTATTAAAAATCTGTATCTGATAAATGTTTTTTTTTAATATTATCGACTGTTCCTATGAAATAGCTCCTTATCTCCGATTAAATGATTATACAATTAACCTTTACTTTAATACAACGAAAACTAAGTACAGAGAAATAATTTAACAATAAAAGAATTCTCACAAATTACCTGACTAACACTAAACAGCTATACCAATTAAATATTTTTTTTAATCGATGCTCAATAAATGAATCACAAATTATTCATTTGCCAAATAAAAAAAATAAGCAAGCCAATTAAATTTTACAAGACTCCTCGGAAAGATTAATTTGATAAACGGAAGAACAAAAGAATATAGTTGTTTGACTCTTTTTTGTTCGTTAGTTCGTTTGTCCGTGGACTTATTATTTTTTTTTGTAAAATTTCACAGGTTGATGAACGCTTTATTTGCCACTGGGAAATGCATTTAAAATGTGCTTTTCGGAATAACTGTGCTGTAGGACTTTAAGTGAACTCTACTCGACTTTTGAAATATTGCGCGTTGAGTGGCAGAGGTTAAAACGCGCTTTGCTTTTTCTAAAAGGTATAAAATGGCATCATTAAATAATGAAGGCCCCCATGATCCCTTCTGTCATATACAGTACGCTAATACAACGTAAGAAATAAAAATAAAAATTTTACTTCGAATATATTTACGCAAAATAACGTACGACTAACGACTTTTAGAGAAAATGTATTTTGTATTTTTGTAATTAACATAGTAGATCAATGTTTAATCGGGAATCAAATAATATTTTGCAAAGTCTCGAGAATATATGCTAAAAACTAATATTAAACTTTACGCATTTAGTGATGAAGAGTGTCATGTCATAAAAAGGTATAAGAAATCAATCAATAATGCTTAATTTTAGATCTTATCCTTATTTATGGCAAATCACATATGTAGGTATATGTTAATAATTTTTCACATCTAACTTCATTCATCAGTTAATAAATCTCCGGCAAAATGATCGATCTTGTGGCCTCTACTGCGGTAATTACATACTTAGGTCTATGTTGGTACCAAAAGTGCCTTGAACCGACCTCCAAAAAGCTTTCCACCAGTTAAGTTGACTTTTATTGACTTACATTATTTTTATGTTCAATAAACTTAAAATTATTGATAACGCGTATTTTATGGCGCAGTGACAACGACAGCGTGTAATTGCAATTTGCAAACAAGACAGTCTTTGGGTCATACAATGTAATTTTAATATTATTTATTAATGTTTCAATTTCCTTAGCACTGGTAACTATGCAAATCGCAGCGTTAAATAAGCTACTCAACCCGCAATACTTCGAAAATTAAACAAAAAGTGAGGACCGGAATGTCTTAACGTTAGGTTCTCTCAGCTTATTCTGATTTATAAAGGTATCATTGATAGAAGCCATAAAGTACTTACTTTTAGGCTTGTATCAAAACTTAGAGCTGTTATTTTTTTTGTTATCTTTTATTTAAAATATATATTTATGTAATTGAATTTAAAATAAATTAATTCATATTTATATAATAGTATTTATATAATAGCTAGTAGTGTAGTCTGTTGTGGCGTAGTACCACAAGCGTGTGACTGTAAACGACAGGTTGTGGGTTCGATACCCACTAGAGTAAATTAAATATTTAATTTACTCTAGTGGGTATCGAACCCACAACCTGTCGTTTTCATTTCGTTTTCATTTCTTCGTTGATTTGCCTATTAACCCTCACCCTACCCTAGATGTCATCTACATTTCATCTGCAAAAAACTAATAAATAAATAAATCGTAACTAAAAATTCTAAAATGAAATAAATATATATTTAAAACACGATTAGACACGATTGCTAAAATTAAAAACAAAAAACGAGCCCTATAAATAAAAAATTTGGTAAAAGTAATACTGCTCGATTAAACAAAAAAAAATATATAATTTTGTAGTCGAGAAAAAAATATTCTTTTGTTGGAAGTAAGAACAGCAGTAGAAATCTATTACTTCTTTGCTGTTAAATATTATTAACAATAAGAACAGCAGTAGAAATCTATTACTTCTTTGCTGTTAAATATTATAGCAATTAAATATTTTCAAGGAGCCATGTCACAGATCCAAAATTCGAAACTACTATTGAATTTGGGTTCTTTGCCTTAAACAATGGAACTCTTACAAAGTCTTTATGTTGTCCCTTGAAGGATCGAAAAATTATGCTACATTTTGTACATAAATTACCGCGCATAAAACCTATACCTATGGTATTTTCCATGAAACAACATTTACGGAATATGGTAAGAAGTTAAATTCTAATTTAAGCAGATAAAGAACAATCCGAATATTTATTATTTATAGGTATATAACAGAAAAAAATATATTAATTGTAGATCTATTACATATATTTTATCGGGATTTTTGTTTATGGTAAAAAAAAAATGAAAAAGCTTTAGGTTTTTGAATTGTCAAGATGTTTATTATATTTTTTACTCTTTAATTAGTTTTAATTATATTCTGAAATGTTCTTACTTACTATAGAAAAAAAATATGTGATAATATTATTAACTCACACATGAGCTCAGCTCACACATGATTTCATATCGTCGTTTCATATCGTGATACATATTTCCGTTGTTGTGCTGATAATTAAAAACTCGTGTGTAATAGTGGAATTCAGTTGCTTGCGCCAAAAACCGAAGTGGTTAATTATTAACGAATTGGTTAAATGTTAAAATTTCTCTATCACTTTTACCGTCTATAAGTGTATATATTTATTTGCGTCTATATAAATATTAATGAAGTATAGTCGTCCCAAGCCGTTCGTTCAACAGTATTTCTAATTTTATTTACCAAATCTTTACGTAAGTCTTATAATATGTGTTTTTAACAATATAAAATAAAGCTTCGCTTTCGCAACATTATTTGGACATAGAATTTAAAAAATAAACAAACGTCCAGACAACGTTGCAAGCAATTCAATAATATCACCCGCCAACGTAACATATTTTTATATAAAATAAAAATATTTCAAGCACGATCTGGCATGTTAAGTAGTTTTATTGAAGGCGATAACATCTTGACAGTAAGGTCTTGTTATTATTAATTATTATTAATAATAAATGATTAAATGATGAATAATATTTGCCGATTGCAGATAATTTCATGTGTGATATATAAATCAAATGTTTACTATTAACGAAATTTTATCCATGAATTATTTTCATTATTTTATTATTTTCTTGTTTTGTTTTTCCAGCAGGATAAAATATAAAACCACTCCCAAAAATAGATGTTAGTTTTTTATATATACTATAAATGGTAAAATAAACAAAAAAAAAAGTACATTTCAAACATAAAAAGCAAAAAAAAATAGTTAAGACACGAATGATCGACGACTCAATACAGCTTTCCATTTGAGTTGATATTTTGGCGAGTTTACAATCTATCGCGTTTACAGTCACAACCTTGTGCCCCTGCGCCTTGACAAGCTTATCTTGCTATCTAATTCTTCCTGGTATTAATACTGACGTTTGCCAAGGTCTTCAAAATGGCAGAGAAATCCAACCAGTGTTTTCTTGGACGTCTGATAGGTCTAACACTACGCGCAACTTGGCCATATACCCTAATTTTAAGGCAACGTTTTTAGAGCTCATCTGCTGCGGTATGGACTCCAAGACATCCTTGAATAAATGCACGTGGCTTTCTATCACTGTAATTAACTATAATGTTTACAAAATAATATAAAACCGGATTGTGGCTACAGAGGCGCAGAAGTATAAGCGTGCGATTAAAAACACACGTTCAAGAGCACAAAATAGAGCACAAGGCACTTATCGGGTCACAATAAATAACCTTATATCATGTTTATTATCAAAATTGGTAAACTATTCTATGAGTTTTTATACATTATTATGATTTGAGTATTAGTATTTAATATTTCATTAACATTTTTATTACATCTTTAACGTATTAATTTCAAATTCAATAATACAATTCGAAATTGAGATAATGTGTAACATTTTGAATAATGTCGCAGGTAAAGGTTTATTTTAAATATGGCTAACGTTTGTGAGTTAAATTCAAGATTTTTTTATTTTGCTTTTTTTTTAAATATTCAAATATTTTAGGATGTCTGACTAATCGGTAAAACCGAGTATCCGGCCATTACCGAAGTTGGCCACTAGTCGATGACAAACACCTTAATTATTTTATTGTTTTACAATCAATCTTACACGTTATTTATATGTAAATCATACATGTAAAAAAATACTGAAAAATTGTAAACGTACGGTTTCATAACAACCAAAAAAAGGCAGTTATATACTTAGATGATTTATTATTGAACCTTACATAACCTAAGGAAATCGAAATGACAGATCAACAGTGATATCCTGTTATATTTTTCAAAACTTATTTATATTTTCTAATCAAAAGTAAATTATAATGTGAAAAGAAAAATCTAAAGAGGTTTAAAGTTTCTGCCCTATTTGGCAGCACTCCACATGTTTTTTTTTGTATATTTTCCTAGCCTCTGAGAACAGCCTCTCCTATAAACGTAACTTGGGGACAATATAGGCACACTTTGATGTGCGACATTTCAGGGTCTAATTACACTGTTGGGGCTTCACCACTGAAATGAGTCATAATTGCGCTTTATTACCGTTGGCGCACAGGAGGACTACAGTTAATGAGCTTGGCCGACTAGTCAGCCGATTAATCGGCTGTGAAGCGGCTAGTCGGTAAATCGGCTAAAGTTATAGTCGGCACGGTCCTTTGGAGCATAAAAAAAAGCCGCATAATCCAATTCTATCTAACTTATTATTTCTATTTTAACTGGTATATATAGAGTTAGAAGATCTTGGTTTTATTGAAACTTCATTCTTTTAGTTATTTTAGTATATTAGAAATTAATGAGCCTACCATATCCAGACGTTCATTATCTTAACCTGCGCATACACCCAACAGTAGTAATGTAATGGAATACAACAGTATTTAACAGTGTATATATACAGGTGCGTTGCCGGTCTATAAGATGGATGGGCACCGGGGCCCAGCATTACCCAATGCGAAACGCAGTAGCCGAAGTACTACTTCACGCTGGTATTAAATGCCGAGGGTGGTAATGATCCGGTCGAGTCTGCTCATGCCTGTTGTCATTGTTGACATCATGACTCTCCCACACGTACTGATGGTATCGTAAGATGCGACTTCGCTTCTTACGACACCATCAGTACTAGGGTGATCCTATTCTAAGCCGGAATCACACCGCGAATACTCTCTATCAACTTAGATATCATCTTGTTAAAGTCCCCAATAACGTTCTTATCAATATTCTGTCAAAAAAATATAATAAAATACCAAAGGAACTACTATAAAATGTTTGTATTCCAAGATAGTACTTCCAGTGTTCGGTGTATAGTAAAGAAACTTTTATAATTGACACAACATTACAAACGGAAAGTTAGGCTGTATCAGCCTCCCGCTCTATAAGAAAAAAAGTGTTTTTAATATAACCAAATGAAATTTTAGTAATTGTTTTGTATATTTAAATATGTTTAAAATTATATCTTATAAAGAAATATTTACCTTGGGGTATATCTGATAGGTTTTTCCAAGATTATTGTAGTGTTAATATTCAAAAAAAAATAATTAGTTAATTACAATTTTTGATATAATATCATATCTTCAAAGAAATTAGATTTTGTGATAATTGCCATATTAGTTGTAGGAAGACAAGAGGGCATAGCATGGCACCGGGGCCCAGCATTACCCAATGCGAAACGCAGTAGCCGAAGTACTACTTCACGCTGGTATTAAATGCCGAGGGTGGTAATGATCCGGTCGAGTCTGCTCATGCCTGTTGTCATTGTTGACATCATGACTCTCCCACACGTACTGATGGTATCGTAAGATGCGACTTCGCTTCTTACGACACCATCAGTACTAGGGTGATCCTATTCTAAGCCGGAATCACACCGCGAATACTCTCTATCAACTTAGATATCATCTTGTTAAAGTCCCCAATAACGTTCTTATCAATATTCTGTCAAAAAAATATAATAAAATACCAAAGGAACTACTATAAAATGTTTGTATTCCAAGATAGTACTTCCAGTGTTCGGTGTATAGTAAAGAAACTTTTATAATTGACACAACATTACAAACGGAAAGTTAGGCTGTATCAGCCTCCCGCTCTATAAGAAAAAAGTATTTTTAATATAACCAAATGAAATTTTAGTAATTGTTTTGTATATTTAAATATGTTTAAAATTATATCTTATAAAGAAATATTTACCTTGGGGTATATCTGATAGGTTTTTCCAAGATTATTGTAGTGTTAATATTCAAAAAAAATAATTGGTTAATTACAATTTTTGATATTATATCATATCTTCAAAGAAATTAGATTTTGTGATAATTGCCATATTAGTTGTAGGAAGACAAGAGGGCATAGAGATATAATATACAAGGATCTACTAACGTGGTAATTTGAATCTCTGAAACCATTTTACTTAGGGCTCTTAAATTATTGGCACTATGTAGTATATTGGCACTATACTACGTTTAAAGATCCTTTCATATTATATCATCTTTTGAATATTATTTTAACAAAAAATTCTTGCATAAATAAGGCATGGATGGAAATAAGGTCCGAGCGTGCCAGTTAAGCTCATGTCACTTCGCCAATGTCACGGTGAATGGAGAAGACACGAAGGAGATTGTACGGTATGTATATATATATATATATATATATATATTACAAATGAAAACTACTAAAAACCCCCAACTAAATACTCCATTTGGCGAAAGCTCTTCTAATGTCTTTGGTAAAAACACTGAGACTATCTGCAGTACTTAACACCTTTCAGAAGCAAAATTGAGAGGGCGCTAATATATTTCTGCTTTCCACTGCCCACTCCAGACGATTTTTAAAACGCTTTTATTAGCTTGTGTTGTATGTCTGTATGTATGTATGTAATGGAATCTTAGAGCATGATTTTCAGCAATTGCCAGAAATCGGATTAATTTGAAACTTTGCTCACTAATCGAGGACCGATGACAATATAGTAATATAAAAACAGTTTCCCATTATTAATATGAGAACCGTTAGGATTAATAAATTTTGTTACTGATCCTTCTATCTCTCTTACTCCCCGAAGAAGTAATAGAGCTAGTGCATCTGCGTATGCTAAAAAACACCTAAACCAAGTAAAAAAGGAGAAAATAAATTGGACTAGGAAAACGAAAAAAAAACTGAGTTTTTTTTCCTACTCAACATTCTAAACAGCGCATCTCTGCGTTTGTGTTCAACAAATTTCTCTATAGTCATACAGACTGCATATGACTTCTCGGCAGTTGTACGCTGATTGACAGATTTAGATCATTTCTGTACCCACCTAGGATTGAAATGCATCCAATTCTATTTATTCCAGTTGGCTTGTTTTAGGTTAAATTTTGGAGAAAAACTAAGAGAGGCAGAAACAGGAGATCTATTATGCAGAGAAATAATTATAAGGAAATGGTCACACCTTGGTAGAAGGTAGAACAGACCATGATAGCTAGGAAGCAAGAGGTGAGGAGGATAGGGAAAGATCAACAACAGTCCAAGGATTCCGATTTGGATTAACCCTAGTCGGAGAGCCATGACTGAGAATGCAAAGAGATACATCATCAATCATGTCTACCAACAAAGGAGATAACCTATTACAGTAATAACACCCCCACAAAGAGTGATAAATGTTAAAATTACCTAAGACCAAGAAAGGACATAGCAGAGAGATAATAGACTTAAGTCTATTATCTCTCTGCTCCCTAGTCAAAGAAAAGAGAGAAAAAACGATGAGAAATATATACAGATAGCAAGGAAATATTGAAAGCCCTCACAGCAACAGCATTAATCTGTTGGCTGTGAGGGAAGAGAAGAATACGGAAATAAGGAAAGGTGTGCTGGATAAGGATAGCACAACCTCCATATCCGTCATTTCTGTCCTCTCTTAAACAGGAGGAACCTGATACCCTAAAGCAAGAATCAGGTACCAGCCATGTTTCCGAGAGGGCAATAATGACAGGGTCGTACAAAAAAATAATAATAAGTAATTCGTGCTTTAAGGCACGAATACTTTTACAATTCCATTGTAGGAAGGAAGAGACGACAGACATTCGGCATTTAGGGCTTGATGAGCTTGTCTGTTATATCCCTTTGCTAAAGGAGCTTGGGGACGAGGAGACTGGAAAACAGTCTTTTTGTATGATCTGTTAGGGGAGGCAGGGGCTGGTGCTTTAGAAGGAGAGGGAATAAGTTGACGGGGAGAATATTTCCTTAGCCATATCCGCATAGGATTTGCGAACAGGAGGAAACGAGCAGAATCCTCCACATAAGAAATACACTCTTGCGATATAGTAATTTTGATGGATTGTTGTCTTGAAAACCTTGGACAGTCAGTAGTGAAATGTTTGCTCTCACAATGTAAACATAAAGCATTTTTAGTTTTTTAGTGTCACATGCTACACCAATGTGGGGCTGAGAACACTTGTAGCACCTTGGCTTCGATCTGCACGGTGATTTTTTGTGATTAAACCGACAACAATTTAGGCACTGGATAGTGAGAAAATTGTAGATATGGTTTAACTGGGAGAGAGGAATGGTATGAAAATACCTTTTCAGGCAATTTTTGACCACGGAATGTACTAACTACAACTGACTGAGTCGGAACCCATATAGCTACACCTTCGCTTACACACTTTCTATATAGTCGTCTTGCTTTCATCACTTGTATATCACCCGAAGGAAATTCCAAAGAGTCTACAAACTCATCAAGCGAAAAGTCAACTGAGACATCTCCTACAATACCCATTCAAGTTCTATTAAAAGGAGAGATAACTGTCACATACTTACACAGACTTAACTTGACGACTTGACGTAGTAGCCGTAGCTGGGTCAATTATTGTTTTTAATAGTCTGCAATATGTGAAGGTGGACAACACCTTGTCTTTTACGTGAACAACCTGAATGTCGCGTTTGCCATCACCTGGATCAGGGGGATCAGGCGCATGAAGATCAGCATCTAATTGGAAATAAACTAACCTAACCTAACTTACCTTATAATTTACTACGCTAATGGACAAAACACCACAAACACTCACAACAACCAAACACCTTAATGAAACCGATCTCCTTTTTAAGAAATCACACTTTTCACTCAAAATATATGTACAAATATCACTTAAATAAGAAATTCTCACAAAAACGTGTGTTAAATAAAATAAACGTCAGCGAAGTCCTGCAAAAATAAGACGTTTTACAGAGATTATTAAATACACCATATTATTTTCAAATATGTGAACCAGAGTATACTTTTAAACAAAATTATTATTTTAAAAATAAACCATAAATATTATACTTGAACAAAGATCTAAATATTTGATAAGTAAAGGCCAAAGATTAATTTGTTGCTTTGATATCTCTAATCAGGCCAAAATGAAACAAAAAAAAGGCTATCGACGATCGAAGAAGTTGCACAAAAAGTTAAATTATTATACGAGTATATCGAGTTAATTTAAGCGCCTCCTGGTGTTAAAAGTATGTAAACCATCTTTAAGCTTTAGACATTTTTAGGTACAGCAAGTTTATACTTTTATGACCCAAAAGTTTATGTAGAAATCTGTGTATTAAGTATGACACAATGAGCATTAACAAAAACTTAAATTATTTATGACAAGAGAACGTAAACATTCATTTATAATTAAACAAACTGAACATGCTTAGCTTCACGCTGTATCCCGCACATGGCTGTGTAGGCAGAGGGAACATGGGAACCTAGGGTAAGGTCTTATCTGCAATAAATTTGAGGCACTGCGTGTTGAGTAGCGGAACTCATCGTCGCGCTTTGCCTTGTAAGCGAAGGGACGAGAACATTAAATATTTAAATAAAAAAGAGTGGGGATTGAACCCACAACCTGCCTTTTATGGTCACACGTTTGTTCTATTACTGTTGAATATAAGCCCGATACTGTTTTTTCAACGGAAACGGTTGGTTTTTCTCTGGGAAGTGTAAGATATAATTTGGTTGAACAGGTTCAAAATTGATGGTGATGATAGCAAACTGGTGGTAAAATTGGATTTGTCATGACCTATTGCTTGTTCTATGACCCCAGTTTCGGCAATAATGCCCCGCCCCGGCGCGGAATTATCAAACTTTATCATTTTATTTAGCCTTAAAATTTTCAGGAAAATATTATAGTTCTTAAAAACGTATTCTGACATTGTTTCTAAAGTATACAAGCATTAAAAATATAAAGTATCAAAGTATTGCAATATAAATACAGTATTACTTACCTTTTGCCAAAAGGAAATGAAAAAATATGAGTGACTAAAAACACATCTACAGCGCATTCTATCTCCGTCGTAATTCTAATGATTAAAGCCGAATAATAGAATATAGAATACAGATATGGCCAAGTGATCTCACCCAAAATATCTAATGGAAAACCGGCCAAGTCTCGTTAAAGCTGCTTGTTTTTATAACAAGTAAAACTAAACAAAACCTAAAGTTTGTTACTGTGATTTTTATTAATATTATAACCCGCAGTGGAACATTCCTTAAGCAGATTACGTGATGATATACAAGTCAATGACCAAGTCCCGAGGCCGGTCCGTGGTTAAAGTCCGGTTCTCGAATAGGGGCATGAAAATACGCCAAAACGGTTTCAAAAAAGGAATGGCATACGTAAGATGATGAGTAATTTTGACCGCTGCCAACGAACAACAAATCTGAATATAGGCCAGTAATTTGGCAACATAAGCCAGATTTTAGCCCCTCGTCTATTCAATTACCACCAGGTACTTTAAAAGATCGTCTGATTTCTTATACTGAAAAAAGTTAATACAGTGATAAAAAATATATTCGTTTCGTTGAAATATCCCAAGGAATTCAATAAATATTAATAATAATAAAACAATGTTAATAGAAAATAAAATATATTACAATAGTCACTTTCTATTCTTAAGTCCTAATTAAGTTAAAATAATGATGGATGCAAAATAAAGATAAATACAAATTAAATAATAAAATATGAGAGGAGTCAAGAGATGGAATGAAGTTCGTTTCGATTAATTAGTGAAGGAATCGTGACAAAGGTTTATTGCTTTAAGGGCCGATTTTTTAATCCTCTGTTAAACAGCCTAATAACTACCTAACGAACAAAATAATTTTCTTGTTTATTCGACCGATAAGTAGTCACCAATTTTTCAATCCACTTTTACTCTATGGATTACTATTTGATCGAATATTTTAGACTGACGATACGAATTTCACATTGCTGAAACATATATATTGATTATCCATTTTGTGCAATAATATTAGTATCTTGGTGTTATGGCTGGGTCTTATAAATCTATACTCGAAAGCTTAAAGCACATTTGAAATGAAATGCAATGACAAACGTTAATGAACAGTGAATTTTATTACTGCTGAAATTCAATTATTAGTTAGTTTAGTTGGCAAATACAAGAATAATATTGAAAATAAAAAGATCGAAGCTGTAACTAACAAGGATAAGGAATCTGAGTGGAAAAAATAGAAATTTCTGTCAATTCCTGTGGCTTAACGACATACGTGCGTTCGTGGAAGACTTTAAAATTAAAATATAAAGTAGAAAAGAAATCCACAAAGCAAAAAATGTATACAGCACCGAGGGGAGATATGCAGAACTTCGCAGAACATAGAATTCTCGCTTGGAATTCGTGAATATGCTAATGCAAACCACTAGAGAGCAACGTAAGTTTGTGGAAACCGAGCACAAATTAAAAATTTTACACCTAGCAAATGTGAAGAGAAGAAAGGAATAGGTTCACAAATTACTCCTAGAAAAAAAAATTAGATCTTTTCCAAGCACAATAATTTGAAATGTTTTTTTTGTTAGTTTATTATAGTGTTAGTTATTAGTAACCATTATGGCACGGTCAATTTTATATTAATAAAATATGATAAAATTATTTTTATTAACATTAAATACAACTTTCACAAAAACTTCTTTACTCTCTTTCTATTCTTCTTCTGTATTTCTACTGAACGATGAAACAAATAAAAAAAAACTTATCACAAAACTTTTGGTAGTGTGGAGTATCTCCCTATCTATCGAATAAAAGCTATCTGCCTGTTTATCTGGGAATTGAAAAATCGGCCTTAAGTTCTAATAATAATGCGAAATAGAAAGAAGATACGAAAATAACTGACGATATGAAAGAGAGACAAACAGAGAAACTTGCGCACGCTGCACAGCTTACAAAATAATATAGGTATAGCAATAATATCATTGCTATTCTCATGTTCTTGAGTATCTCAAGATTTAAAATTACTCAATCTTATTAAAATATATTTTTAAGCAGCGAATTTAAGAAGCTATTTTGTTGAATTAATTGTTATAAATTATCCTGATAAGCATGTTTTCTTAGACGTTGTATTGAAATCATAATTATTCCGTGACCTTCGAAGATTATATAAAACTATTTATATATCTACTACATACATATGAAAATAAACTCATTAGATAATCAAATTGAAATGTCTAACAAAATCAAATTTATGTGAAAAATCAAAATAGCCGGGGCGGTCGTAAAAAAATTCAACTGTTTTAAAAGGCAAAGGTTCCGGCAGTCTATAAATATTTCTCTAGAAACGTATGCAAATTAGTATAAACTTTTGTTTCACTCACACTTCGGATTAAAACATTTAAATAAGGGAGATGACTAAAGTAATGTTCAATTAATTTAATACATCTTTTTTCATGTACAGCTTTTGAAATAATATGGAAAGTTTACTATTTACTACAATTGTACCGAAATTTAAATCGAAAGTTGACATTTAAAGGTACAAAACGGTCACATTTTAATCTCAATATTTTCCTTGTTGTGAAACGATAAGATTTACAGAACATTTGGAATTATCTACGTTAAGGCTTATCATCATCATCATAGATTATATACGTATTAATTTGTTTTATACCAAATTGAGTACGTAAAAGACTATCATATCAATGCCCTGTACGTACTGGTAAGGGACGTTTAAAACAATATAAAAAATATATTTTAAGACGTAAGCCTTTAAGGCCCCTGAGCCACCTTTCCATATGTAGAATTCATATCCGAAGGAATTCGAATTTCAATTGAAAATTGCAAGCTGGGGCGGCTTGCATATTTCAATTGAAATTCGAAATTTTTCTTTTTTCGATTTCGAATCGATTTTTCTTTTTTCCTGAACCGGTTGAACAGTCTATTTTTTCCGCCTCGGTTTCTGTTTTCATATTTAAAAAATTGCCCACAGAAAAATATTAAAAAATATAAAATTTATAATTTTGTTTTGTTTTATTTCATTCCTTGATGGGGCAGCAAGCTACAGGAAGGACCCGGGGCATGGAATCTTAAAACACGCCCATATCTGCAGCTCCAGACAATAAACTAAGTATTAAAAATATTATCTGAACCCTTTTTTATAAAGTGCATCGTACTTGAACCAAAACTATCCAAGCTTCTCTCTTTGCTTTAATATTAATGCCTACGTTGCAAGGCAAACACGGCGTGGAGTTCCGCCACTCCACTCACAATGCCTCAAATTCGACGGAAAGTGGGGAACGGAAATGGAACGAAGTGTTTTAAGACTAGGTTCCCAAGTTCCCTCTGCCTACCCTGCCATGTGCGGAATACAGCATGAAGCTGAGTAACCCACGTTGCAAATTCTGAATTATTACAATAAACATGACATAAAGTACCTCATGTTTATTCTAACGGAATACGAATATGTGATTGTGGTTAACCACTTGTTTTATATTTCTAATCTTGTTCCGTGTAGGTACCCGATTTGCTTTTCCAACATGCGTTTAGCAGCATATAGGTACTGCGCTGATGATTTTATTCTCATTCAACAAATTAAATTTCAATAAATTTTATGTCTTTATAAAATTTCGCTGTTTATATGTTTTATGTGCAATTAATTAATATTTTAGCTTTTAATTAATTATTTTATTAAAATATTAATGTCCCCTTTCACCTCCACCCTTACCCCCAGCCTTATTAAAATGAATTCATTCATAATCGAAAGTAGTACATTTTGGATAGTTTTTTTTTAATAATGTTGTAGAAATTTTACAAGCTTTATATTCACTTATCTATACCTAATATAAGGTGTATGATTGATGATTTTTTATAAATGTAGGGTCCCGCTTTCAGTAAGAACTTTATAAAAATAATGTACATACATGAACTTCCTGAATATAAAGTTAACGTGTTTTTTTTTTTTAATTATTTCCTTTAAAAGAATATTATTTTTTTGGAAATAATTATTCTACATTAAAAACGCTTTGTTTATATCTTATAACTTTATTAAAATTTGAAAAAGTCCCGTCAAGTGCAAGTCAGACTCGGCCCACCAAGGTTTCCGTACTAATTTTAGCATTGTATGTCAACGAGAAATACAGCTGATAAAAATTGTCAAACTTAAATCTGCAATCATATGCAATCATTTCGTACGAAATCATGTAGAATTATAACTTTGTATTAGTCATTAATTCGTTGATATGTATGTTGATATGTAAGTTCTTATGTCTAGAAATTATGATATTAGTACGGGAAATACTCTATAAGTTTTTATTACGTGGCGAATATACTTTTACAATGAAATTTTCACTTTTAGGATTAGTCCCTTTTCTTGTATTGTATGTTCTCACTTCGTGCCAAATTTAATAAATATAAGTCCTCGGGAAGTACCCCTGTAGGTTGTGATTACGCAACTAAAGTTATACAAAATGCAGTAAAAAATATGTATGTTGTTTTTAAAAGTTTTTATTTAGTTTTTTTCTCCAAAGGACCGTAAATCTGAATATTAATTCAAGATTGGTATTCCATCCAATTTCAAGAGAAATGATCTTAACAGGGCATATGTGACAGACAAACAGGAAAGTGATGGATAAGGTTTCCGTTTTTACCTATTGAGGTACGGAACTATCAAAAGGGTATTAAATTAAGATATACTTTAAAAATATTTATTCCTCCATCCTTAAAGGTTAGGCAAGTGTGTAATACGCATAGAATTTATTTATAATGTTTTTTTTTACAAAATAATATGAATTTATTATAAATAATTTATTTTAGCTACGCTTTTACAATATATTCTTTTTTACAAAAAAGCAACAAAATTAACACTTATTGACTCTAGCAACTGATTGTTTACATATAGGTATATGGTGATTTATTTTTATTAAATATAAAAATAAATCACCAACACACAATCACACATATATATATTTGACATTTTTTAATTGTAAACGTGACTTGAATAGAAACATTTGTTTCAGACGATAAGAATGTCATTCTTATCGTGCGGAAAAAATTCTGCTCTTCAAGTCACCTTCTTACCTTGAAAAATAATAAATAAATGTTTTTTTACATTTATCTACAATACGATTATTTCGGTACAATATGCAAATCACAATTCTCTAATATAAATTTATTGGGATTAAATATGATTGAGGCCTGTCGTGGAGTAGGGGCGCACACCTGTGACGCAACACGTTATAGGTTCGATTCCCACTCGAAATAAAATATTAATAATTATATAATTTCAAATTAATAATGTAATGTAATTTTTTCATTTCTCCGCTCTGGTGCAATCCGCAATACAAAGTGCGGCGTTGAGTTCCGCCACTCGCAATACCTGAAATTTGGTGGAAAGTGGAAGGGGAACGGAACGGTTTGTCTTAACTGTTCCTCTGCCTGCCATATCCGGGATACAGCGTGAAGCCCTGAATAAAAACTATAAATTTATAAAATAAAACATAGTTATACTTTTTAGATAACAAACGTTTTTTATACTTAATATAAAAAATGTAATAAATTATTATAATCTGTTAGCAGTTGACATATTTACGATATAAAAAGATAAATATATTGTATATATTTTCGCTATAATGTGCAGTTTTTATATATTCAATATATTTTTTTAATTTGATACTATGACACTATACAGGAACTTGAACGGCACCTTTCTTTCCTTATTATTGTTTTGTTTCCTTATCAGTCAGTATATTAAAATTATTGCCTAGCTCTTTTAACTAAAACGAGCGATTATATTTCAATTTGCCAATGCTGGATAGTTGCACTATTATCATAATTTATAACATGTCTATATTTATATATATATATATATATATATATATATATATATATATATATATATATATATATATATATATATATATATATATATATATATATATATATATATAAGTAACGTAAAATCGTGACTGTCGGTAGAAACTATCTATCTGTCTATCTGTGTACTTAACTACCACTTTTATAAATTGTCAGATCTAATCGTAGTTGTTGATAGCCGGATTGAATTTGAATCATTTTTAATATTGATTCGTAAGCCGTTACTTTTGCGTACGCTTCATAATAGGGAGCATTTGCTATTATCGCCGTGGTTGGCTTGCGAGCTCGTGATTGTAGAAAGCCTATTTTAGAAGTCCTGATTGGCAGGTACGATGAGTATTTTATTGTGTGATTGGAGATTAGGGCCCACGATGAAAGATGAAAGATGGCGGGATTGAAGAAAGATTGTATGAAGAAAACAGCAACAGAATTATATAGTAAAGGGAAAAGAGGCTTTAATAAAAAGTTCGATGATTGGTGGGATGTACAAGAGAAATTTGTTGTAGAAAGAAAAAAGAAATCATGGCAGGGAATAAATAATTTATTTATATATTTAAAAGATTTTAGAAGTAAAATATATTATAGACCAAATAATGTAGAAATCATAAGATTTATGAAGGAAAAGTAAGTAAAATAAAGTAAGAGGGGTAAGGTGACCTCGGTTGACCTTCGAAAACACAGTATTTACGATAATGAAAGAAAGTCGACATTGAGTTCAGCCACTCATTGCATTCAATGCCATGATAACTTTATTACATACTTGATGCTTTAACAAGGTTTGAAGACAGAAAATTAACAAAGCGCTTAATAGTACCTATATAAGTACGTAGGCGAGGTAAGTGAGGTAAAGAACGGTTGCAGGGACGGTAGCGTTTTATAGTTTTAAAGTAAATAATAAAGAAATACAACTAAAATAATAAGGAAATATTGCGTTATTATTATTTTATAAATAATTGTCCTATTATTATTTTGTATAGTATTGTTATTCAGGGATCAGAATGGTTCAAGTGAAACCTAACCTTTTATATAAGTAAAGTTCAGAATGATGTAAAGATCAAACGACACGGCTCAAAAACGTGCTAAGCAACTAAATTTAACATGGGTACCTTCAAAAAGCGCGCCTACCTCCACCTCAAACGCCGGAAACACACCTGTAGCTCCCCTGGTGTTACTCGGGGCTGTGGGCGACGGTGATCACTCACCATCAGGTGACCCGTACGCTCGTTTGCCTTGTCTTTTCCATAAAAAAAAAGTTACTTTCGCTATTTTGCCGTGTGATTCCGGCTTGCCGTGTGATTCCCGCTTAGAATAGGATCACCCTGGTACTGATGGTGTCGTAAGTGGTAGAGTCACCTTGCCAGTAATGGCAGCACGCATGGGCAGACTCGACCGGATTATTACCACCCCCGGCATATAAGACCGGCGTTAAGTAGTGGCTTTGGCCACTGCATTTCGCATTAGGTAATGCCGGGCCCCGGTGCCCATCCACTTAAAGGACGGCAACGCTCCTGTAGCTCCTCTGGAGTTAGTCGGAGCCGTGGGCGACGGTGATCACTTACCATCAGGTGACCCGTACGCTCGTTTGCCGTCTTTTCCATAAAAAAAATAGGAACTAATATTAATTAGAAAGCAGCATAAAAATATTTATATGATTATCTATCCTGTTAAATAGATTCAATGACAATTATTTGTAGAAGTAATAGCAATGCAATGTCAAGGATAATTAAATCTAAATAAAGTTACGGGTTACAAGTCGAATACAAATAGGCAAATCTTATAAAAATGTTTTTATTTTACTAATTTAACGTATTTATGAAGTATTTAAAGCTTATCGAATTTCGATGCATTAACGGTGTACGCGCTGTATTTAATTTTAGTACTTTGTTTTATTTCTGATATATTTTAAAACTCGTTACTTTCTTAGGGCAATGACTTTTCAAAACAAATATTCTTATTTTTTATTCATTTTTACCATTGAGTAACCTTCCAAATAATATTAAGATTTGAACTCGGTAATAAAAAAGTGAGATTAACATCTACTGTGGTTGTTTGTAACGTTTATCGAAAGGATACCTGGAAATAAATGTTTGATGGCAGTAATGATAATATCCGACAAATGCACTTGATACGCGCGCATCGTAACAAATCTTCGGATTGTATCAATTTGGGGTTGATGATAACGAAAAATATTATTTAAAAAGTTAAGAAACTTGAATTTGCAGGCGTTTGCATTATTTTTAACTGACTTCCAAAAATGATTCTACATTCGACAATAATCCAATTCCAAATAATTATTCAAAATAATCAAATTATTACTTACAAAATACGTAGTTAAAGGCTTTTTTTTAACATCAAACAATTTACCACCAGTTCGCAAAGGTTACTTTAAGCCACCGACTCAAAGAAACTCAGCGGGACATGTATTTTTTTATATAAATCAAAAGTTTAGATAATATAATATAAGTGGTCTCCCCATCATATCTGTTATATTATGTTACATTGATTATTTGTTTTTATCGAGAGTTTTTTTTAGGAAAAAAGTAATAATACTGTGTTTACAAATATTTTTTTGTCGTTGAAATGTCATTACATGTATTTTTTCATATTTATTATATTACTAGCTGCTGCCCACTGCTTCGCCCGATTTAATTTATTCCATGAAAACCACCTGACTTTTAACTACCTTTAGCACCTTAATTCTCGTTCGCATAATGATGAAGAGAAAGGATTTTTTTGACTTAAAAATAAGTATATTATATATTATTGGTATGTTTTTTTAACTTGCACTGTAAAACTTAACGCAAATCTGATTATTAATCATGAATAATCGTATATCAAGCCATATCTTCCTATAGTATTACTATAGTGGTACTTCATATAATTAGTGCTACTTTTTGAATAAATTATAAAGACCTACAATCTATTTAGTAGGTACCATAAGACTTTATTTGTCTATAAAAGTGTTATTATAAGTGTCATTATTTAGTTGCTATCCGCAATTATGATTGATATAAACATTGAAGTAATTATGAGGTTATTAATCATTTAGTTACTTTAGTAAATATTTTATAATGAGCCACATAATTTCCAGTGCACTCAATTTTAGATAACAGTTAGAAATATTGTATAAATTTAAATATATCTTTGTATAATATGTTAGCAAACATATTATACAAAAATATTTAAGCTCGCGAAAAAGCAACATAAAGATGTCCATGGATAAAATAATCAGTCCTTAAGTCGATATCAACGGCTTTAAGCATTTGTCTCACATGGAATTGAGTACGTTTAAATTGGAACAAAAAATTGTTGGGTAAAAGTTGTATGAGTGATAAAAATACGATTTCACCAACAAACACAGTCCCTCAATTTAAAACTGGCCAAATCTGTCTGAAATGACCTGAGAATAAAAATGTAATATTGCCCATTAGCCTTTCATCTCGATGAATATCTCGCGTTCGTAACGTTCTATCAACGGCCTCTTCATGAGACTTGGTAGACTCATCCGATACAATAAGGCACTAAGTTTGTTTTGTCACAGCACTGCAAGTGGAGTTTTTCTTTTGTCGTCTCAATTCAGCTAGAGTTGCCCTTGTCAAATCTAAGAAAGACAACTTTCATTCAATACTTAAGGCGCTTAGAACAAACTGGACTAAATATTTATCTGTTATGTTATAAATTTGGATGTGCTCTCATTAACTATAGTAGTCAACTCGTTAAGACGGTGCTATGGGAACAGGTAGACCGTAGTAAGTAAAAGAATTGCCTACAATCGCAAATACAATCTGCTGTACAGATCAAAGGGGACTATTAATTGCTCCATTATATGTTGGACTTATATTGCGCATTACACCTAGAAGTTTGTAAAAATCTTCTGATAAAAATGTTTTGTACTTTTCTTACAATCTTGAAAGATTTGAGATGGCACAAGATACTAACTATACTAACATTATAAAAAATAAATGTCGTAAACAACTGGGACTGTCACTGACGCAAGACTCCTCAAGACTGCTGCCCCAGTAGATATCGTATTTAAGTAGCTAAGGTGCCCAGCAAGTTGCTTGATATGAACGATGATCTACAACATTAATAGTTTTTTGAAAAGGAAAAAGAAGTTGGTCCACGCGCACGGCGTATCCTCTGCCAAAAACATCATCTGGCCACACCATTTTTTTCTTCTAACGTTTTTCTTTTGTTCACATTGAACTAATATTTTATGTGCAATTAAATATGTGCAATTATATTTTCGCAATTAATGCTCATTTAAAATGAAACAAATTTAACCGAATTAATCCGAATTAATCGGAAAACAATTTGAAAAATCGATATACGCGGTTAATCCGCTTAAAATTGATTTTTACTGTTTTAACACAGTATTAAACATTTAAAATTGCTCATCATATTAAAGAACTTTATCTAAGGCTTTTTAATAAGCGATAACGTCAAGGTATCAATATATAACACACATCAGTTTCTCTAATACAACCATACCCAATATTTCATTCTACCACTTGGTTATGTTCATTATCACTACTTTAGGATGTTGTTTTATATAAAATCGATGGATTTTAACGACGGCAGGACTTAAACTAAAACTTAAATGAATATCATAACTTATCCCTTAAACCTTGATGTACACGAAAATGTCAACAAAATCTCTCCTCCACCTCGTATGATGTATCGACCCGTAGCAAATTTAAAATCACGCCGAAGTTTAAAAATAATAGATTTTCTATTACTACTATTTAGTTTATTTTATTCTATTACTACTTTGCATGCTTTTATCGTAAAAATATTTAAAGTGCGAAAACCCTTTACTACTATTTATTATAGTAATTTACTTTAAATAGACCATCAAAGTGAATAACTTGAGATAAGCCGCAATTTTATTGTTTATTGTTATAATTTATATTTCTTTATTCCATATCTTTAATTTTAAGTCAATAACAAATATCTGTCAAGCTGCACATCTTAAATTAAACTTTATTTTATTATTTCTTACAGTTCAGCTGGGCCGTTATATCATCATCATTTCATTATTTCTTACACTTTAGCTGGACTGTTATGATTGTTCATCACCTTCTATAACTTTTGTTATGGATGTATTTAAGTATTTCTTATAGTTTACCTTGACCCCTGCTGTTCTTCATCAGGTGTAAAAGTAGTCGAAATCAAATAGCCTATCCTGCCCAGACCAACTAGAGTCCTGTAGCGTAGAAGATGTACCCGTACAAACAAATAAAAAGAAAGACAAAGAATCTAAAAATTGTAGATTCGTGTTCTATTAGTTATTTTATACCCCTCTTTCACATTGTTTTTTCGTAAATAGATTCAATGTGCAGACACGACTTTTTTACTGTTTTATTATAATATAAATGTATACTTTTATACAAATTGATTCTAACTAAGGCACAGTTTTTTTGGGACATTTTTATTTAGAATAAGGAAAAAGTCTGCATTTAGTGTTATAGAATAAGGTTATTTTTTAGTCAGATCACGTTATAACTTGTGTTGAATAATTTTGATTTTAAATCCACGCCAGGTGGGGAAATGTCACTTACTGGAAGCAAATTGTCACTTAAATGAAGAGAAAAACACCTTAAAAGAAAAGAAATTAAAAATGGGGAACATTTTAATTTAATTGCCCTTGATAAAAAAAAAATCAAAAACCAATAACCGAACATGAATGATAGAAAAATGAACGAACGAATGAAACTTGTAATCATTGCATTGTAATATTTTCTTATAATCTAACTAATTTTCGTCCATGAGTTTTAATAACGGATGTCGAAATTAGACTTATTTTCATATTCTATATTATTTTATTATTGAACTTATGAATGATTCATACTCATATTTTTAGAATATATTGAATATTATGAATTCTTGATTTATAAATTTATATTTCTTGTAATTTCTTGATTTATAAAAGACGACTTACGATTAAAAAACTTTACAACTGAAACAGTTTACAAGTACATGCAAATCAATCCAGTATTTCCGAAGATGTGCGTGTCAAACAGACAAACGTAACTACTTACTACGGCTAATTATAAAAATCACAATATTTTCGTCGTAACGCAGTGGAATAGATAGGACTATAAACACAATGTCAGTGGTTTCGAACCTATTCAGTAGAATTAATTCCACAAGTTGACATATAATGTCTCGAAATATGGGCGGAAAGTGATGAATAAAAGTGTTTTAATCCTTTACTCTAGAATATCTAATTTACGCAGTCCTTGCCAACTCTTCTTCATGTAGAATACTATGTAATTATCGACTTTTAAATTTCTTTACTTTACTGTGGTTCATTGTTCCTATTAAATCGATTTTGCTGCATTTTGTTATACCTAATCATTAACGTTTGCCCTCTGACGTGACTATATTTATATTTAATTTAATTAAGCATATTATCATTAAAAAAATACTCTAGTTACATAGACACGCTGATTGGCACTTATCGCTTAAACCAAACTATTAGCTAAGTTCAAAGGTTGTTAACTGCAATAATACGTATTAACTAGAGATAGGTAGTAAAAAAGGTCTTACATTTTATATATTGTATGTACTAGTACTACAAAATACAGACTACTATAATTATATTTTTTGTCAAATGAACATCAACAACGTGTATCTGTTCGTCTTTTGCACTATTTTATTGTGTAGCTATAAGGCCTGGGCATCCTGGCTAGGCAAGTTTGAGTTTGAAGACACTTTATGTAGCACCGTAGTGGTTCAATTAAACTGTAAGAAATATATAACACTAAGAATAATACTAAGCTTTTAACTCTTATAATTTTACTATTCTTGCCACTCTTCGTACAGTTACCATAGTATCCACCATTCCACACCATAGTATTATGATCAAATTATTGATCTTATTCCAAATTATATTTATGTTTTAGTTGATTATATTTCTGTTTATATTTAATGGAAAATTACTCCTTATGTGACTATATTAACTTGTAATTTTAAAAAAAAATGTTAACTATTAGTATATACTGATGAATAATTAAGCTATAGTCTAGCTAGAAATTTTAGCTGATCAATTTGCAATGTACCCTTGCTCAACTTTCTAACTGACTTGTTCCGAAGTTCTTCCTTCATTCGATTTTAGGTCTGAAATGCCATGTTATACAAGCAATTTTTTTTTTAATTTAAGGAGTTTAAATAATGGTTGTTTAAAAGTAGATAGTTTTTGATATTGATATTTTACTATTAACTAAAAACTTCATGGTGAGTTCGGATGATTCATGATCATGAATGATGAAGTTAGAAGCTACCAATAACAATAATAAGACTAACGACTTATCATTGTTATTGGTTGCTTCTAAATTCATAATTAATTTTATTTATAGGACAATAAAAAATATGCCATAAATATATCTTTTACAATTTATATAGAGTGTGACGATAAACGTAATTGTGCTGAATGCAATTTAGCATTTTTTGCTTTTGCAATAAATAAGTATATAATATAGTTTATGTCATACTTTGTGTACGTAGGTATTATTTTATGTACCTACTCGGTTTTTTATTAATTTGTAAGCATGATATGCTTAGAATAAAATATCTTATGTAAACAAGTTACTTTTAAAAGTATAATAAATTAAATTTATTATATTTTAATCGTGCCCAAAAAAGGGGTTATTACCCCTTTACATATACAATATTTTTTAATTAAATTCTTAAACTTGTCCTGAATTTAAAATTTAACAACCTGGGAATCCTTTTTTTTTGTTTACTTAAATATTAAATATACCTAAGTACCTTGTTTTTGACTGGTATAAATATTTACTTTATAATTAATAAAATAGCATATCTGTGTTGTTGCAAAACGTCAAAGCTCGAGGTTACAAATCATGCATTAATAGGTATGTTAGACTTTTTATCTCAAAATATAAAACGTACATATTCTAATAACAATATCACACTTCATTTCAAACAAAAAAAATGTAAACTTTATGATTGTGGTTTTAAGAAATTATTATAATTACAATATGCACCTAATAAAGTATTTCCTTTTTTCCGCTCCGGTTAAACAAAGAACGGTAATGAGTTCCGTCACCCAACACCTAATGATATAATGTCTGTAATACCGTCCTGTGCACTAAAAGGAAGAAAGTTGATATTGTATAGTGGTATTAGTAATATTTGGTGTTAAATCACCTTCTCCTCCGCATTAGTCGTTATATTTATAATTTACTTAATAATTGCATAGCATAGGTACCTATATTAAAAACCAACGGGATACCAGGTTATTGGAGTTATTGGGAGTAAAAAGAATTATTATATTACATTATCGACTTTTAATTAAAAATTATAGGTGTTTAAGTAGATATGATTGCCAAATTTTATTTATTGGTATTTGTTCTATTTTAACATCGTATTATCTTATCTTTTTTAGGGTACTTAAATATATTATAATTTTTAGGGGTCTGGCCTCAACAAAAAGACGAACTCTTCTAGGACACCTTGTTGTCCGTCTGTTGACACTATTTATTTCAAGATCGAGTGGAGATGTGTAGCTAAAATTAAAATATATTTAAGTTTATGGTTCTTTAGAACACAAAAAAATCCACCATTTGAAGTCAGAAAAAAGATTTACGAGCATTTATGTATCGTTTTTGCTGTATTTTCTATTAAATCCGTCGCGTAAATTGATCCGAAAACAAGAAATATTAACTTACATTTGTATTCCATTTTATACAAAATGATTGCATACAGGCAAACTTAAATTTATTAACGTTTATTATTTGCATTTTCCCTTGGCCTACACACCCTTGACCTACACCGGTGCAATTGGTACGAAACCCTGGCATTTTGATATTATATAATTAAAATTTATATTGAATATGTCATAAAGGGAAGTTGATAATAAGAAAAAATATAATAACTAAGTTGATTATTAGAAGTTTTATTCGGTCCAAATGCGTTCATTTATATTTTCTGTAATATATGAGGACTGAACCAAAAGTAATGATAAACTAAGTAAAATACTGTTTTTAGAGTTTATAAAGTAATTTATTTTTCTACACAGTCTCCTAACAGGTCAATACATTTATTACATCTTTTTTCTAAACTAGGAATCCTAGTTCCTGCTAAAAAAAGTCTTTATCTTGACTCTCCCAAAACGCTTCCATAGCCGTCATGACTTCGTTATTGTCTTGAAATGTTGTGCCTCTGAGATGTTTCTCAAGCGGGGGAAAGAGAAAGAAGTCGCTGGGGCCTAGGTCCGGCGAATAGGCTGAGAGTTCAAGTAGTTCGAACCCCGTTTCTTGAAACGCAGCCATCGCAACTGCGGCTTTGTGCGCTGTAGCGTTGTCATGGTGAAACAGCACTCCAGCTCGCAGCTTGCCGCGTCCTTTTTCCTTGATGGCCTCCCGCAACTTTCTTATTTAGTCTGCAAATTAAGAGCCCGTAATAGTGGCCCTTTTCCAGGTATTCCACTATAATTATTCCTTCAGTGTCCCACGGACACTGAAGGAATAGGGCCTCAAATTACTTTTTGTAGTGGATGAAATACCACCTGAGCACCTTCTTCTTCATTCTCATTATAAAATCTTCCCTAGTATATCTGCATTACGGATTCGATCAGCTAAACTCCTACGAAGAATTGCATCTCCACAGAATTCAAATTTTTATCTTTCTTCTTCTGCAATAGCCACGTTTCGCTGCCGTATAACAGCGCCGGTACCAAATTTACATTGTAATCGACCAAACTTGCAGCTACAATAAAGCATAATTAAGCTTCAGTGCAAGGTTAACCTTCCCATCAAAGCAGCTAATGTACTGCTAACTCTGTTATCCACAGCTATATGCTTTCCACATCCGTTTGGTACCCTATGGTAAGGTTGGGGTTCCTCCTACTCGCACGCAGGCTGAGCGATCTCAGCAAAAGGACTTTACAGCCTACTACATCACAATGGTCCGCTCTCATTATACCGGGACAGTATCTACCATAATTTCTTTGTTACAACCTTATCTAACGCTTTTTCATTTCACGAAAACAAAGAAAACTTGTCTTCGGTCAAGAATAACAAATAATCTTTGAACCAAATTATAACTGCACACTCAGTTATATTCTTCCGGAATTTTAATGGATTGCGTTTAAGAGATCACTCTTAGAGATAAGGCCGACTTTGTGCATCATAGTGTTTATCATTATGTATCTTATCAAGTGTGCAATAAATATATTTATCTTATACTGTATATCTGTATATCTTTACATCAAATTGTAGTTCCCAAGTTTTATATTTTTTTAGTTCTTTATACTCAAAGATACGGAGTATACTTTCATGTTCAATGCGCCACCCTTCGTATTATAATTAAAATAAAGATGGAGGTAAATTAGAGCCTATAACATTTAATATTTTTTTACCTATCAGAAATACCTTTACTGTATGAAATAATATGCAGATCCTAATCGTAAAATTTATGTTGATTTTTTTTAAATAATTATTTGTAAACTCTTTTTAATATTTTAATCCTTTCCTAAGCTTATGAGTATCTATACATTTTATCTATAGATACTAATAGTTATAATATCTTTAATTCTAAGGCCTTTCAAGTGATTAATTTTTTTATACAAAGATTAACATTAACAATATGAGCTGTATCTTTTCGACCTTTATAGATAGGTATATTTTTTTTAAATATTAGGTGCCAACATACATTCTATTTGCGTAGGAATCGAAATAAATGATTATGGCAATTAGAATTTTTAGAAACAGGTATATATTTTTTATAAGAAAATATACCGACCGGTTTGTATTTTATTATGTATCAATGTTTTTTTATTAAATACAATTTTTTAGAACAATTACTATTTTTAAAAAGGCTAAGCGAGGCTTTGAAAATCCGTTTCTTTCCTTATTTCACTTTAAAGTACTACTATGTATACATCGCTTATCTTTTAAAACAAGCAGCTGTTAAAAGATAAGCTATGACTAAAACTTTAATACTTTTGCTTATAAAAAAAATGTATCTGATCGCTGTCTGTACATAATATATATATATATATATATATATATATATATATATATATATATATATATATATATATATATATATATATATATATATATATATATACATATATATATATATATATATATATATATATATATATATATATATATATATAAATATATATATATATATATATATATATATATATATATATATATATATATATAAATATATATATATATATATATATATATATATATGTATATATATATATATATATATAATGTAATAGAGCCCATTTTTTTGTCGGTTTGTTTGTGCGTTTGTATGCGCTAATCTTAGAAACAGCGATTAATGTACCTGATATTTTAGTTTTTAATGTATATATATTGTTTTAAAAATGATAACTTTATAAGAACAAGAAAGTTTTAAATTAAACACTTTTAACCGGTGTAAACATCGCGAAAATCAAAGGCTTATTATTAATATAACAAGAAAGTTATTGAAAGTAGTAATTAAAACTGAGATAAGTAATTAAGTGTTCAAGCGGGCGAATCCATGTGCTGGCCGCTAGTAATAAATATATATTCACGACTTTTTAGTACCTATATATCGTAAATATTATTAACATATACCTAATGCCCCATATTAAATTGATATAATGATGACTCAATTTGTGATATTAGTTAACGTATCGTATAGCATTTACAAACCAAACCTGTTAACATGATTATAAATTATGATTTCAATATTTTATTTTGATATTAGCATATTCTTTATTTATATTATCTTGTAGGTACCTGTTCATATATTGGAATGTATGATTCAAAAGTATTCATGTTTAAAGAAATATAAGTTAAACGTAATTACAAATATTGTTTTCATATTATTGGCCTTGTACGGCCTGGTACATGGGATCAACCACTTGGTTCGGGCGTAGGTAAAAATAACCAATAACAAAATGTATCATTTACTTAAACAAATAAACAGTAAACGGTTTAGTATTACAATTATAGTTATTTACTGTATTATCTACTAAGTGTGATTATACTTTCATTATCTAATTAATTGTCTTTGTGTTACGTAAACAATCGATTTTCATAATAATTAAAAAATAAAATTATTTTTATAATAATATATTCTACCTATAATTTTACTCAAAAAACTAGCATAGTATTGTTGTTAATGATTGATAAAACGTACTGGAGTAATATAATAAAACACCTATAATTACAGAAACACTTTTATTGTTTTAATTTTTCTTAAAACACGCTACATAAGAAATTATGAAAATTATTCAATTACAAAACCTTATGACTTCATAAGTTTTAAAAAATAATTTAATCAATTTATCACAAAGTAGTCTAGTAATGTCACAGTACTTATATATAAATAAAATATTTATCAAAATTTATACAGTAAAAGCCACTGTATTTGAAAATAAAATATATAACTTTGCAATATAATAGTATATACGTAATCTATATACATACGTAATCTATATATAGATACGTAATCTACATACATAGTCTTGACTATATTTCTTAGTTTTATTTATAACTAAATACTCGAGGGGACCATTACATTAATTACTTAAGAACTAGATTGATTATTATTAGCATATAATATAAGCTAACTAAGCTCTCTACAAATACATTACAAATATCAATTTCACGAATATTTAGAAGAATGTACATAAATGATTTTGACCGAAATTGTATTCTGTAATTAAAAATAAGAAATTCACTTAAAGAATAGAATAAATGTTAGATTATTTTATAAATATTTTTGCATATTATTTGTAAAGCTATTAGGTGAACACCTAATAAATAACAAATCATAAGCTATCATTCATTTGTTTTTCTTTATTGTGAGACTTATTGTTTAACTCGACAGCTTCAGGTGACTTTTCTCTTTCGTGTTCAACTCTATACGCAGCTGGACCAATAAGTGATAAAACTACAGGCAAAAAACATAGGCCATTGAACAAACCAAAAATGATTACAAGTAAGAATATTTTGAAAAACGATTGGAATGTGTAGGCTTTTGACATACTAAGTAATGATAAAGAGAGCAATGTGGACCCACCACCCAATAACACAGCGGAACCTATAGATGTAACGGTTTCATACGCCCTCTCATGCCGACTACCCTGTGTTATTGTCAAAAAGGTGTGACCAACGTGGGCAGCGTAATCTACACAAAGACCGATGGCAAGTTCCAGGCCGATGCAACAAACAATATCAACGGTCATCCCCCACCTTTGCATCCACCCTAACACGTTAACAATCGTTAATAAAACACAAATAAATATCCACAAACACATTTGAAGATTCGTTATTAAAATAACAGTGCATATCATAACACAGAATAAAGCCAATTCAATGTTTCTTTCGACTTCAACTGCTATTATCTCGTCGGTGACCCAATTAGCAAAAGCTTTAGACCACACACTTCTATAGCCAGTTCCAGTCGTTATATTGGTTGATTTGACCACTTCCTTAACACCGTTCATAGCCGGTATGTATTCCTTTGGACCTTCGAATTTTATAAATTTGAAAGACATAGACGAAACAGTTATATTACGGACGTAATGACCACAAATAAGTGGTTCTGTAAACCGAAAGTTTAATTGGAATGGTCCACCAACTTCACTAAAAAGAAATCGATTTAAATACTTATTAAATTCTACATTGGACAAACTTGATGAATTAATCAAATCACGGTGGAAGTTATTTAAAACATAGCCATGAAAATGGTCGACCCATGTATTGACCTCAGCTATGTAGGGCTGGTTTCTTAACTCCACCACCATATCATGCAACTTTGCAAATTCCATGTGATAGTCCATATTTCCTAAGAAAACAAACCCAGGTTGGCCCTCATCTGGATAATATTTATCATGCATGTTTATAAAATCCTTATAGTAAGTCCCGTCAGGTATAAACCATCTGGGATCAAATTTTTGTTCTAATTTCAATACTGCTGCTACACTAAAGCAAGTCATTATTACAGTAAATAATAATATAATAGCCTTCCCAGATTTTGTGAATATAACATTTTTATACATCATCGCTAGCACTTTTTGGAACAAGGTTTTATCAGTCGAAACTTTAATTTCCTTTTTGTGTTTATAACAGAATATTACACCATTTCTATTCTGGTCAATTCTTCTGATATCTAAAGTAAAAATTGCGACATAAAATGTGACAGAGTAACAAAAGATAAAAAAGACACCAGCTGCCGCATATATACAAAATGACTTTAGCGAAGGCAAGATTGTTATTGCACCAATTAACAGTGCAACTATGTCAGTAAAAGATGTTATCACAATTGATACACCAGCATGCTTCAACATGTGACCAACTCTGACAGGAACACTTTTATGATTATTTGATGCTTCGACTAATTTCCAACAAGCGTTCATAACAAACATATCATCAACACCAAGACCCATTAATAGAAATGGTAAAGATGAATGAACCGGCCCAAAAGGCACACCAAATAAAGAACACCAACTTACTGCACTTATATAAGCCATTCCAACATTTAACAAACCAACACCTCCTAACATCAACCTAATCTCCAACCAGTTGAAACGTGATACTGCTATAAGAACATAGCAAAACATCAAAACTATACCTATAAATAATTTATCTAGTTCTTGAAACATGGACTCCCCAGTCGTATCTGCAAAGCTCCTGCCTGCTTGATAAAAAACTTTGACATTTACATTATTACTAGACAAGGTTTGAGCTAATTTTAAAAATTCCTTTTCCCAAAGTGTTAATGGAACTGATACCCATTCTTCAGTACCGACTAAGTTACCTACATCATTAAGATCCACATCTGTCATGTTTACATACATAAACCAAGTTAATAAAAGAGATTTTGCCTTCACTATATTACCATTTTCATCATACTCTGTTCCACCTAACAACTTAGTGAAGTCCATATGATGACCAGTTCTAGGATTAATTTTTTCTTGATTCACTTTTTTTACAATTTCACTAATTGTAACATTCTCTAATAAAGTTATATTATTCTTCCAAATATCTAATACATTATATTGTAAACATGTAACTGGAAAACTTTTTAGTAAATCACAATAGAATTCATCATCTAATAACAAAGAAAAGTCAGTAAAATCTACCTTATTTGTGCTATTAACTGTATTGTCAGATCTAGATTTCCAATTTGTACTACCCAAACTATTAACAACAGGAACTTCAAAACATAAATCATTCATGGCAAAAGTTTTGTTTTTATAATTAGTAGTAAGTGAGTTAACATTCTTAGTGGCATTATAAACAAATTGAAGAATATTTTTGTCCAATACATTATCTGCTGTTATAAGCAAATTCTGAAGTCTAAAATTTGTTCCAAAGTTATTTATATACCAATTAGTATCAATATAAAAGTCTGATTCAGGTGGTACCCATAATTTCATAGGATTTTTTTCTATGTGAAATGTATACAATCCACCACAACTTAAGAACACAAAGGCCCATGTTGCCCCTATTATTCTCCATGGATGTCTTGCAACGAGTACTCCGAGAGAATAAAAAATCGTTTCAACAAATGTGACAAAAACAGATGAAATTGTTTCCCATAGCTTTTGAGGAGAATTTATTTTTTTCTTGTTAGGCATTACCTATACTAAAAATATCACAGACTTATTATAAATAAGACACTTATATCACTTTACACAAATGTTAAAATTCACTACACAACTTTCACAGAATATTACATTTAAAATGATATTGCTATAATAAATATATGTGCTTTTCGAATGTCGCATATTATTAGTAATTTTGTACTGAAAACTCTACGAGTCTGGCACTAAAATGTATTGTATAACATTTTCGAACTGATATTGAAACATATCTTGTATTAATATTCTTTTATATTTAATAATATATTATAAACGATATGTCTCATATTCACTAATTTAAAAACTGGCGGGAAGATGTTTTATTTTGTGTTTGTTAGGTCACTATTGGCAAACAACACGACGCATCAACTAAAAAAGTATACACCACGGTAGATTAGATTACAAACAAAATGAACAAATACTACAAGTTTACACTTTAACAGTATACAATGTACGTATAGTGAATACCGTCTGTACCTATTAATTTGACACTATTGTAGAATGTAGATGAGAGAAGCAGGACCTCTAATTTGAAGCCAGTGTTGCCATTCTCCAAAATGTTATATCCCTAGCTGTCTAGACAGTTTCTAATCGATTGAACCATAAATAGATATTTATTTTTCATGAGCATGAAACGTATAAATAGCGAACACTGATGAATCATCAGCATGAAATTGTTAAAGCATATTCCACATTAATATTATTCACAAAATGTACTAGTCATATGTAACAATTTTTCAAAATTATAATTATCAAAAATATCAATCACTGCTACTTTCAAAGTTTATAAACATATGGTAGATATGATAGTTTATAGTTTTTTGATAACTTATATAATATATTACGTTGATAATATATTATCCAGTCTAAATATTTCATGGGATATAATCAATGGTTAGACATAAACTCAATAGAGGCCAAAGTTGGTGCGGGCAGGGGCACAAACATGTGAGTCAACGTATCAGCGCAATAGTTTGTTAGTTTGTCATTTGAGGAAATAAAATATTCAATATCTTAATTTTCCTTGCTCTGAAACCGAGGCAAAGTCTTATAAAAGATGTGTCTTAACACTAGGTTCTCTCTGCTTAACCTGCTATGTACGCGAGTCAGCAGAGTAGTAAAAATATGTTTAAAAATAAAACAGTGCGCTCTTTATATCGATAATGATTATTAGTAAAAGTGTATATTGTATAGGAGGGTGGTTTAGTAAACATTTGGCTAAACTCCTTAGAACCAAATTCCTTTGGTTATTTGATATGATATAATATCGTTATTTATTCATTTAGATGGTCAGCTCTGGCACAATCCTCAAATATATTTTTGCTAATATAAATGCTAATTGTTTATTTTTAGATAATAAGTCGGTTTTGTTTTTTGCTTCTTCTTCAAGCAGTTACATTTTGCGTACATTTTTCAAATTAACATAACAGCAAAACGCTTTAGTCGAGTCACCTAGCACACAAACTAAGTAGAAATTATAACATTCTCTTCGGTAATTCTTGTATATTATTTTCTTCTGCAGTTATATAAGAATACTAGTACTTCCTTTTTTCTCTTGCTGACTTTGGCAACGTATGAGCAGAACAGAGAATTAATAAGTAGTTGAGTTCAATACTTCAATAATGGCGTGCTAGTAAAGCACAAAATTACTTCACCAACGCCTTGTTGTATAGAAAACACAACAAAGAGGCTGTTCGGTGAAGAAAGAGACAAAGAGACAGAATAAGAGACGAAAAGAAAAAAGATCCGATTAAAATATTGCCGGATTCAAGCACACACCAGATTGTTTCATATTTTTTACAGACATATGCAGCATGAGCAATTCCTTTTCCAGTCCATTTAACGTGTTTCTACCAATTAGATGGTATATATTATCACAAAAAATTAAAATCAGGAGGTCTATTGTGGCATTTAGTTACTGATAATACCAAATCATGTTCAAAGAGCCAGTGTACTTGATAGTGTAAAGCAGTGTATTTAAACAATAATTTATCCTCCACACATTTTGAGCTGTTGTTAATGACAATTTCATCAGCGAGGATGTTACAAAATTTCAACATTATCTGTCAATTTGAGGTCTTGGATTTATATATTATACAAAAGGAGATTAAGAGTCGAAAGAGTCTCTTTATCTTTCCAGACAAATCTAGAAGGTATAGTAAGAAGTGGGAGCTTTACATATACCTATCGGCGGAATAATCGGCTGTTGCAGTTTTCACCTGAGTACCAGAAGAAGAATTTATCATTTGTATATGAATTTAATAAAAATTTATTAAATTCATATACAAATGCCATGTTCGAATGTGTGTAGTAAAAAGTAAATTGGTAGCATACCTAAACCTTACTGTAGCCCAAATGGGAGGGTGCTAAGATATTTCTGCTTTTCACGAAAATATACCGTCGAAATATACCGATCGACTGAGTTAGAACCTATGTAGTCCCATCCTCACTAAGTCTTTTTAAACGCTTCTGACCTGACCACATCCAAAGGACAATTTAAAATGTTGATTATTGGTAAACGCCACATAAACCAAAAAATGACGTTATGCATACATGAACAAACAAGAAACAAAAATGTTGAAGGCCTTTAGTGTTGCAGAGGCACAAGCGTGTGACTTTAAGCATGATAGGTTGTAGGTTTGATTGGCACTCGAGGATACTAAGTATTTAAAATTTTCATTTCTTCGCTCCGGTAAAATGGCACTTGAGTTCCGCACTCTGTCGAGTCGTTTGTTGCAATATCTTAAATTCGGCAGAAAGTGGTAATTGGCATGGAGTGACATGACACTAAGTTCCCAAGTTTCCTCTGCCTACCCTGCAATTTGCGGCATCTGCAGCGTGAACCTGAAAAAAAAAGAAGGAAAAAATAATTGTAAAAACTTTGTATGGGACAACACTTTTCATGTCAACTGTCAAATGTTGTCTAATATCTTATATTTTAATGCTTATATTTTAATTCAATTACAGAGTTTGACAGTATATTGATATATTCCTACATACTTCAAGTTCATACTGCAACTGCATTCTAGTTAGATCAAGGACACAAAGAATATAACAATAGAGATTAGGATTTTGTTATTTGGATGTCAATGTCGATTCAGATAGAAATAAACAATTGTTATTTATGAATTGGTTGTTTTGTAAAATATTATAGTGTCTTAGATTGTGCTTCGTGCTATTAAGATTAAGACATTAAATCTTATTTGCTTTTCATTATAAAACACAAATATTGTCAAAAAGCATGAAATATATTTTGAAGTTATTAGATAGTATTAACCGTTGTCTAATACCAAAATTATCCAAAAATATTGATGAAACTGCGAATCATGTAGAATTGACTATTCGTAATAATAACTTAGATCAGAATTTTCAATTATTAGAACAATATCTTGGAGACTTAGATTTAGCAAATACAAAAGAAGCTTCGTCAATAATATCTGCTTTACTTATTCTTTACAAAGAATTATCATGTGATTGTCCAGGAAATGGAGAAAAATCGCAAGAGTATTCAAAAAAATTAAACATTTATTTTGAACTATTATGTGGTTTACGTCTTGATAACATACTTTATCAAAATGTTCATTTTAATATACAAGAAGTATATGATAAATGTCTAGAAGATCTGCATTACAAACTAACATATGATAATTTCAAAAAATACCCAGGTCAAATTGAAGTATACTGTTCAATTGTAAAAGATGTTAGAGTAAGTAATATATAATGTTTATAATAAGTAGTGTTATAAGGCTGATAATATTGTTTGACTTAACATCCTCATCTTGACACATTAAATTAACTGTTTTGATTAAGGTGACCTTTTTGTATTAAGTCTAAAGATAATAATTTTTTAATTACTATAGAATGCATACTTCACATCACTTCATTAAATTTTGCAATGATTATTTTCAGAAATATAATGTCAAAGTCAAGCCTCAAAGAATATTTCCTGTGTCTTTACTTCTCATAGATGATTATATTACATCAAACAAAAGTAAAGGGTTAATATGTTGCTTGTCTATATTAAGATGTCTGGTAAGTAAATTGAGTTACTAAAGGCCTTTTTTTCATACATTTCCTCAAAGGAGAGAGAAAGATTGCGGGTGTAGTTATATGATGATAAACTAATTAAGTCTGTGCCTGGGACTTGCAACCCAAGTAAACGCTTATAAGGCCCCTTCTAAATCTTCTCTTCTTCTTTCTCTTAAAACTAAAACTTAACTTAGTCCATCTTCATTTTTTTATTTATATGATTATTTTCTTATTTAGGAATATCAAGACTTTGAATGTGGCAATTTCTATGAAGTTATATACAGAAGTTTAAATAAGGCTTTCATTGAAAAGGATGGGGACATCACAAAGTTAACACATGCTTGTCTGTTGGAACTTTGTAGAATTTTTCCTTCTGAAATAAAAGTGAGATTTTCTTAAAACATATTATGGTTAATATATTTAAAAAATGTGAAAGTATAGCAGTGTTGCTACTTTATAAACACTATTGTTGTCAGGCATAAGTTATATAAATTATTTTCACTACTCTATTCTGGTAGACAAATTACACATGTTTCTAGACAAGAAAAAGTACAGCAATTCTGAGTTTACCTGCTTCAGTCCGAGTACAAGTGACATATAGCAATATGTAGGTCAAATCAAAATCCAAAAAATACATTTTTTTCGTTTTAATTTCAGAGCACCAGATTAGAAGAAATGTATACTAGTATTTTGGATCAGCTAAGCACAGAAACTAATTTGTACAGAAAAACGGAATGTTTTAGGTTTGCAAAGAACATTATACAACTACACCAAGTAGAGTGTGTCAGTGAAAGCGAATTCAAAACCATAATTTGTGACAGTTTAGATGTTTGCACTGATGAAGCCGTTGCAGAGATACTCTTAGATGTTACGCTACAGGTAATTTCAATATCTCTAAGGAATAGCTATTTAATTTGAATACAGATAATTTAAGACCACGTTAATGCCGTCGTGGCGCAATAAATTGATGAAAAATAGAGATCTGATTGTCTTAATGGGTAATGGACTCTCTTAACACTAGGTTTTCTCTGACTGTGTGCGAGATCAAGTCTAAAAATAAGAAAAATAAGATCAATGTATGATAAATAATCAATACAAGATTAAATTAAATTGTTCTTATGAGGCAGAATTTTTTTTATATATATTTATGTATCTATTGGTGTTGGATTATCGTTCAGGACAGTTTCAGACAAAATCTTTAAGAATTTTCAAAGGTGCGAACCAGTACGGTACGGCCATATTGCGTGTTTTATTCTATTTTTATCGCGCGAGTAGGACTGTCCACCACACCTCCCTACACTCTGATTCACCGACTAAACAAACAAGTCCGAACTTATAGAATTACTTAAGTACATTAGCTCACTCATTAAAGGTTTGTTAGTGATCTTGCAAAGATAATTTCTTCCTAAAAATTGGTAGCTTCAAGGTTGTTTATTCTGTCGAGTACCGATCCACTTTCACATCTCATTTATGCCTGTAATACTTGTTGCGATTTGTCGATTGCTTGTATGACAATGTATGACAATCGAAGTATCTCTTGATCTTTTATCGACACCTTCAATTTCTATTGAATAGATAAATCACTGTCGATAGCATTTAAGTATTTATGGGGGTTTGCGTATCGCGATCGCTTATTTCGGTTTCTTCACGAATCTCGTGCATTAATATAATACAAAATCTGATAATACAATTTTTCCTATTTCAGTAATTTCAACGACGTTAGAAAGTAGGCTAAAATTCGCAGTGTGGCGGATAATCTTTCCCTCATTACATCCTGTTTCTTTCTATTAAATTTCTTGAAATAATTATACCAAACTTTCGAAACGAATTTCAACTCTTGATAAATTGATATGGTGTATATGGGTATTGGAAGCCAAGGAAGCTATTCTTTTTCATGAGCCAGTGTTTAACTACACACTCCACAGCTTATTTTTTTCACATATGTGAAAGAATCCAAGGCGTGTGGTGACAGTAACTACGTTACTCATTATTAATTACGACAATTTTCTTCAGTTACTCTACTTACAATCTGCTCCTGTCTTAAATCACTTGATGCTTTGTAAACAGTGCATTTTGCAAACCATCAGTCACTTGTACTCGGACTGAAGCAGGTATTTTAGTTTCACGCTGTATCCCGCACGAGGCAGGGTAGGCAGAGGGAACCCGGGAACCTAGTGTAAAGACACTCCGTTCCACTTCCGTTCCCCACTTTCCGCCGAATTTGAGGCATTGCGTGTTGAGTGGCGGAACTCAACGCCGCGCTTTGCCCTATTACCAAAGCGAAGAAATGAAACATTAAATATTTAAATTGAAAATATTAAATATTTCATTTCCTCGACTGGGAATCGAACCCAGAACCTGTCGGTTACAGTCACACTCTTGTGCCGCTGCGCCACGACAGGCCAGGTATTTTAGCTACTAAATTAGTCACTACTTGACTAAAATATTGACATAGTGGAGTATCAGGGAATGTGTATGTTACTACGACAGCTTCTATATATGGCACAAAGTAAAGCCCATAATCCGCTTATTTAACTCGGCCGTTTTCAGAAACACTATAAACTATTTAATTTTATCGGACTATACAATCTCTTTTATTAAATTTCTTTTGTTAATTTTCAGTGCTTAGAAGAATGGATCAAATACTGTTGGTGTGTTTGGAGATTTTCTACAGATCACAAAGTAATTTCTACCTTATTAAAAGTTCTATATGAGTGTAATAACGAAGATACAGTTGTACATATTCAGAAACTGGTCATAACTTTAATTAGTATAAGCAAAGTTGAAGAACGGAAGCAAATTATAAAAAACTTAGAGAAGGCGAGTCTTGTGAAAAAAGCTAGTTTTAGGGAAAGAATAAATGCAATTAAACAAGAAATAACAGTTTAAAATATTTTTTTTATTTATAAACAAATGTATACTTAAATTATTGTTAATAATTAGAATCAGTAATTTCAATTCGTTTCATTTTTAATATTATTTAGTATTTCACATATTTCAGTAATATTAGGTCTGCGGTTCCAGCTATTATTAAAACAACTACTTGCTAATTTATAAATTTGATTGGCTCTAGTCCACGACTCAACACTTGCATCCAGTAGTGGAGTAATATCATCTTCAGTGCAATTCTCCTCTACATAATGCTTTATGTTAAAATTGTAGCCCTTGTGTTTAATTATGGGTTTTAAACCTGTAAGTAGTTCTAACAACACAATTCCATAGCTAAATATGTCTGTTTTTTGTGTAACGGTTCCTTGTAATGCTTCAGGCGCCATATATGCTGATGTTCCCATAAAAGATGTTGTCATAAATGTTGAATCATATTGCTTAGCGACACCAAAATCACATAGCTGTAAAATAAAAATGTATAGTTTAAAAATAACATATAATTTACGAAATGTTGTTTTATTTAATCTTCATTAAGCAGGAAGGCGGAAAGTTCGCTACTCTCCGCTTGAATTCAAGGAAAATTGTCTAATAACTATGAAATAAAATCATTCTTTTTGAATAAGAATGAAACGGACTTGTGTTAACTATTAGATACTCTTTGTCGTCTAGACCCTCTATGGCAGTAGGGTACTGATATGTGACTATAAACGTAACAGATGGGAGTTTGATTAAACTTGAAATATGAAACAATATTCTCATCTTGCTTTGATAACGCTACTTTGATAAAGGCCAACACATAATGCCATTAGAAGTAAGCCGAAAATGGAGAAAGGGAATGTAGTTTTTTTAAGTTAGGTTCCCCAGTTTCCTCAGCCTACCATGCTATGCGTGGGATACAATATGCAGCTAATTAATTAATTTATTAATAGAAAATAGTAACCTTGGGTAAATAGTCTTTGGTTAAGAGAATATTTGCTGTCTTAATATCTCCATGAACAAATTTTTTGTACAATTTTGGTAATTCAGGATCATTTACAGATTCTATATTATCACTAGATTTTATTGTTTGGTCACTTGTATGTAAATATTTCAAAGCCTCGGCTATTTCTGACATTATAAATATTCTTATTGATTCATCTTTTAATTCTTTTGATTCAATTTTATCTTGTAAGCAACCTCCATCTACATATTCAGAAACAATACATGGAGTAGGTCCATTTTTTGAGAAACCTATTATAGAGACAATATTTTTATGTCTATAAAGAGATAAATATTTAACTTCAGCATTAAAAATTTTCATTGCTATGTCAGGTTTACGCTCAATCTTAAGATAACTATGTGCCTTCTTTACAGCAATCATTCCATATTTATGATGCTTTCCAACAAAAACATCACCAAACCCACCACTTCCAATTTTTCCTATTAGGCCTTTTGGGCCTTTCTCTAATACAGTTGCAAAATTCCCTGTAATAACTTCCAATTCATGATAATCAAAATCGACAAGTTTTTCATTTTGTAAAATTCCAGTGTCTATTCCAGTTGTTAAAATAGGAATATCTGGAAATGACTGCTGATAATTGTTCATATCATATTTACTATACTGTTGAGAAACATTTTCAGCATAACTTTGAAATGAGCTTTCGCTACCATTACTACTATTTGTTAAAGGTGTAGTTGATTTTTGGCTTATGTTCTTAGATGCCAATAGTACACTTAGGGCTGGTAAATTCATAGATTTTTCTGTGTCTGTATCTTTTGAGAATAATATTAAATCTGATTCTGATGTTTTTGATGCATTATAATCATTTGTGGCAGTATTAGAAAATTTTATCATGTCACTAACTGATGCCATTTGTCTTGTTGTACCATCATAGACCTTATTTGAAGAGCTCATTTTATGTGTTGGTATTTCATTGAATTGTTGAAGTGAACTCTCTTCATTTAACATTTTAGTAAGATCTGTGGTAACAAATGCTGCCGGACCATATGATGGGCGCTTGGGCAATGGTTCTGAAGAAAATTAGCCATTATTGATACAATTAAACACATTACAAATTATTGATACAACATCTGGAATACATCTTTATCATAAATACAAATAATATAATACAACAAACAAAAAGAAATTAAAATAGTTTATATTATTTAATATTATACTAAGTCACTATAACTAGTATATCATATTATAAAAATAGTATATGCCATATATAACCTGGACCCAGATATCTTAGGGACACAAAGACAACAATTGTTTTTAGTAACAATATATGACTGCATAAATTTTAAGTTATATATGACAATGCCAATCTACCTTGTAGCATATTTGCTATTTCATCAGCTGCTCTAAATATTTGTGCTTTTATCAAAATATTTTTTAAATGATGTAGGGTTGGCCGAACCCTTCCAGACGTTCCCCATTCATCCATGAGTATTTCTGCACATTTTTGATTGTTTGCTTTTGCGTGTTCTTCTATTAATCTTTAAAGTAACCAAAATTTTAAAAACCTTATACAACCTAATAATTACCTAATACTATTTAAAACAGTTGAGTCTTTAATAATATATTCTTACCTTATGTGTTCATTGTTATATTTTTGACCAGAATTTTCATCTAGTAAATTTTTGGGTATAATAGACATTACCCTTTTCCAATCATCATTAATTTCTAATATATTGATAACTTTACAAAGTGCATCAGCACGAACTTTACGAAGTTCGTCGTTTTTGTTCATGATGAAATATAAAACTTTTTATTCATAAGCACACGATATTTAACAATGAAAAGTAGAAATAAAATACATTTTAAAGTCTAGATAACTAAACAAGTCTTCTATCTCCTGCGTTAAGGAAACTTCAGAAGTTCAGATTTGTTATTGCACTTTGGGATTTCCCAGTATTGCACAAAGAATGAACATAGTACAAAAAGACTGTACAAAAAGACTATAAACACAAATAAATGTCTACTTCAGATCTGACAAGTGTCAAGAGATAATTGTCATAAAATGCTTTATGGTAAAAGGGCATTTATACGCTTGTGAACGTTTGCCAAGCCCGTGTAGACATGCCGTTCGTCGTGGCTTGTGATTGCTTGCGAGAGCTATTCACTGATAAAAACTATTTTGATATCGACATCTGTCAGGAATATACTATTATGCTCACAAACAGAGGCGCTCCTTATATTATGTAGTTGATAAAAATAAGTAATACATTAAGTAGCATGTTTAACTGTTATTTATTTATAACGTATTGTGATATTTTTGATACGTTATTTAATTTGAATGCATGATTTTCATATCACATCAAGCATGTCCTAAGCACTATATTGTTACAAATTGTACACTATTATAAATAGCATATCGTTATAAATAATTTTAAATTAATAGGTTATATAGAAGTAGCACATCGTTATATACTATAACAAAATATAATCGTTGTAAACACTCCTACTCACCAGCGTTTAAACGGGAGACAAAAATTGTAAAAGCTCGAAGCTTATCCGTCATAAACGAATAATCGACATTTAGTATAAAAATTGTTGCGTTCTGAAATTTATTGTAAATTTAGATTTGCTTCAACTTATTTATTGTGTCCCTTAAAGCGGATATGATTTTTTTTACTTTACTTAAAGGGGTTTTTTGCAAATACAATTTACTGTTAAATTAAAATGTTATTCGAGACGCCTATTCCACAAATAGAGCAGTGTGTATTTTTACAAATGGATATTCAAATTCTTATTGTGTTCGCGCTCTGATTAATTTTACAAAACATATAACAAAGCTCGGCTTCGGGCCCTCTAACAGGAAATGCCCCAATCAGGCAGAGAGTAAAGAGTGAAGAGTTTTAACAAAATACTTTCCTCTAAGTTATTTATTATTGCTGTTCTATTTGTAAGAGACATTAAACTGAAATATTACGTCGTCGTCGTCGTCATCGTCTCAGCCGTGCGACGCCCACTGCTGGACATAGGCCCTCCCACATCCGGCGACTTCCGACGATCTTGACCAGATCGTCGGTCCACCTGGTAGGGCGCCTGCCCACGGAGCGTCGTCCGGTTCGTGGTCGCCATTCAAGAACCTTTTCGCCACAACGGCCATCGGTTATACTTGCTATGTGTCCCGCCCACTGCCATTTTAGCTGAGCAATTCTTCGAGCAATGTCGGTAACTTTTGTTCTCCTACGGATCTCTTCATTTCTGATTTGATCACGTAGGGAAATACCAAGCATTGCTCTCTCCATTGTTCGCTGAGTGACCTTGAGCTTTCTTATGAGACACATAGGCCGTGGTCCGAATTATGCTCACATTGCTCACATCGCTTACACTGCTAACGGGCGGTCCAATATTAGTGAGCGCGCCAACGTATGTTAGCTGTACTAATAATTCGGACCACTTGTGAGCGTGCTTACCAATTTGACAAGTTAATATGTTTAACTTGTCAAATTCGTAAGTACCTAATAGAGCATTTTTTGATATAAATATGAGTGGAGTATGCGCTATAGCCGATGAAGATTATAAATTTCTTGTTGAAATGGTTGTATTCAAGCATTTTCCGCAATTGAGGAAATTGACAAAAGTGACATTGACGTGAAGAATAGATTAAACGTCAAAATAACATCAACGCTCACGGTGCTCTCGCTCCGACCCGTCAGCACTGTGAGCACTAGCCAGTGACGTCACAAGTGACGTCATACTATTCACAACGGCTACTTTCCACTAGGCGTCCAAAATGATCAAAACGCTCATTTAGCCGTTCCACATGCCGTCCGCGGTCGTCGCGGTCGCGGCGAAAACGTCATCCATGACGTCATGACTAACGCTCACGCGACGCCCACGGCGACCCAGGTCGCGAGGTGGGTCGTTGTGAGCGTTGGGAAAATTAGCGGCACTTTCAAAACGAAACGCATCAAAATTCCTTCAGAGGTAAATATAATTATATGAAACAAGCTTAAAAAATAATTACAGCTTATAATCAATACAATGATATACATTTTTCCTAGATTGCCGATAACTTTTATTTAATGCGGAAAGACATATTTTAGTAGATGTCAATTTTAATAATATTTTGACGTAGGATAAATAAATACACCACTAATTATCATTTGTTATTCAATATAAATCAATGTAATCAAATTCAGTAATTAATAAATAATTATTTAAATTTATTTTTAAGGCTTACAGATTATATATATATGCTTATTGCGCTATACGCTCAAAACACACCAAAGTCCGTTCCACTTGAATTTATGACAGTAACGCCCACAGGCAAGTGGAACGGGGAAAAACTGTGATCGTGAGCGTGATCATTTTCATAGCTAGTGGAACGCACCAAAAACGCTAACTGTGAGCGATAAAAGCTCAACACGGACCGACCGTTGGAGCGCTGTGAGCGATGTAAGCTAATTACGGACCATGGCTATAGTTAGCGACCACGTCCCGCTCCCGCATGTGTTTACTGGCAACACACACCGGTCAAAGACTTTTACCTCGAGACACTGAGGTAGTTTAAAAAAATATATAATTATTTACAATTAGTGGGCCTTATAGTTAAAAACCGCCTTAAAAAGAAACATCATAATGAATATTTTATTTAAAAAATATTTTACATTCATAACTGTTGAAGGCATTTTTTGTTGTAGGTTTTCTTTATTCTAATAAAGCGAATAAATTTTCAAATTCAATTTTTCTAATTTATTGTCCCTAGATTGTTTTAAATGTCACTAAAAAGTTGTCATCAGATTGCACAAGACTCATTATTAGTTATTTTATTTTTATTTTTTATCACAAGCAAAAGAAAATCAAGAATTTAAGGAAGTCAAATTAAATTTTCTTGTTTTGCTATATTTTTTGTTTAGCTGTCATCTTATCCATCTTTTATAATTTAACTGATTGATTGAAACCGACTGTTCAACCATATTAGTTGACTTTATCACTGATTTACTAATATTAAAATCAATTAGCTCGTAAACAGTTGTCGCTACTGTATACCCTCCTAAACTAAACCTACCGGAACCTATAATAGCCTCCTGTAGGTGGTTTTAAAAACCATTCAGGAACCTGTTGAAATTTAATCTACTATCAGAAACGGTCTTACCTTTTAGGTCCTAGGATATTTAATATGACAAACATATTTGCAAAAATGCATTATAAACATATTTGCAATAATATTTATTATACCCGATGAGTAAAAATAAGTGAAATCGTGAGAAATAAACAAAATTATAAATAAAAAATAAAGAACAATATTAACATATATTTGTTTATTACAAAATATAAAATTCAATTGACATAGTGTTTTGCATGATCAATTTATTTTCCATGATTTATTAAACTGTACAAATATATATTATTTCTATTCTACACAAACGAAGGAAAGAGTGTTTAAAAAAAATATGAAAAAAAATAAACTTGGACTACTGTACAACATGAACCAACCCCATTTGAATATATCCAAGAAGCGCGGGTTCGATAATTTTTTTATTTCTTTATTGAGTAGTAAAAAGTATAATTTCTATAGCAGACTCTCTTCCATGTAAACAGGAGGTAAGTTTGTTGCGGTGTCACGAGTCTGTTGCAACTTCTGTAGCGTCGATACTCTACGCCAAAGTACCGGGCATTCTGTATTTTCACATTTTAAATATTGAGAGTGACCAGAACATGATTTACATATCTGTAACAAATTTAATATGGAACTATATTAGCGTGATGTATCCCGTTTATGGCATGGTAGGGTAGGGACAGAATGTATATTAGTTTTCTTTCTGGAAAAGTAGTGTACACGTGCCCCACCTTTCTTGCACTTAGTTTTAGTGATATCCGTGTTTAGTAGCAAAACCCAACGCAGTGTTTCATCTTAATATCAGAACGAGGATACGAAATTGATTCATTGTACAATGGAATTGAACTCGCCATTATTGTGCTTACATTTATTTAAATGCTTTAAATAAAAGATAAACAAATATAAAAATATAATTATATATAATATTAATTATATATAATAGGTGACTTGAATTATATACAATTTTTTTTATAAATATTTGTAAATAATTCATGTCACCTAACTGTGAAAATGATTTGAACACGATAATAAACATAGTCGAAATCTGACATAAAGAATCATAGAGACAAATGCAGGTTCACAAAAAAACTTAAATACAAGTCCTAGTTACAAATTCAGCAACTGTCTGGTGGAACGGTCAGGTAAATGATATATACAGTGTGTTCCACGAATAGTGGCCACCCTGAACATTTCGGAAAGTAAAAAATCAAAAGTTAAGATAATCATAAAGTCTAATGCCTAGATAACTTTAGACCTATCACCATTCGTCAAGTGCACTATAGTGGAGATTACATATAAATATTAATAAAATATTGTACCTGATAGCAATATTCCATATGGGTGTGAGCGCGAGCTAGTTTAGACGCTATAACAGCCATAGATGTCTGTGTGTTCAAGCTACAATGATGACAGAGCGCTCTCGTGCCCTTGGCGCCGCACACTGCGCATCGACCGCGTTGCATGTACCGCGCTATGCCGCCGGTGGTAGTCCTTTCAATTTGCGGCTCACGATTCCAACCGATCTCTTGCCACCTGTTTGAAAACAAAATTTAAAGATGTGACTTAAACGCGACAGGTTGTAAGTTCGATCTCTACTCGAGGAGATGAAATATTTAATATTACCAAATTTAAATACTTTACGCACCACCGCACGCATTCCCCCCTGATGAGGACATCAGGCGGCCACATATATATTACATCTCATAAATTATTATAACTGTTTGTACCAAGTACATAATACTGTGGCCAAACAGAAAATACACAAACGCAGATGAAGCAAAAACGCAGATGAAGCAAAATCTGAAGTCCTGAAAATCTTTGACACCTCTCTATAATACGGTCGACGAGTATTGTCCGAACTGAAATTAGGCTTTCTACATTTTTGAACCATGCGGTTCTAAGTAGAAATATCCTAAAAAAGCAGCTAACGTTACAGGTAAATAACTAGTCACAACTCATCCGACCGTGTATATAACATTAGAAACAACAATTACCATTTAAAAACATCAACTCCAAGCAGCGACAAGCACCTGTGCAGAGGAGGTAACAGCACGCGCGTGACGTAATAGCTGAGGTGGGGGGTGAGTGCGGGTTCCCGCAGGAGGTCCCGGGGCGTGCGGGCGAGGCGCAGCAGCGGCGTGCCGGGCGGCCCCGCGCACACCAGCCACGCCACGCGCTCGCCGGCGCGCGGCCCGCCGCGGCGGTCGCGGGACAGGGCTCGTCTGGAATATCACATTTATGTTTCTACATTTCATCGTAATCCGCACGTAGCAAGGCAGAAGGAGGGTTAATGCAAATTAAATGAAACAAATTTAGACGGATTAATGGCGTATATTAATTTCTAAACGTTTTTGGACCCGGCGTTTCAAACACTTTGCAGTAATCCGGATCCGGTTAAATTTGTTTTATTTAATTTTGTGTAATAATGTATAATAATAGCGAAAATCAAATATCTTATTATATGATTATTAATTTTAATAATGAACCGATACATAAATACTCAACATATATTTACGTAGATATATATAAGATCTCCTGGAATCCGTTCAAGAGGCGTGGGCTCAATGCATCCGTTCAATCCGTTCAAGAGGCGTGGGCAATGGGCTGTCTATTACGTTTATATATTTACATGGTGTCTAAATGAGTATTTTTCTTTCGTTAGTGTGGATTACCACTTTAAAAATATATTTTCCTAAATAAATGTATAAATAAGGATTGTTAAACATTTATTGGCACAGTACAATGTTCCAATATCTGTACATGTAATAATGGGTACAATTCAATTTATTGAATTGATTATATTTAGAATACAATATGATTATATTTACAATTACTTAGATTAGAATTAATCTAAAATGTGATATTAAGTTCTGTAATTCAACACGTAATGCCTTTAAAAAAAAAGATAGAAATAAAGAAACAACAAAGGTCTCTGGTATATACCAATGAGGGCTATCTTTTTAGTCCTCACCAAATGGCGCACTTACCGCATAGGGTCCAAATGTGGCTAATAAATAATAATATTTTGCAAAGAACATGTATTTTACTATAATTAAAACAATTTCCATCATTAATTGCCACCAAATATGTTGAATATGTCGAGGATACAGTGAACAAACCGCTATCCGAGCTGGTGGTGTAGAAAGACAAAAGTCTTAAAAAGCACTAACTTTTAATAACCTATATTGTTAATTTAGTTAAAAATAGTTCAGCAAGGGTTGAGAAACGGTACTTATTCAACCCGATGCTACACTACTGTAAGTGTAACAAGCGGCGTATTGACACCCGATTGATACCCCATCCATTATGAATGACAATATTAAAAAAAAAAACACAAAATAAACAAACTATTACTTGGCTATTTCGTTAGGCGGCGCGGAAGCCCCAGGCCTGTACCCGGCAGCACCGTGATATTCTCTTGTAAATAGTAACTCTTGTGACGACAGAGATCCGTCAGCTAATTTAGTCAGTATTTTACAAACGTGTTGTTTCACACGCGACATGTCACCGGTTTCGAACAACTCGCATAGAGCCTTTTGCAATAGCTGAAACAAATTTTACATTACATTCATAATTGCGGAGTTGAGTTCCGCCAGTCAACACGCAATGACTCTATATGGTAAGCGGGGAACAGACTTTCTTAACACTAAGGCGCCCAAGTTGCTTCTGCCTACTCTGCCATGTGCGACGCACAACTTCACTGTCCAATTTTCGTCCTGGAAAGAAAAAATCAAAGCCTTGAAGGCGAGAATGCAGCCATTTTGAGTTTAATTTTGTTATGTAATTTGAATCGTTTGTAAATTGTTGTTTCAGTTTATCTAGAATCGTGAAAGAAGAAAGGAACCCTCGGTGCGCAAAACCAACTCTTGCTTGACTGATTTTTAATTTATAATACCTTCACACCAGCGGGGCAGCCATCTCGTCGAACAGTTTCAATACCTTTTGCTTCATAAACTGGCTTCTCTTGGTCTGCAGTTTCATACATGTAACCAACATATCGTTTTTTCGTTTGTAATATACACGGCTGGTAAACCTGTAACAGTAACTATTATTATTTAATTATTTATAAAACCGATACATTTATTAATTAGAATTATATACTATGACCCGCCAGCGGCTTTGCCCGCTTGAAATACACTCTTTTGTTTACTAATCTCACTTAATTTCTTGTTCCAATAAAATAATACTTTTAGGATAATATCTAAACATTGAAAACTAAAATTTCAAGTATAGAAATAAAAAAAATATATAATTTTTGTTAAATAAACTAAATATTTTAAATAGATGTAACTCTTTTACTTATTACGCGAATTATATAAAACAAACATTAAACATTGAAAGAAGTTTGCCAAAATAAAATAGAATACACTCTATTTTAATCTGATTAGCCGTTTCTTAGAATAGCGCATACAAACGTCTGTGCGTTTGCTAGCAGACAAAATTTTTAAAAAACACTATTTTAATAGACGTCAACATATCTTCCATGTACAGACGATCAGTTGGGATTTTCGCAACGCAGTTTCATAATTTAATAGCTTTTACCTGAAGCATCGTTCATGAGGTCAAATGCAAATAACTAATAATATGTACAAAAATAATATTATATATAGCTTTTTGTAATTTTCAGTACAAATTAGGCATAGAAGATTATATTCAAAATTGAATGTTTTACTTACCTTTTCCAATTTCAATAATACAGGCGATGGATTGTCCGCGGTGACCGCGTCAGCAATCTGTTGTCCGATCTCGAAGGCCTCAGCTCGAGTGCCGCCCGGTACTAGCACGAACATCGAATCTGTGTCTCCGTATACGACCTAGGAATAAATATAATGTTATATAAGCAATTAAACAGATTGGATTTTTTATATTCTTTAACTTCAAATTGTTTCCCAGTAGTAAGAGGTAACATAGTGTTAAAACAGTCCGTTCTCCACTTTCCTACGAAATATCTGGCGGGAATCGAGCCCACAATCCTCGCATCTTTAGTCACACGCTTGTGCGCCAGTTCTATTATGGACAGAATTTTAAATATACTTTTTACAAATTATTTAAATTATTCTTATATTTTAAAATAGGCTTCAGAAAACCTTTATAAAGAGTTTTCTTTTATGCCAGCAGTAATTTTATAGGAAAAGAAACTTAGCGAGAACTGCTTTGGTTCAATAGTACGGAGCATTAACTGGTGTCTGCATCTATTGATTACAACATAACAATACTACATATTACAAGATTATATTATATACATATTACAAGCTATGCGTAATTTGAACGATTTTTAATAAAATTGAAATCGAGGGCTGTCGTGGCACAGCGGCATAAGCGTACTATAAACGATAAGTTGTGGGTTCAATTCCTTTCTTTCTTCTTTCTTTCTTTCTTAGCTTCAGGCTGTATCTCGCACGAGGCAGGGCAGGCAGAGGGAACCCGGGAACCTAGTCTTCAGACACTCCATTTCACTTCCGTTCCCCACTTTCCGCCGAATTTGAGGCATTGCGTGTTGAGTGGCGGAACTCAACGCCGAGCTTTTACGTTGTTACCAGAACGAAGAAATGAAACATTAAATATTTAAATTGAAAATATTAAATATTTCCTTTCCTAGACTGGGGATCGAACCCAGAACCGGTCGGTTGCAGTCACACGCTTGTGCCGCTGCGCCACGACAGGCTTCGGTCCGATTCCCACTCGAGGAAATGAAATATTTAGTATTTTAAAATTATTTTTTTAATGTTTTCATTTTTAAGAGAGACAGAGAGAAAGAAAATTCAATAAAATTATTTTGTTTTGATTTATGATATGTATTAAAAATATATATAATACCTTCGCATTCCAATGGCCATTTTGTACGAGTTTAATAGCGTGTTGTAATGTTTCCCTGCCTTTTGCTACGACGCTATCACCCACTTCCACACACGGCATTCGTCCACTGAAATTAGCTGCTGTATATCCGTATGTCACATTCGCTATTAGTTTTAAACCTGAAAAATATACATATATATGTTTTTGAACGATGTAGACTGGTTAAACCATTTTTATTAAATGTTCCTGGTCGTTTAAAATATTGTGACAAAAAGTACATGAACCCTACTTACTCACCTTAATGCTGTGTCCCGCACATGGCAGGCAGAGGGAACATGGGAACCTAGTGTTAAGACACTCCGTTCCACTTCTGTTTACGACTTTCCACCGAATTTGAGGCATGGCGTGTTAAGTGACGGAACTCAACGCCGCGTGGTTTTTACCAGAACGATAAAATGAAAACATTAAATATTTAAATTGAAAATATTAATATATCATTTCCTCGAGTGGAATCGAACCCACAACCTGTAGGTTATAGTCACACGCTTGTGCCGCTGCGCAACGACCGGCCTCACCATTGTATTGATACTAATGATAAAATTTCAATACATTGTTCGGTATCAGCAATGTAGCGTTAGTCTTCCCACAAACAGATTTTAAGATAATTTAAAAAAATACGTTAAAGTCTAATCTAGTCCAAGAAAGCTCGAAATGTATTAATTAACTACACACCCAATTGCCTAGAATGCATTGCCTTTTTGACAGCCTCATCAGTTTGCAGCTTCATGCCCTTTTTCACGGCTTGTCTTGCTGCCAATATTCTTCTCAGTAGAGCCGGTAGAACTCCGCGACGGACGGACGGCTTAATAAACCCTACACCTACTGGAGACCAATGTACTAAGCCATTTTTGATAAGGGTCTCCAATTTTGTTTGTGGTATACGAAGACGCCAAGCGCCAAATTCGTAAGGTGCATCTCTGGAAAATGAAGAAACTATTTGATACATCAAAAGGTGTAGAATATCGTATGTTGTGGCACAATGACACAGTATTCAAGATGAAAATGGGGAATGTAGTATTTAAGCATTTATTCTGTTATTAGTTATATAGAAAAAAGGTGTTAAAATATTTTTAACTCTCTTAGCAATAAGATGTCTTTAAATAATACCTAAACACAAAACTTGGTACACGTAAAATAAAAAAATAACAAGATATAGGGTAGCTAATGGTTCAGAAATAGAAAATAAACGGTAGGATCACACAGTGATCAGATAAAAATCTTTTTACTATTTTTAAAGTATCATACCGCACTTAGGAACGAAAATACAAAATTATAGAAAAAATATTTAAAAAAATATAAATACGTATAAAAAAAAACCATCGTAGCAGGATTTGAACCCGTGCCTCTTGGAATGGTCCAAGCTCTCTAACGTCTTATACACTTGTTACAACTTATTTATGTTGTTCTCTCTCACTATAGAATTCCCTACTTAGATGCTAACAACTTTAACTAAATATAAAAATACTTCATTTCTTACCCATTTATATTTTGTATCCTCCCAATGCAAGTGGAAAAGCAATAGTTGTAAGCGATCATCATAGATGGGTAAAGGCTTTGAAAATCTAACACAATTACTGGATCCGTGTAGAAACGAGATTCTGCAAAATTCAAATTTACAAAAAAGAAAACTTTATAAAGTTCCTAACCTAAAACGGTAAAAAAAAGAAACACACATAAAAAATATATATGTATGTCTCAATTGCCAATTAAGTTTTAAATATTGAAAAAATTGAATTATAACAATTTATATCCAAATATAACACTAAAATTACCTGGCTCAAATATCAACGGTAGACACTCTGGGGCTTGCATAGCTGCACGTTGTCTGACAGTCGGTGATAATGCTACCAAATTAAGTGGTCTTGCAGCCCTAAGCATCAATGATTCCACTCTAAACTGAGAGCCTCGAGATAAAACCTCCCACCATTGTAAACCGAAGAGGCGAGCGAGTTCAGATGTTCGATCTTGAAAGAAAATAAAATATTAATATTGAAATTCCATGTAAAAATGTTAACTATAGAAGAATTTGAACTTCTTTGTTCAAGTACTCAAAAAGTGTTATATAAATTAGTAGAGAAAGCTTTGTTATATATTTATTATAATTATATTTTGTATTTCTTTTACCTAAATATAATAAATGTATAGATATTAGGAAGCATATTTAAATATACATTTTAACATAAAAATAATTGGTCAAACTAATGAAAATAATAATTGGTACAATGATACATACTTATCATATCCAGTTTTTCCAACATCCTAACAGTCCCATTTAATTTGGTCAAATAATAGTCAACGGGAATCCACCTTAATATTTTAGACTCTTCGTCCCACCACTCCGACAACTGAGCATAAGTGTATTTCTGCACTCTTTCATTCAATATAACGTACATACAATTTTCGAAGCTATAACTTGATAATGCCAATTCATATCGAAACAATCGCCATACATTAAATGTCACTCTACCAATAACACGACCTTCCATTTCATTTTCATCATGTTTGTATCGTTTCTGTCGGTTTTTCTCCGTTATTCTAGACATTTCTCTAATCATTTCGAGTCCCAAAACCTGGGCTCTTTCAAGGACGTAACCCCAAGAACTCGCTTCTATTTCATATCCACACATTATATCAGGATCATGTTTTTTGACGCTTCCAATTATTTTCTCTAATATTTCATTTTCTGTACTGACATAATTAATTTCACTATTAAACCCACATCTATGTAAGAATTTTGGATCTTTTAATTCATTTACTATATAGATTTCAGTAATGTTTCTTTGTAAGAAGTGATTTGGAGGACAGTCGTTCGTAATTGCTATGAAAGCAGCTTGTATTGGATCTAACGCTGGATCAGGATTTAAATCGCCTCTAACTGACGTATGGACTTCTAATAACATGAGAGTTAGAAAGTCAGTCTGTAAATGTAAAACATGTATTTTTTATTATATTACTAACAATTATTAAAGAGTAGCGTAGAGCCTCAGCACTCAACACACAATGGGTCAAAAATTCTCTATTCTCTTCATTCAGCGGAGAGTGAAGAACGAGTGTCCTAAAGGGAACGGAGTATCTGAGCACTAGGTTCCCAAGTTGCCTACCTTTCTACTAGTTTTCTCAATGATTTTTTATTGTCAAATGCAAAATATTATAAACAGTTTTTTGTACTAGAGTTTTAAAATCAAATCATATTACAGTAATTTGAACATATGATATAAATAAAATAAAAAAATATATGTCGTTAAGTACGTACTTCAACTATAGGGTTGCTCAAAGTGGTTTCTCTATTGCCTTCACTATTCCCAAAACATAGATATGATCCATCAGGTTGCATTGTGACTTGAAGTGTATTATTTAAATCAGAACTTTCCTGTAAATCAGAAATTATATATATTTAGCTTTACACTGTTTTGCAAATTTAAATTGCAATTGATAGTCAAATACTAACAAATAATATTTTTTTTGTGCAGAATTCACAATTAACTAATTGACAATAAAACCATAACGAATTATAACAAATGAAATAATAAATTCATTGTTAATTATAGTACATAAATACAAATTTACAACTCTTTCCCCATAGCAGGCTAGACAGAGGCGACTTAGTGACGAGAAACTTCTTTTCTCAATTTGCTCCACCACTTAAGGCGGACCATCAAATTAAGGTGAAAAGTGAAGAATGTAGCCACTACCCTCTACCCTACCATATGCAGGATACAGATACGTGAAGTTACAAAAATATATAGTTAAGTTAAGTTAGCAAAGCTTCAAACCTTTTCACTTTCTAAACTAAGAGTATTTTCATGTTCATTTAAACCAATCGCTTGTGAGCTATCTAACTCGTCTATATTTAATATTTTATCATCTTCACAAGTTTCATCACCTTTTGCTTCATTTTTATTATTTTCCATACATTTTAGAATTTCACTTCTTAATGGAGGTTTTTTTAAAGGTTCCAATATGCACGTTCTATTTCCGGCCAGTAATAATTTTAAAGCTTCCGGCTTAGTTTCTTGAGACATTTCATTAGTTTGTAAAAACAATAATTGCCGCCATTCTTCTATGCTTGTAACGTTTTGTATTTGATCAAAGACTTTTTGGTCCTTAGCTAATTTGCTAGATAATTTTAATACAATATGACCAATTTCAACCTTGTCGCCAACGTCTTTATAATTAGAGAAAAATGGTTCTGGATTTTTTGTGCTTGGTATCTTCAAATTACTTAATGAAGATTTAATATGAAGCAATGTTGGCGGCCTTATCTTTGGGGTTAGTATTATATTATTTAGTTTTTGCGTCTCTTTCGGCACGATATCATAACTTAATTCATTTTTTATATTCATATCTTCTTCTTTTACTTTTGTACTTAAAAAATCTTCATCGTAACTATTTTGCACTTGAGAATCTGCTGATAAATCAAAAAGCCGGGATTTATCATAAAAACTTTCAATACCCATTTTATTTTCATCGGGTGATGAATCGTATGTATCAGAAAGAGAAATCGATATTTCGTTTTTTGCAATAACATTAGATGGACCTGGTTGAGGTTCAAATTTATTATCTATATCGTATTTAGTAATTGATTCGTTTTTTTGCATATCCTTATTAGTAAAGCTAAGTTTATTAACTAAATCCGCTATTGTTTCTTTACTATCATCATTTGTAATACTTTTGACTGGAGTCTGCGGTTCTTTCTTAACACTTTTTTTTAAATGTAAACTAGAAATATCATCTATTGTTTCTCTTGAAACATTAATTTCATCAATGTCGTCGTCGTTATTTTCATTTTTATTATTATCATTATTGCTGAAAACTTCATTAGTTTTCTTTTTGCCCTTTGGTCGTGATAAACCTAATTTAAGAGATCTCATTTTTCTTTTTCTAACTTTCTTAACATCTGAAACAAATACACAACGCCTTTAAATAGAACTGTGCGCTAACCGCTAGTTTTTGTATAATACAGTACATAAATCCAGTTGCCTAGTAATAAGGAGTAAGATTAGTTGATATTTTCAAAAATTTAAAATAAAATAAGGATCTTCAACCTTCGCCTCCTAGATACAGGCCAAGCCTCTCACCAATAAATCACTTTTCTAATTACACTCAATTTCCACTACCTGCTGCACAAATTTTTAATGTTATCTATAAAATATTTTTATTCTTATTAAATGCCTTATTTCTTTTGTCACTTTATATTTGGTCGTTAGTTTATGGCTTTTAGGAGTCCCAGCAGAGCACAATGTACTTCGCCAATATCACGTAAAAACAGGAAGGCACGATATAGATTGGTCAATTTAATATATTGAGGCTTGTCGTGGCGCAACAGCACAAACGTGTGACTGTAACCGACAGGTTCTGGGTTCGATCCCCGGTCGAGGAAATGAAATATTTAATATTTTCAATTTAAATACTTAATGTTTCATTTCTTTCTGCGGGATACTGCGTGAAGCTAAAAAAAAATTAAATATAGATACAACAAAACCTAATGAGACTTGATTAACGATTTATACTTTATACTTATATGGTACTAAATAAGAAGACATCATGGCGTCATAGTAAATTACGTTCATTTTTTATTGTACTGATAATATTATAAAAGGTTATCACTAATTATTTTAAACAATAATTCAAAAATAAGCCAAAAGAATTTATAAATATAAATTAAAATAAACATCTTACGGTCATCGTCACATGTTCCATCTAGCTGTGGTATATTGACGTCTTCCCAAAAAGAATCGTTCCATGATAGTGTTTCTTCAGTTTTCTCTTTGCTGTAATTATTAACTGAAATATATTATTTCAACTACATAAATATGTTATAAGTTATATCAATTGTCTGGAACGAATAAATAAATAACAATATTTTTATACTGTTTATGGGCACATTACATACAGTTGTTGTCCAATACAACTGAGTATATACAATTTACTGGTCTAACTTCGCTAAAAGCAATCAGAAAACTTATATAGTTAAAATATTTAACTATATTAAATTATTTTTAGAAAACGTATCAAAAAAATAAAATAGTACGCCTCTTAGATGGATTCCAAGTATTTTTTTCTTCCTTAAAACTTTAAAAATAGTAACAAAATGGTTTTTCATACCTTTTATCAGCATCTAATAGAATCGTATCTTCATTAAACACTTGAGAATATTCACTATCTAATTCATTTTCATCTTCACAATTGTTAGCCGGTGTTCCCATTATGCTGTCGTCTTCAACTGGTTTCTCTTCTAAGTCTTGAAGCATATCCACAAGTTCTAAATCATCGTTGTCCACTAAAAATTAAAATAGATTTTATTTGTAATATATTTATATATTCTACGCAAATTTGCCTGGTGTTGTACGTCTATAAATTGTTGTCAACTTTCCGCACGACAACACATTGCCTGTTGATAGCTGCGCTTTGTTTTATCAGAGCGCCGAAATGAAAATAGTTTACTATCCAAATTAGTCATCTAAAACTGATCATAATAGCATAATAAAATTGATGATTGAGTTACGTATCTCTCACTAGCAATCCAAAACAAAAAATAAAACAATATGCCATTAAGATGATTTCATACTTACACAAAATCTGACTGTATTGAAAGGAGAAACTACTATTCAATGCAGCATCTTCATCAACTAATGTGTTATCATCAAACATGGAAACATCACTAGATCTCCTTAAAGTAACATTTGAACTTATGTTCATTGAATTATCTTGGATGTGATGACTCACGTCCGTAGCATTAAGTAATTGCGAATTTTCTTTTGTTTCAGCTGGATAATTTACTATTTCAGTTTTAGCTTCACTTTTCACTAAAGGCCTATTATTATCATCTATATTAGATATTTTCATATTGATTAATTTTTCATATTTGGCATGTGTTTCTGTTTCATCAACACCTAATCTACCTTGAGATAAGGATTTAGAGTTCATAGAAACATTTAGTTGTTTTCGCCTTTCCCGTTCTTGATTCCATACTTCTTCTAAGCCTGGGTTTTCTACACCATCTCCTCTGCCGACCCTTTGTCTATTTACTATATGTGACGCGATACAATCAACTTCGTAATAGCAACTGCTTTCCGGCTTAAGTCCAAAATCATCGCAAGATTGAATAGGGTCATCGCTGCATTGAGATATACCATTCTTTCTAAACTTCACATACTGCAAGTCAATATTACTCATTCCGAAAAGATTGAAATCAATAAAAAATTGCAGAGTGAAATTTAGATGTGATTCATGCGGTTGAAGTGCTTGACCCAGTATAGCGCCATTGCTACAAAGTTCCACAGCTTGTCTAATTAAACCAGGGTTATACAGAAATATCTTCAAAAACAGATGTTCTTTATCGTGAAATCCATAGAATGGCCTATAAAATGATTTGAATGTATTTTATAACAGCAAGTTGTTAAATAGTTGAGGAATTTTTTAATTGTAATATAATGGTTATGCATGCACTGATCATAGTATAAGTATATATTGAGCTAAAAATAGACACATAGACTTGGATATCACAATCGAAAATAAAAAAATGTCCTTTTCATCTTTCGTCATTTCAAAAATATTTCATGACACTTTAAGTCTCTCTAAAACTCTATAACTTTCTGTATTTATTCAAGCTAATACAAAGCTTTTACTTTTAATCAAATAAAGTCTTACAATACAGATATTGTTGTTTTGTGTGAAAAGTAGAGAGTAGTATTACCTACTTGAACATCTACCTAGTCAAAGGAGAAGTGAAACATTGTTAGGTAATTCCAGATGGATTTTTTTTATCTTAACTTGAAATGGATTTATACTGTACTTTCTCTCTAATCAATGTTTTTCATTGATCATTGATTTAGAGTGTAAGCCTGCTAACAATGTCTATTAGGCAAATTCTAAGGAGTGACAGTAAAACTTTGTAAAAAAATTGTATACTGAGTATATTACCAAGCAATTTAAAGCATTTCAAAAACTGACTTTTCTCCACTATATGAAATATAATAAAAATATTTTTTTTTGTATTTTCAAAAAGAAATAAACGCATATGAATATGTATGTTTAACAAAAAATAATTAATACTCACAGCCCTTTCACTAACATAATTTTGTATACATGTTGATTTGTGGAAGATGCTTGTTTTAGAGCTATATTTAAAGCTTTGTCAAGGCTGGCAGCAATCTGGAAAAATATTTAATAGTGACAAATAATTTCTGTTTGTATTGTATAAATTTTTACTCCTACTATATTTAATTTTAAGATATGGTAATTATAAATATAGTTGCATAAGCTATGAAAAACATTTTTTCAGCTTGATAGTTAAAAAAATATAATTGAAAGAAAAATACTTATTTAGAAAATACATATTTTTTATTAATGTAGCTAATTGTTTGTATATTTTTTTTTTCTTTTTACTAAATATTGACTATCACTTAAAAAATAACAAAAATATAATAATGTACTTCCCTCAATTTAAAAAAAGAGTTGCAATAAAATACTTGCTTGCTTGAAAAAAATGACATAGTATTAAATAAGAAAAAAAAAAGCACAGGTTAAAGTACAGGGACCAATTGAGTCAATCAAGTATGCCATTGTATTGTAAGGTCATGAGTGGGGAGAAGTCTCTAAAATTTTCAGATATAACCTCTCAGAAGATCAATTAAAATATTGCTTGCTATAAGCTAAAAAATTAAAAACATTTTCTTATAAACTAACCATTTCCAAACTGTGATATCAGATTATGTATGAGAGGATGAGGTAGATGGCCCCTAATTAATATTAAACTCACTTGATATAGAAATTGTGGTTCTGGATTAGGAGCAGGGCATGGTATATAAAAATAAGGAAATACTCCATGTATATGTGCACATGCCTTATATCCCTCTGGTGTTGGTCCAAACACTCGTAATATTGGTACCTAAAATATAATCAAATTGTTTCTAAAACATCCTTCACAGGGAGCACTAGTGGCCAAACAGTTTGAATAGGTTTCAAAAACATTAAAATTATGTTAATCTTAGCAATAATACATTTTCAAAATTAAGTCAGTAAAATTAATTATGTTCTTGATTAAAGGTTTCCATGATTATTCTATCTTATTTCATAAACATATATACCTTATTTCAAAAACATTTTCTTACTGTTTATGAAATAAGGTATATATGTTTATGAAATAAGATATATATTAAAACTAGGATATTAAAATCTCAAGTACTTGTTTAATGTCAGATCCTCTGAATTCAGAATAGTTTACATCTACTCCTGGTACAGGATGTGACATATAGTGATCACAAACCACAATCCTTACAGAAAATTCAGGCTTAGATCCAATTTCATCTGAAACTACATATTATTATAAGCAAATTAGACAATAAGGTACAGAATGTTAAAATAGCCTAGAAAACTCACTTGTATCACAATAACTTTCCTTTGTACTTCCATTTCTAGGAAATGAGGAAATTAAATCTTTTGGACTGGCAAACATTTAAAAAAGTTGTATCAAACTTAAGATTTATGAAAGAACTAATTTGAACACGAGATTGGCATAACAAAACTTGTATAATCGTGTCTGTTTATTATTGATAAATATTACACAATCATTTCGTATATACATATTGTCAAAAAATAAATGATGTAAAATATTTGAGCAGATTATCTCGAGATATTTATTTGTAAAAGTTTTTTTGTTCAAGTTGTAAAAAATTTACAAAAGTTGTAGCAATTCAATTCAAAACATCGCTGTTTGACGTAGCGGTATTCGATATACTCGATGCATTAAAAACATCGATGTCTATAACGCGATGCATCGAATCGATCCGATGTTTTGAAATACTTTGGAAATACTCGATGTATCAATGTTTTTTCAGATTTCATTAAAAAAATATTGTATTGATTCTAGCCAACCATTTTCACAAAAACTTAAGTTGGATTACTACAAATTTAGCCATTTTTTTCTATTTGCTTATTTAAAGAAGAAATGTTTTTAACATGACTGACATGGGCCGTGGTCCGAATTATGCTTACATTGCTCACGACGCTTATACTGCTAACGGGCAGTCCGATATTAGTAAGCGCGCTAACGTCTGTTAGCAGTACTATAATACGGACCACTTGTGAGCGTGCTTACGACTTTGACAAGTTAATATGTTTACTTGTCAAATTCGTAAGTACCTAATAGAGCATTTTTTGATATAAATATGAGTGGAGTATGTGCTATAGCCGATGAAGATTATAAATTGCTTGTGAAAATATTTGTATTCAAGAATTTTCCGCAATTGAGGAAATTGACGATAGTGACATTGACGTGAGGGATATATTAAACGTCAAAATAACATTAACGCTCACGGTGCTCACGCTCCGACCCGTCAGCACTGTAAGCACTAGCCACCGCCAGTGACGTCACAAGTGACGTCAAACTATTCACAACGTTAACTGTGAGCGATAAAAGCTCAATACGGACCGAGCGTTGGCGCGTTGTGAGCGATGTGAGCTAATTACGGGCCACGGCCATGTAGTAATCTTTAAGTTGGCATCACTGCCCACGACCACACGAGTCAGTGACAAATAGTAACAATGACAACTGACTATTAAAAAAAACCGTTTTGCTTATGTCAGCCGTCGAACTTCTTTATATGTTTACAAATAACGACTTCTTCATGTAATTGCTTCAAAATAGTTAACTATAGTAGGATTTTTAGTCCCATCTGAACGTTCAATTTCTGAAAGGGCACAAATTGCCAATCAACAACGAAATAGACTTAAAGGAAAACATTTAAATAGAGTGTTAATGTGGCAAACTCTCCCAGTTTTCCCAACCTCCCAACCTTTAAATTAAACAATCTTTGAATTAATGATACTTTGAACAAAAAGTTGTGTTATAGTGTATTTTAATCTGGATCCTATGAATTATATTTCTTGGTATTTATTGTTAATGTAGCGAGAATATTCGCAAAAAACGTACGTACGTAAATATAAAAGTACTCGATGTGTAGAAAATATCGATGTTTTCAATCGATACATCGAAAGATATGGACGTATAGTTTCGATTTATGGAAACGAAAAAAACATCAATATCTTTTCTAAGTGGACACCCCTTGTTTGATGGCTAGCATTAAAACGCGTTTAAACGCTTGTGAAGGCTTGCCAAGCTTCCACAAGCTCCAAGATGTAGACACGTCGTTCGTCGAGGCTTGTGATGCTTTGCCAGATGTCACCGAACCGGAGTCGGATTTTTATCACATCTTGAAGTTTGTTGCCAGTGTTTCCGACGTGTTTTCACATTGGTTCGTGTGTTACTGTATCTACGCGTTATCAATGTATATTTTATAAAACCGTGTAGTGGAAATGAACAATTTGGTCAAATAATGAAACTATGGCCTTCTTAAAGGTATACCAAAGCCCGCGGTGTGAACGGAATCCAAAAGATATTAATCATAAAGATAAAAAGACACTTAAAAAGAATCATAAGTTTTAAAGATACTTATAAATATTATTGGTTCGTATAATTATGAACTCATGGAGTCATATTTGATGTCAGAATATATCTGCAATTATACTTTGAATACCGAATCGACGAGTAAAAATATCATTACGTTAAAACAACCAGCTTTTTTAAATATGGATTATTTAATGAGATATCAATTATTTCACTTAAAAGTTTCAACGATAATATAAGTGTAAAATAGTGTAGAATTACTGTCATCCACTTATTTAAATAAAAATGTGTCAAGCGTAACGCAATAACAGAAACGATGTCTAGTATTTCTTACTTCCTTGCTTTCAGTTATTTACCGAGCGTTATGTGTGAAATTTTGGATCAAAGATTTTTTTTTATAATCATGAAGATTTCCAATTATTTACTTTATATATCTTTTTTTATTAAATTACGCTGTTATAAACCAACCATGACTTTACTATAACTCTAAAGGACTACTGAAAATGGAAAGCAAGAAATAATTTTAATTATTGTACCTAACTATTCTATAGAATAAAAACTTAAACTTAAACGTCTGTCCTAGTCTTTCGTAGATTAGTAATAAAATTTGACATAATGTTTTAAATATTTCTTTATAATCTGTAATGTGTAACATTTGTTGTTGGTATCTTATCTATATTTGCTTCAGCTGATCCAAAAAATTAGTCGTGTTTTCAGTTTTCATATCATTTGCTAGTGCGTTGGACAATTAAAAATAGTAATAAATCGTATAAAAGAAATCCTGTAGTTTTAGCTCATGAGCATACTTTGTGATGTTAGCAATTCTTGTGTGGCCATAAATATAATATTTTGTGTTATCATAATTTGTGCATTTAAAGAAGGATGGTTTAAGTTGTGAAAATGAAGTGCGATTTCTATGCTAAATACAAAAAAGAAAAATCTATTGAAAGATAAAAAAAATTGTATACAAAACGATGGATGATGAAGAGGCTGTCTTACGGGAGCAGATATTTCATAATAATGTTCGAGAGCAGATTGTAAGTTAAACTATATTATAATTAGAATTTTGAATATACACAATAATATATGTTTACAAAGTGTAATGTAAACATATTATTCTAGATATTCCTGCTGTTATTCATTTTGCTGTACCTCTTCTCTTTCGTGTTGATCGAAAAATTTCGTCGCCGAGATAATGAAGACTATTCGACTGCAGATGAAGAGGAGGTGAAGGTGTACAGAATAAGCCTCTGGCTATGTACATTTGCCCTTGCAGTATCATTGGGCTCGGCACTATTGCTGCCCGTATCAATTGTCAGTAATGAAGTGCTTATATTGTACCCAAATAGCTATTATGTTAAATGGTTAAATAGCTCATTAATACAAGGTAAAAATAAGTTGACATATAACATTACTATATAAAGTAAACCAAGGTAGTTAAAATAAAGGGAAATCAATTGAGTTCTGCCACTCAACCTGCATTGTCTCCAAAATTGGGTAAAATATTAGTGTATAAGAAAGAAATAGAAATATTTAATATAAATAGTCCTATGATTAGTAAATAAAATCAAAATGTGTTTACTGCATAATTATAAGATTTTTTTTTTGCATATATTACATATATTAATGTTATTGTGTTTTTTTAGGTCTTTGGAATCATGTTTTTTTATTCTCAAACTTATCACTTTTTGTGTTCCTGCCTTTTGCATATTTATTTTCGGAATCCACTGGATTCACAGGATGTAGAGGTCTGAAGGGTCGCATTTACGAAACTTTCATTGTCTTGGCGCTTTTGGGCATAGCAATGTTGGGACTTGCTTACGTAATTTCAGCATGGTTAGAAGGTGATAGATCAAGTCTGGATGCTCTATTAAGTAAGTAAAAATAATAGAAATAATTTTATTTAAATATTTAACTGTCAATATATATGTTTCTTTTTAGCTTAATGTCTGATGACATGCTTAAATTAGCTGGACACATTCTTTTTCATTCTCACTGTGATTCCTTACTGGTACCAGCCATTTTGTGCATATTCATGAAGTTTTCATCATCAATGATGAGATTGCTTCTCCACAACTTTTATCTTTCTTTTTTATTCTTCTTTTAAATACCTTCAGTATGCTTCCCTATAAGGGCATTGGTAGTAACACTACATTTTACATGGCCAAATATGCAGAGCAGGTTTCATCATCTCAAAACGTTAATCTCTATTACTGGCAGCAATACTTAGATTTATATTGCATCTTCAGTCTCTGTAAAACATACTACTTAAATTCACTAATTATAATACCTTACCATTTAAGTTGATGTTGCACTCTGTCCTTTTCTCTTCTCTTTTAAATATCACATGCTTTCATTTAGATTTGGGCCTTTATTTTCACACTGGAAATGCCTGCAACTTGCATTCTGATGATATAATGAGCACTGCATCATCTGCATACAATAGGCAATTTACCTTTAAGTCACCTACTTTCTCTCCTAATTCACATTGTTTTGCATCTAGGAGAACATTCCATTACACAAGACCATTCAATTTCCAGATTCCATTCTTCAATTTTACCCCAATTTGTGAAATGTTGTTTGAGCAGTATTACCATGATTTGTCTCATAGAGCAAGAAAATTAATAATATTAATGTACAAATACTAAAAAAATCACAATTATCACTCTTTAATGGATTACTCTGTTTAAAAATAAATAAATAGAGTATATAATGTTTTCTTAAAGTAAAGAGTACACTATACAGATCATTTCTTTTTACTAAACAAAACTTCATTAATCTTAATATTTTATTTGATTGAACAAATATTTTATATTTTCAATTTCTTAGTTAATATGTCTGTATATTAGATAAATTACTTAAGAAATTGTATCATTTAATAATAATTTTTGATAAATAATATAGACCCGTTTTTAGTCTGCCACGGTAGGATAGAATCTGCCGTACACAACATGTAATATGTATTTGATACACATTCCATTGATAATTATTTTTAACTACTTTAATTTTCAACACTAATAGACAAAGTATGGCTTTAAATTGCGCCCATCAACATGAAATATCTTAAAAAAATAAGTAAATAAAGGAAAAATATAAAAAAAAATAAGTAAATACAGCAGGTGTCGTAATGGGCCTCACTGTATATTCCCTGTTGTATGCATGGGGAAGCAGAAAGCTACTCTACTCAGCTTCACACTGTATCCCGCACATGGCAGGGTAGTCAGACGGAACTTGGGAACCTACTGTTGAACCGCTCCGTTCCACTTCCGTTCCCCACTTCCACCGAGTTTGAGATATTGTGTGTTGAGTGGTGGAACTCAACGCCGCGCTTTGCCTTGTTACCAGGGCGAAGAATTCAGAATATTAAATATTGAAATAGAAAATATTAAATATTTCATTTCCTCGAGTTGGGATCGAACCCACAACTTATCGTTTACAGTCACACGCTAGTGCCGCTGCTCCACGACAGGCCTCGAAGCAGAAAGCTATATCTGTAAAATATTCAAAAAACACTTTGAGGTTTAAAGGAACAACAGGATTCGATTTAGCACATACAGGATGTAAGGAGGGTCAATAAAACAATACCGAGAACGCTCGCGCGACTGAATGCATAGTTAAATTGTATTCTGCGTTATTTGTGCCTAATTGACTGTGGAATTGTGTGCGAACCACTATTGTTTCGAGACCATGTTTAGATAAGTGTGTCCGACCGACTAACCGTGAATTTGAAAGCATGATACTATATGTAAATAAATCTATATTTAGAATATCTACATATATAACCTGCGTAGTATAGGATTTTGTGAATAATGATGGAGTTCATTTATTAATTGACAACTTTATTCTAGATATACCTAAAGATTTTTTTTATATAGATCTCAGAAGGCAGAAGGAAGTATAGTACATAAGTATAGTAAAGTTATTGTTGAACCAATGTAGGGCGACTTTAACAAGAGTAGGTATAACGGAAATGTACTGATTTAAAAACAACGAACGAAATTGTGCATCTAGTACTCTACGAAGTCTAAAGATAGTCTTTTAAATTACAGTTAAATAACCGGTTGTTGTTATTATAAATAAATCACTAAAATTTTAAAACTTTTATTACTATTGGTACAAAGCAGAATTATTATTTTTAGAATTATTTATTTTTATCAATAATTATCGTTTATCGTCTCTCGGGCCGGAAATAGAACCGCTTGTAGATACTAGACAAAAATGTGTTCTGTATTACAACTGTGTTTGTTACGTTACAGCTATAAGCGCTTTTTTTTTCAATTTCGCATATTTCCAAAGTCAGAAAGAAGGTAGAGCACATAGTATGGATGTTGTGTCATATTACTCCATTTTTTTGTCTTTTTTTCATACCTACGTCTTAGTACCGATTTTGTGTAAGGGATTTTAAATAATTTTTAACTGCATGCAGTAGAAATTCACAACTGAATAATAATAAACTAATTTTTGTACCGTGCTAGGTAAACGAACCAGCACCGTGATGTTTACTTGCACCCACTATCTCAACCTATTTATGTACTTGTTCACAGATTTATGGACATATCTTCCGTTTTTATACTCCTGCGTTTCATTCGTCGGAGTCCTGATGTTATTAGGTGAGTGTTATAAAATTATTACACGCAATGCGTAGTCAGAAGTCAAAAATAAAACAGCTGCTTTAAAATCGTGCTTGTGCGCTTTGATAGTATGTACGTATGTAATCGATGACCCTGATTTTATATTAAGATGATAGTATATTTAAAAATAATTTATTTCCTTGTTTAGTTTTTGTTGATGGTGTACTACGTTAACTCAACGCATTTTTTGCATTACGTCAAGTTTACTATTGATAAAAAAATATAGACGCGTCGTTTTGACTATATGTCAAGTCTAAAAGGTCTGGATTACACGTTATCAATGCCCATGTGCACATTTATCTCTTATCTAAACATTTTTTCTTTAAATTATAAAGATAAAACCTTTCGTAATAGTGTCTACGATAATAAACGAATTAAATACAAAATTAATTCTGATTGATTCAAGGCAAAACGCCTTGTTTTACTTTGCAGCTTTAAATAAGAATAATACTATTATAAAAAAACAAAAAATATGTATATTTATATATTTAAAATTTTACAATACTAATACACCAAACAAATTTGGCATTAAATTGACTTTTAATTCATTTTCATATGTTTAATTTTCTTCTTCATCCATCTCTTCTTTCTTATCAAGGAAAAATGTAATCAACTCTTCGTGTTGTGGAAACATTTCATTAAGTTCTTTCTTACATTCGTCCAATTTATCATATTCTTCTAATTCTCGATAAGCTTTTGCTTTGTACAGACGAGCTTTGAAACTATTTTCATTTAAACGTAAAGCCCATTCGCAATCTTTAAAAACCTGTAGGCAAATAAGTAATGTAAAGACAGAATTCCTATTTCTAGACGAAATAACGATTTATCGCCATTTTGTCTCTGTAACTATAACTGCTGCGTTTATAATTGTATTAATTTTGGTGTAATTAACGGATGAAACCGGTTTGCATTTTCACTTCGTATGCTAACAAGTGTAAAAAATTACACACGTGATCGCTACTTGGATGCGATTCAATCGATTTATATTATTTCAATTTCAAATTTCGTAATATTTATTTTAATTCATGTTTTATTTAGCTATGATGAAATTATAATATAGATATAGAAGTATAAAATAGATGTCGAACATATAATATTTAACAATAATATCATTTTTGTTAAAGTTAAAAAATAACAGTTTTACCAACATTATGATGCTTTTAGTTATTTACGAGGAAAACCTGTCCTCGCTAAACTGTACACAAATATTAAAATAACAACTCCAACCAGCTTACTTCGAGACGTTGACCTCGGGTACTTTGCAACATTAGTTTTATAATAGTAAAAATGTTTAATATCTAATAAAATTTGACATCCTTATTACTCAATTTTTTTTATATCTATATAGAATAATGTTTACTTTTTTACCTTTTCAAAATTTCCAAGTTTTATGTTTGTTAAAGCACGGTCGCAGTATAGCATTGAATTATCTTTAACTTGTTCAAGAGCACGATTGTAGTAAGATAGAGCGCGATCGTATTCTCCTCGACGAAATGCTTTAACGGCTTGAGTTTTAAGTGTATCAGCTTTTTCTTGTCGAATTTTGCGATCTAAAGCTCGACGTTCGACATCTTTACTGACTTCAGCCATCCACGCTTCTTTGTCTATTTCTCCCTATAACGAATAACCTTGTTTAAAACAAATGTTATAAATGTAAAAGCAACAGATATTTATTAACAACAGCAAAGTAAATTCCGTATATATAAATCATAGGTATTTGTAAAGTAGGTATGCGCCCAAACCACTAAGTAGCTGTGCAACATTCAGCTTCGTAACTTTGTCCTGCTTACCTTTATCTTTTAGACGTTGGAATTCAGTTATAAATGTAGCTTTATATGACGTTACGTTATTTTATAAATACTAACTGAAACGACACGTGTAGTATATAAGTCGTATTATTTGCGTAACGATTATTTATTTACAATTTAAATTTATACTCATATCCATATTTATTATGTTCTCAAGTAATTGGTGTTAAGTATTCGAAAAGGTGTTAAGACATTTTGAATATATTAAAAATGTAGGTTATTTTTATAAATAAATTCAGAGCTAATCTCGTCAAGAATTATCAGTTATTCAATTCATAAATAGAACGCATTTCATGCGATATTTATAACGGTGCACGAGCCAAATGGCTTTCACTGTTAAGATAGTATTGTCTTAAGATTATTTTCGTGTTGATAAATTAATTTATAGATTACAGATAATCAGTATTTTTTATAGCTGATGAATATCGTATGGGAACACAATGTACATCAATTATAAATGTACTGATTATCTATATGTATACATATAATACAATATTACACGCCTGGTGACGCTGTCTGCTGTTGCCTTCCCAGGTCAACAGCAGTTGAGTCACTCAGAAAAAAAAAACAATATTAAGCGAAATAATATTTCAAATGATTTTTTATCTTTATGTGTCTGTTATTAGATATATCATGTACTCACATACATTTACTATTGTATAATTAATAGTAAATAGCGTTTTTGAAGAACATCTCTTAATTAAGATTTTTTTTATCGACTTGTTTTGGAGAAACAAAAGAATATTCCAAAAACTTTTTAGGGAATTGAATAACATTTTATTGAAGTAGAGCAATGTACCTATTGATAGCAATATATTACCTAATAACATCTCAAATCACTTTGAATGCTTGGTCCTATTACTAATCGAATTATTACAAACATTAAACTATATTACCAGACATTTCTTATCTCGACCATAATATACATTAGATATGGAAGTTTATTGAATAAATTTCAGACGCGTGTATGCAATTATGTACCTTCGTTGCTAACTAGACACGTACTGTGGACTCTGATAACCCAATTGAATGTGTGTTTTATATGTAAACTATATTGACATATTCTATTTATTATTTAAATATAAATACTATATTTAAATTTCAACGAAACATAGTTAACATAAACTCACTCTATCGTTTAATTCTGTGGTTTGGATCGCTTTTTTATTTATGACGGTGCGATCGTCTCTGACAATCAGCTTTACATTTTCGTCTAACAGTATTTTTCCTTCTAATATCTGATCAGCCATTACAGCCGCCGCGTTTGACTTTTCCTTGTCTCCACTCGCCATATCCTTCACTAAGCCTGATACTTCACCAATTTTTTTCATGAAATTATTCCATTCTTCGTTTAATTTTATCTCTTTAGTATTCTTTAGAGCTGGATTTGATAATATTTTGCTCATTGTAAGATCTTTATTTATTTAGTAAAGAATAATAATGTTTATTAATAATCAATGAAAGCAATGTAAATATTGTAACGTTTCTATTGATATCACTTTATACGTACATAGTTACGGTTGTTATGGAAACTGAGTGAAGACTGATTTATACTATAAGTACTTTTGTCATATTGAGTAAGTATTTTACAAAGGTAAAGTTTTATAACGCTTACACGTGTGCACTCTGCCTACTTGCAGCTTGCATAATTCCAACTTCACATATTGAATCGCAAAGATTTAAAAGTCTATGGGAATAGAAAGCCACATATATATGTTGTCTGGTTATGTTTGATATGTCGTCTTGTTGAGACTCGTATGCTTACATAGGCGTGCCTACTTTCTTCGTAATGAAGTAAACACTAAGGAAACGAATGTCTCTTACGTGACGCAATTCATTTATATATTTACGCAATTTCTTGTTATCATAAATTACAAAATATATTTTACATATTTTGAATTGGTAATATTTAGATGGACTTGATTTTTATTATATTTGAACAGCTGCCTAAATTCTTACTGTACAAGTTCATCATGTTTAGTATTAGTAGGTTTTAGGTTAAGAGTCTTTTATAGACTCTTTATATTAAATCCACTAAATATTATGACCTTGTAGTATTTTTTGTGACACGCTACATCGACCTTCGCTGCGTCATTAGTTGGATGGATATGTTTATACGTAGAATAGATCATTCATCAATTTAAAAAATAGTAAAATTACTTAGCATTCTAGTCAAGAACACTTCGCAGCATTTTACATCTTTTGTAATGTATGTATGTTTTTATCATGTATGTATAGTGTATAACTAGGTATATGTCTTATTTCTGTTTGTTCAAACAAATTCTCAAATAAATTTTTAATTAAAAAATATATTAATTGCTATTTTTTTTAATAAAAAATCTCTCGTTGTTCATACGTGTATGAGAGATTTGCTATCTTCAGACAGGTAGACATCCTCATAATACGTTATGATTCATGTACCTATTACAAGAACTAAATATTGAGGAAATGTTTTTATTTATCGTGCTTGCAGCTCTCATGATAATGCGTTTGATGATATTGACATGTTTACTATAAATTTAAATAAGTTCAAATCACTTGTCATGGAAGCTGTTTCTAAATGATTTTTTTTCTGTTTTATTTTGATTTCTTTTTGATTAACTGTACATCTAGCTATTTTTTTTTGTACTATTTTATGTGAAGACTTCATTGGTTAATTGAATGTAAATTTGGTTTTTATTTGAAGTACTTGTAAAACTGTATGTCTTCCTTAATAAATAAATAAATAAATTACTACGCCTATTCAATTGAAAATTTATACTGAGATCACTCAGGATAGTATGACACTACGTCTCGTGTCGCGTTCTTTCATTAAATCAGAACACATTTATGATTTTCGGGAGTTGTATTCAAACTCACAATTAACACATAGTAATACCTATTCAATTTAATTTGTCTTTAATTTGTGTTGACTTTCAGTTTTCACGCCATTGGGTTTCGTAAGATTGTTCGGCGTGGTCGGCGGCGTCCTTGTAAAGCCTCAATTTCTAAGGGACCTCAATGAAGAATATTACGTCTATTCATTTGAGGAGAACACCATCCGGCGGCGCATAAATAATTCGCTCGCAACGGGTAAGGAATTTTAATGAACTATATTTTTATTCAGCGTATTACAAAAGCTTTTGTTCTAGTAATGTAAACACTAATATTGTATGGATGTGTATAGGAATCACTCTATTTAAACAAGCCATTGCGACACAATATGGAAATTTCATACTATATTATTATGGCTGTGTATTGTGGCTGTGGGTTCTTTTCCCACAGGCATGGAATGCTTAAAAAAAAATGTAAATTTTCGGATGCTCCAGTGTGAATTGCTAAACATATTATATTTTCAAATGCAAACTTAATAACACAGTAGTATATAACTCCATATTATGAAAATATTTACTGCAAGCCATCCGCCGCGGTTTCGCTCACTAGAATTTCACCATTTTATTTAGTAGCTTCACGCAAGAGGCAGGGTAGGCAGAGGGAACCCGGGAACCTAGTGTTAAGTCACTTCGTTCCACTTTCGTTCCTCACTTTCCGCCGAAATTGAGGTATTGCATGTTGAGTGGCGGAACTCAACGCCGCGCTTTGCCTTATTACCAGAGCGAAGAAATGAAACATTAAATTTTTAAATTGAAAATATTAAATATTTCATTTCCTCGACTGGGGATCGAACCCAAAACCTGTCGGTTACAGTCACACGCTTGTGCCGCTGCGCCACTACAGGCCTCAATTAGTAATATCAATTATTTTCGTGTTCAAATAACAATAACGTTTTTATGACGATGTTAATGTGATCAAATTGCAACTATTTTTTTATTCATTTAGCTATAATTTCAGTTTTTAATATAGATTCGAAGTTGAAATTTCAGTAATTATAGCTATTTTAAATTGACATATTTTTTTTATTTACTAATAAATCGTACAGCAACAAACACTTAATATTGCTCAAATATAATAGTGAAAACTGCATTTAAATCTGGTTAGATGGTTGTGAGATTAGCGCGTACAAACGCACAGATAGAGGAGAAAAATTATAAGAATACACTATTTTGGGCCTTAAATCATTAAAAACGTTCTCATTTTTTTTAAATATATTTCCATGTACAGACAGTGATCAGATACAATTTTTTATAAGTATAGATCAATAATATTTTTCATGTGCATAAAGTTTTACTAAAATTTTGAAATGTAAAAAAAAATAGTAGACATTTTTCTAACCATTTATAATTATAAACGTTTATGCCATATATATTCATTTAAAAATTCCTGTTACATAGATGTTACTTGTGAAATGTCAAGGATCATTGTTTATTGTGTATATTTTTGTTGTATGACGCTAAGAAATAATGTCTTGTCATATCAGTGTTTATTTATATTATTATTTTATTACAACGTTTATTTTTTATGATATGATATCTCCATAGACAAAATTAAGAAGAAGACATCTCTATCTGCGTAAATTAATCTGTATTTCACAATTTAATTTCAATTTGTATTATTTTAAATATATGGTATTGTAAATATATTGTAAATATATGGTATAAATGTAATATATTTATACATCCCAAAACAAGGTAGTTGCTATCTACACTATGTATTGTGTCTTAGACGAGTCGATAAAGTAATAATTATTATTTATCTAGTTTTTTCTCATTGTTTTTAGATGATTTTTCTGAGTGAAATTGATTTTACAACCATCCCGAATAGTCCAAGTTTCAACTGCACCACGATATCTGCTCAGCTTTTAACATAATCTTAATTATAGATTCACTTACAAAATCATTGTTTTGTAACCGTACAGAAATTGTATGTTATCTATTCTAACCATTCAAAATTTTGTTTTATAATGAAGCGATAATATTAAATATAGCAGTTTCTTTTTTATGACATCATACTAAGTTATGTTAATGAATAGTTAATTATTTTACTGACACCGTTAAAGTACATTTGTATAGAAAAGAATGTTAAAACAATGGTCACATTAGATTTACTGGCTGATAATATTAATTATAGTAAAAATAAATTATACCTAGTAGATAAAACACAGTACCTAACGTTACAAAGTAAATGCTGAAAAAAAATTATAAAAACGTATTATAATTTGATCACTCTGCTGTGAGCGGGATTCCGCGTGAAGCCGAAAAAAAAGAAATCCTCTTATATTCGGCGTTATATTTATCGAAGATTGTTTAGTAAATTAATGATAGGTTAATTTGTATTTTTTTTCTAATTTAATAATGAAAAGCTTTTGTTCCTTCCATGCTTAAATTGTTGTTAGTTAAGATCTTTGTTTAAGTTTATTAGCCGATAACGACAAGCATCAACCTTGGCTATATGATTCATTGCAATCCTTTATGCGTTATTTATGAAGAGTCGCGTGTTTTATTTTTATTGTTAACTATTTTGAACTATCTTGATTATTTTTACCTAATGTTTTTTTTTTATTATATCTAAATTACCTTCGCTTATAAAAATCCTTAAAATATAATAAAATTAAATAGAAATCATAATACATTTTTAATGTGATAGATTTTTTTTTACTTATTACTTACTTTATTGTTGCTTAAACATGTGTAAATACACATATACAGTGTAGTGCTATACTAACTCTACTAATATATAAAAGTAATAAAGTAATAAATTAAAATAAAGACACTTATTTATGAATTTTATAATTATTTTTTAGGTGTTGGGTATATATCGCCGGATCCAATGTATCCAGATCAAGGCGATATATCAGCACCTGTTGATCCTGATGTGTCCAGTCTTAAAGAAAGGAAATCGTCACCCAAAGGCAAAGAAACTCCGCTATTAAGATTAAAAAATGGAGCGTTGCAAGCTGGGTTGAATGAAAGACTCCAAAGGATCGTCGCTTTAAGAAAGGTATTCATTTAGTAATGAAAATATGTGATTATGTCCGGTTTTTATTAAGTTAAAAATATAATAATAGAGTAAAACTACTTAATTTTCTTCTACAAGAAAATGTGCAAAGACGTGCTACTGTAAAGGCGTGCTACTATAAACGCGACAGGTTGTGCATTCGAAGAAATGAATAAATGAATGAGTGATGTCTCAAATTCGGCGGAAAGTGGGAAACGGAACTGAACGGAGTGTCTTAATACTCCTAAGTTCACTCTGCCTACCCTGCCATGTAGGTAAAGCCTGAATTTTGAAAAATAGATGTTTCATCTGTTTGATCGCATCTGGTTTAAAGATGATAAATACTGTGTATATTTATAAAGGTATAAAATGATTGACTAAACCAAGTGAAATATAATGTACTTTATTTTAATTGAAAATTCCGTATATGATAATAAATATACAAGAATAAAAACTATCACATACAAAAAAAACAGTGATATCAATAAGAAATAGCCAATTATAAACATAGCTAATGCCTGAAGAATTAATTGATGAATAGTTTATTGTTTTATATTGATAACAATTTTATCTTGAAAAACTTATTTAAATTGTACAAGTAAAGCCTTAGTAGCTTAGTGGGACAGTCATCGATTGACTATTGTGTTTAATTTCATAGCGGGGAAATAATTATTTTCTATTACCCCGATCTAGTTGTTACCAAAGGCAAAGTACAGTATTGAATTCTGATACTCAAAACAAACAATATGTCGAAAATAAGATAAGAGCCTTAATACCAAGTCCTCTCTGACTACTTCGCTAAATATAAGATACAGTGTGACGCTGAAAAAAAAAGAAAGTCTTTATGAATGTCAAACAATTACATGGGTTGACAAGACAACTTTCTTATGCCCGGAATTTAACACAATTGCGAATTTAACAGTAGTCGCTAGCATGGCACAGTGGCACGCGTGACATGAGGTAGTTGTGGGTTCAGTACACACCTATTTTGAAAAATAAAATATTTTTCTAATAATTACTAATTTCCCGAAGCTAAAATTTAATGTTTTTGATTTATCAAATGTATAAACGTATAGACTATGTATTTTTAGAAATTGAGGCATCGCAATAATAAAATATCAAATATTTAATTTGAAAATAATAAATATCACATTTCCTCGAGTGGGAATAGAACCGACAATATGCCGCGCTCCTTTCCCAGTGTAAAATAATATGCTTGATATTTGGCCAGAAAAGCAGAAGCCCCTTCCATGAAATAAAAAAAAAACTGCATTTACACTATTTCTTATTCAATAATCATACCAAATTTGTAGCAAGTGGAGAATCAAAGGAAGACATCATCATTGCAACGAAATGTCGTTTATCCGCTCGCTATGTTGCTGCTTCTCGCGTTAACCACCATAACTGTGCTGATGGTGCTACAGAATACGTTGGAACTGCTTATAGGTATAAAGGCTCTGCCATTGAGCACGAGGGTAAGTGTAATTGGAAATAATTTCTTCAAAACACAATAGCGAGTTTAACATTATTATTTTCTTATTAGCCTAAGATTTTTGTTATGATTCCATAGCCATAGAGGTAAAGACTAGAATATACTTTATTATACATAAACAAAGAAAAACATAAACACTTAGACATGTGTTACATAATTTTCTTAAAGATATTTAGTAAAATAATAAAAAAATAGAAAAAAATCACTACATCCTGGTAGTATTTGTAGCTCTAAAACTGCTAATCAACCACATTGTACAAGGTTTTCAATCCATTCTCATTCAGTTCAGGACGTAGCTCCTGAACTGCCGTGTGTTGTGCCACAGACACACAGACAGACAGGGCAAACTTGTAACACCTCTTTTTGCGTCGGGTGTTAAAAATAAAATGAATTGTAATAAAAAATAAGAAAAAAAGGAATAACGGTGTTAATGCACATAAACAAAAAAAATAATTACGAAATAATATTCAATAAAATTGAACTAATACAATAAAGTTGATAAGGAAAATATATGCTTATTTTTTTTTTGTATTTTAGCAATTTACGCTTGGCATTGCATCCCTATCGAAACTCGGTTGGGCAGGTGCTACACTGGAAGCGTTTCTCATACTATATCTACATGCGGCGTCACTCACTGGTCTTAGTATTCCTATGCGAGCTTTACGTGTGCTGCCTCGAGCAAGGAGAACACCTTTAACAAGAATTATAGCATTGTGCACTGTGTTACTCGCTCACTCTACAGCACAGCCCTTGTTGGTGAAGATATTAGGTAAGGAATAATATTTTAACTGTTATACTTTAGCGGTTCAACCTTCTGCATCACGAGCAAGCAACAATTTCTATCAGAAATAACACTGCTTCTGTGTCATATTTTTGAGGGAAACAGATTTTTTATACTAGTAATATTTATTTAATTAGATAGGTAAAGACAAAACATACACATATCTCATTGCAAGTATCTCTTGTTATTCTTATTATTATATATGTTGTTAAATTTATTATTATATATTTAGAACTACACAGAGGAATATATTAATATCAGATGATTAATTTAATCAACCGTGATAAATGTCTGTTAATTGCTATAAATTAACCCTAATTCAATATATAATTAATAATATATAAATCGTTACATATATAATTACTTCTTCGAGTGAGATGATTGCACAGTGCATATAAACATAAATACATTTGCGTAAATTTTAAATTAGGCAGCGTAGGCTTAAAAAACTTGATTTACTTAAAATACTTTTTTTTTTAAATACTTTTGATTTAATTAATCCAACTTTTATCTAAAGTGGTCACTTACTCATATATCAATTGATTATTATTGTAACAGATACTTTGTAAATTCATTGAAATAAAGAGTGAATTTATGCGATGGTTAGTATGTAGGTATATCTAAATACGTGTAAAATATCCTTCACGAAAATAATTATATGTCCGTCTTATATCTAATTCTTAACCTCAGCAGTAAATTGAAAAAGTATTAATCGACAGGCTTGACAAGTTACTTTTCCACACAAAAATATAAATATAAACTTTTTACAGGTATAACAAATTTCGATCTGCTCGGTGAGTTCGGTCGTATAGAGTGGCTGGGTAATTTCAAATTAGTTTTGCTCTACAACGCCATATTTGCCGCCACAGTGACGCTATGTCTCGTCAGTAAGTTCACGGCGAGTGTACGCCGCGAACTGTACAACAGGTTGGTGGAAAACGTCAATACAATTGCGCATTGTGTGTCTTTCCTCAACAACTAGAGCTCTTGTGGTCTTATGTTCGCCTGGTACCTTGAACCGGAAATTGTTATGGTTGAATGAGGAAATTTAATTATAAAAAATAAATGCTGTTTAAAATAGGCCCCTGTATGATGACATTATTGTTAACTGTTTACTTATTTTTTAATTTTATCAAAGGAAACAAAAGGCATATATTGCATAACATACAGCCTTTTTAAATAAATAAATTATTAATATGTGAATGAACGTAAGTTCTCTTCTTATGAGATTTTAATGTTCTGACTTAGTTAGGGCAATGAAATAAAATAAATTAATATCATAGCTTTTTTTTATTATGTGTTGAAAACACTATTATTTAACATAAAATGATTTCAAATATGGAGGAAAGCTTTTGAAGAAACAATGCACTAGAAAAAAAAATATTAATTCCGTATTTTATAAATAAAGAATTATTTTCAAAGGCTCATTTATGTTTTAAATTATAATGCGATTACCAAGTTCAAGTTACGTGGTGTTTAAATTATGGTGTCTGTATTATTGTAAGATGTTATGTGGTCCTATATAATTTAATTTTTGACATGTCATGGGTTCTCTAATGAAATAGAATTAATCTCTATGACTCAATAGCTTTAAGTATTTTTTTTTTTTAAATTTCTATATGTTAAATTAAATTCATTACTATATATTAAGCATCACATTTTATTTTTATATTTACTTGGCCTAATATGCTATCTTACAATAAACAATATCTAAATAAATATGACCGCAAGATCTCTTTATAATATAAAATATAATTAATATGAAATATGAATTTAAATTGTTAAATAGAATGTTATGATTATTATTATTAAAGATAATGTTAATTGTGTAGATTTGCCATGTTATATCCAAGACCTACTGGTTTTACTGTGTGTAAGATATTTTCAATGTAATATTAATTATCTATAATAATATTTAAAAAATACTAAATTACTCTCCTATAGTAGACTATAATAAATTTAAACTAATGTCATGTTTGTAAAACAGATATGAAAAAAGATCAAACATGTCTTTATTTAAGCCATCTCTGTGTAAATAATATATAGGTAAAGTAATTGAAATTACAAGTAAGATACCTTAGTTTTAATTTGCATTTTATGTACTTGCATTTATTTTAAATAATTTTGATTCTTAATTAATAATATTTCTTATTTCGATACTGACATGTTGAATGAATAATATTTAAATAAGTTTTTGAGGAAAGATTTAAGATATTTTGTGTGAATTTGATTTGTTTTTAACCAATGAGACTGAATTTGTTAACTATTATTTGAATTATCGAAAATCTATTTATTTTCTCAATGTTTGTAATGAAAAATATGTGTCCATGTGGGTTTTAATGCGTGTGAATTTGTATAATAGTCATGAAATTTAAATTTAGTTAATGTTATTAGATTTTTTTCAATTATTTAATAATAATAAATAGTGGTTCACATATTTTGCAAAATTTGTAAATTCATTGCAAATAATATAATAAAGACATTTAAAGACTGTTTAGTAGATATGGCAATGTTTCAGTGAATTTGCACTTTATATATGTAATTTTAAGTTGACAGGTATATTCTCCGGCCTAGAGTATAAAATAAATCAATTATCGTTAATATTGTCTTATCATGCATTGCTCAATTATTATACTAACCAATTGCGAAAGATCTGTTGACTGTTTAATAAATGTATGTATGAATTTCCCAAAAAAATTTAATATTGATATAGTGTCTATGCGTTTTTTAATTCTTTTACCTAAAATATATGTGTTTAGTTAGCAAATACCTAAAAAAAGTAAAAAATAAAAATTCTACTCACTAGTTAATTTAGTTTTGTTAGAATGGCATTAGGTTTTCAAGGCACTGACGATATAAAATATCAATGTCTAATATATTTTTAGTATAATAAATAATACATAACGAAAAAAATATTTTGAATTAAATTGTCTAGTCGTACAGATCTCTCTCTACTCACAGCTCAAAGCCTACATCATAAGCAGCTATCATTACTAACGCACATTATATTAACATTTATGTATAGATAACATTTATATTCCAATAATTATATTACTTTAATAGATAATTTTTGTATCAATGTCAACATTATATTATAATGAATTATATAATTTTTAAAAGAAAAAATCCACAATCTATAAATTTTAGAAACAAAATTAAATAAATTAAATTTTCGGTGCTACCACTATAATATCAAGATATTTTAAAATGTGTGAATATTTATCATTCAAACAGATTACTTTTAAGCCTTGTGTGTGTGTATGTTTTAGTTACTTCAATATTCTAGTGTGGGTTTTATACGTTTTGTATTATTGTACCAAAACTTGAGATTGCATTTGAGAAATATATGAAAAAAAATTGAATAGTTTTTTTATTTATTCCTATTTTTTTGTTCAAATTATGAAATGTCTTAATATTTCCAGAGTTAAGGATAAATAAAGTAACCATACCTTTTTTTCTAAATTTTAACATTTCACCTTTAAATCATATTATACCATTACCATTATTATGTTCCGAATATTACATTGTCATGTCACAATAACTTTTTTAATAATACATAAAAAAAAATTGTAATAACAGCGCGACATTATATGATATAATAAAGATTATACATGATGTATGAAAAATCATTTAAGCTTTAGTCTCATAGAGCAGCACTGCATCTGACTGAAGTGACTTACTTAACTTTTGGGTTTAATTTCCAGTCGAGAATAAAAATTATTTCCATGAACATAAAATGCAGAGTTGGGTGCCATAATGTCTCACGTTGCACAATGAAAGGCCTACCCTGCTATATGAAGTACAAAGCATGTAGTTAAAAAAAAATTCAGTCTCATTTGAATAAGTACACACATATATATAAACTTAATTTAATTGATTCTTGTACAGGTTTAAATGGGTTGCTGATATATTCAAAAGTAATGAAACCTTGCCAACAAATGTGTCACCTGTATCACGGAGTTCCGTTGAAAGAACCAATATCACAGAGAAGACTGAACGAAAATTAGATAAACACTTGAAATCTGAATAAGTTATATCTAGTACACTATACATCATGTTATTGTTTGATTCAATTATTATCAAAATATTTTGTAAAATGTTTAATTGTAATGTCTTAGCTTTGAATACCATATAATAATGTAGTATGTAAATAGTATTTATGTTAAAACATATAATTTTAAACCATGGATACTAAATTGAAACACATGTTCATTACTCTGCTATCTATAAAAATATTTAACAACAATTTAATTTATTATTAAAATATAATTTTATAATCTCTATAGTTAATGTATATATTTGAAACCAAATCAGCAATGTATAAACACCAAATTAACATGATGAAAATGATATGTCCAAAATATAAGGTAAATTCAAAAAATGGCATGATTGTTTACTGTTCCTAAATACTTTAAATACCAATAAGGATAAGAGAGAAGTAAAAGAATACCAAAATAAACTTTTGAAAAGCTCTTCCAGTACCTCAAAACACTATTCCTCCCTATTCATAAATGAGGGCTCTTTATAAACTATTATCTTCATTTATGTCAGTTGTTTTATTAGGATTGTATAAAATTTTATTTTTGATAAAAATAACACCATATTATTTCTTTTTAAAAATGAAGCAACTCCTAGTGTAAAGTTTAATGATTGAGTTTTTATATTCATTATTATATGCTATTAATAAAAAAAAGTACAAATTATTCTACTACTGATTTATTTTCATCTTCAACATTTACAGGTAATATTTCCATATAAAATTTACCACATCTCCGACCTTGTGCTTTAATTATAAGTTTTTGAGGATTGTCTCGTATTACTTCTAAACATTGATTACTGTTCAGTCCTAAAATAAAACCTAAGTTAGTCACATCATGCACACTTCTACATTGCATGTTGTTTTCAGCACCACTTGTAAGTAATATATTTCTTGACTTTCCAACAGCGTGATAATTATGAGCTGTACTAATAATATTTCTCCTAGATGCTGAGTCTCTTATTGCAGGGCTATACATAAGTTCAAAATATAAGTTACGTTCAACAGCTTGTCTATACAACTTACGACTGATTTTAAATGGAATCTTTGTCTGTGCTTCAAATGTTATTATATCAATATCAAGTGTACCTGAAGCAAATTGAAAAGCTTGTAAGGTTTTAGGTAAAACAGCTACAATATCATATTTCTTTAAATTTTCAGATTGATTTAATTTGTGAACAATGCTAGATTCAGAAAATTCAATGGTTACTCTTTGTAAAATGTTTAATTTACAACCGGCTTTAATATCTTCTGGTATTATTATAGGTGGTGGTATATAATCTTTTTTTTCTATAGAATTATGTTTCTTTTTCTTTTTTTTTGGTTCTTCATTTCCTTCTTCCACATGAGTATTAATTGCAATAGTGTTATAACCAAGACTTTTAATAAAACTTAGTTGACTGGTATCGTAACTCTTATCAATAAATAGATCACAAAATCCCCAAATTCGCTGAGTATTTTGCATTTTACCGCTGTTGTTAAAATAAGGTTAGAAAAATATATATATTATTGATTATCTATACAAGAAGGTTGATCACATTAGAATAATAATATTTTAGATAATTCAAATTTAAAACACACTTTTACATAACGAGTTTTATTCAATTTATTATATATATTCGCATAAGTTAATATAAAAACAAGTACCTTAAACGTCAAACGAGGACAGCGATGACATGGGTTAATCGATTTTTTTATTATTATGGAATATTGATTGTTTTTAAATTTACACTACACTACTACGAATAATTTATCTTTTTATATTTATTTATTACTGAAAATAGGTATTTTTTTATTTTTCTTACAATTTTTTTGATTTTTTACTTAAAAAGACGTCTTGATGTCTCGAGCTAAATTTGTAGGTCATATTTTACAGGTTGAAGTTGACAATGTCTAATAAAAATCGATTATAACATTTAAAAAACTAGAGTGATTACCTCTATTACTCGGTACTACGTTATGATGTCCTTTTAATTATTTTATGTCATTAAAATCTAAATTTGTCATCTAATTATTTGTGTAAAAACTTACAACACACTTTTTTCAAATGCCAAACGTTTTTTTTTTTAAAACATATGTCAAATATAAAACGTTTTATCTAATTCTTAAAAACACAAGAAATGTTACAATATAAGAACTGAAATTTTCTTAGGAAATTAATATAAAGAAAACAACAATTTAACATATATTTTATTTAACACGATGGGATTTCGATATGTTATAGCTGGGGAATCTCAATGCAATATATTTGCAGAAATATGTTTAATAGCCGACCATCTTCAACAAAACTTACCGAATTTTTGTTATAACCGTATAAAAAAATCTGTGGCAGAATGGAAGGTAATAAATATCAATTAGTTTTTGTATGTAATATTTTAATGCTTTATCATTTTTGATACAATTATAATGCACACATAAATTAAGAAATAGATATTCATTGATTGTATCTTTACAGTATAGTAATTTTTCTTTACAGTATAGTTGATAATTTTGTAAATTAATAAGTAAAGATAACTATAATATTATATATTTTTACTTTTAGCCTTGGCTATCGAAAATAAATGAAAAAAATAAATGGCATCATATTGGTTCACCAATTATTTGGAAAGAGTTATTAATGGCTGGTAGCAAGCCGTTTTATATTGGTAATGGCTCTGATTTTTTGGAATATTGCCAGTCGTATTATAAATTAGATATATATCTTCCATTTAAAAGATTTGAAAATTTAGTAGATAGTTATGGACAATTTCAACAAAAACTCAAGCAAGAAAATAAAAATATAGCAAGGCTCGACGATAGAAGTGATATAGACAAATCTATTAAAACTAATTATACAATTTGTATATCTGGGGCAGCGAATCCTCTAACTGTATTCTTAATCTCAGGATTATTAGAATATTCACAACAAATATCAAAAATTTTTATTTACGATGAAAACTGCTCCCGAAATTTGATGAAGTTCGTTGAACAGGAATGTAGTTATGCAAGAAGTAGTACCTTTGGAAAAGTAGTCAAATATATTGAAAAACTAGGAGTTGCATTAAGCAGTGCTGATCTATTGATTATTCTTGATTATATTCCATTCAGGTAATTTTAATATATGATAATCCTCTATTACAAATGACTTTCTGATCTATAATTTCATGTGGTAAAAACAATGTATTATTTTTATAGATCAACATACTCTATAGGGCAATGGCTTTTTAAGAATAAAAAAATTATGGAGCATCTAGCAACTACTATAAATGCTACAGGGTTAGCAAAATTGCGCATTGTGTTTCCAAATCTAGGGCCGGCTTGTTATAATGCATCTATTTTAGCTCAATCTGTTACTAAAATTTCAAAAACAAATATTATAGTCACAACATCAGATTTGGGCTTAGATATAGCGCCGATCATAGCAGAAATTGCTGAAGTACCTATGAGGAATATGTTTTGTCCACCTGTATGGGGTTTTGTCGGAATTAATCATTTGGTAGACATTCACACAACAATTCATAAATATAATTCATTTGATCCATATGAAAGGTATTCAAAAGTCAGAAATTCTACGCTTTCTATTGGCGAGCTTACACCAGAGATGAGGACAATGGAATATTTAACGTTTGAGGATGACACATTATGGAAAATAATAGCAGAACGAAAAGTATTACCAAATTACATAATTTTCTGTAATTATAAAGTATAACGAAACATTGTATACAAATGTTTATATACAAAGGTATTTTGAATTTCAGATGCAAAAGAAAATGGCTAATAATCCTCTATCCATTAATAAAGCGATGGCGGTCTTAAATTTAGTAAAATATTGGTTTCTTTATCCAAATCCAAATTATGTATTATGCTTAGGTATTCATTGTAATGGTAAATACATTTCCAATACATTAATTTTACTTAGTTAAATAATATATAAGTAATAATTTTTACTTCTTATCTATTCGTTAAATTTTATCTCTATTTCTCAGGAACATTTGGCCTCACATTTGAAGGTATATTTTCTCAACCTGCACGGTTCGTAAAAGATGAATGGCAACCGGCTTGTAAATATTTTTTACCAAAAGATCCTTGCATGAAACTTTCTTATTTACAAGAAATTGCTGAAATTGTCATGCATTGCAAATATACCGATTTACCCCAACTTATTCCATACTCTTTATGTATTTGTAAGATTAAAAACCATTCGAAAAAATCTGATTATTCTAAAGTAAGAAATTCAGCCATTTCCATATAAATTATATTTTGAATCTTTTTTGGATCTTAAAACATCAAATCACATTCGATTTTTTCGGACGTACTCGAACTATATTCGAGTCAACTCGTACTATATTCGAGTCAAACGACAGTAACACGAGTAACAACTGACAACACGAACAGACAGCACTAGTGTTTAGACGACAGCGAGACGTAAAGGGTCGTAGATAGTGAACGTATTTCGGAGTTCAACGGTGAAATGTTATGACGTGCAGCATCTGTCTTTGTTTCAAAAACATTCCGAGTAGTTTTTTAAAGAAATCTTAGTTAACATAATGTAAATAACCCGATTTACCATTAAAAGTATCTGCATTGCGATGTTTTCCAAAGTATGAGCGTGCCACAAGGAATTAGCATAGTTAGATGTTCACATCGGTTAAGTTTTGTGAATGTTGTGCCAATAATGAGATAGTGGAGTGTTGTGATGAGGTTGTGGGACATGTGGGGTGTGCTGTGGACCGTTGAGGCCCTGGCGCAGCTGGCGGGGTTCGTGGCTTCGCCGCTGGAGCCCGCGCCACTGACTTTGCGAGGTGAGAGAAGAACCTTGCCTCCTACGCGGACGTTTATTCGCTTTTAGTGCATGCGCTACCTATTGCAATGTCCTGTTACTTTCTATTCAGATAATTAAAAATAGTTTTAAATGGCTTACAGTTTTTTATTTTGCGAAATTTGATTCAAACTTAATTATTTTTCAATTATTTTTATAAATGTAAATTAAAATTAAAAAAAATCGTAATAAGGCAAAGCGCGGCGTTGAGTTCCGCCAATCAACACGCAATGCCTAAAATTCGGCGGAAAGTGGGAACGGAACTGGAACGGAGTGTCTTAACACCTAGGTTCTCCGGTTCTTTCTGCCTACCCTGCCTGCTGAAAAAAAATGTAGATTTAAAGTAGTTTTCAAGTTTTAAAAATATTCTAATCAATTTTTCTATTACCTAGCATTTAACAATAAGCTTATGTTTAATATTGTATTATTATAATAATACTTAGTTATTGCATAGTTGTTCACATAAATGTGTAATGAATTAATAATATTACTAATATGTCAATATGTGATTGAGCATGATATAAGCAATCATATTTATAAATTTGTTATAAAAAATACTTATTGCAGTAAATCTTGATTTATTCAAATTTATTTTTATTTTAAGAAAAAAAATATATTTGTTTTACAAATACTTACAAACATTTTTTTTTTCACATTTCTTTTAAATTTTGCTAGCATTAAATATGAATCGAATGGTAAGGTTTTTTACTTTACTTTATTTTGTCATTCATCCGACATTTAAAAATATGTCGGCTGAACGGCAACGTACGTCGCAATGTTTACCTGATCAAAGATGATTTATATTGTCACTATAGATATTTCCATGAAACATTTTTCATCTTAAGCCATCTCAGTCGTCATATCAAATACATATGTCAAGGAATTACTTATATCAGAGGCTTCTCCCGCGTTCTCCAATAGAAATAATGAAGAATTGTGTAACGCTCACGATATAAAAATGTGGAAAGGTAACTCTGGCCTCAAGTAGGGCAATGTTATAGGCTTTTTTGATAACTATCACTTCGATTTTTTATTATTTAGCAGTTTATGCAAATATTCTTTTACATTAAATGTTTAAATTGTAAGCTTATATTCGTTAGACCAAAGTACTAGACTTAGCGCGAGGCTTTTCCACAAATCTCTACCCAGAGGTTTACGATTATATGGTAGTCAATAGGTACAATCAAGGGGACCAATCCTGAGCAATGGGGCATATTAGTTGTGTCTATGGGCTCATGTGCTAAATGCTTGGGCTTCAGCTCGGATTTATATGTTTGTAAAATCACCACTAATATAACATTTAATATATATATATATATGTGTTTTAATTAGTATGTTCATGACTTTGAGCAAGACATGTTTCCACCGCGAGACTGCTAATGAATGTTATTATAAGGACAGGTAGCACATCATGCACTACATGCAAATAGCGCTGGCTCCTGTGTAATTAATCTCTTGGTACGTCACGCAGTTGGATTAAGTTGAGTTAATGTAAAACCATGAAATATACTAAAATACTACGCTACAAGTGTTATAATTAATCTAATTTGTACTAATCGTAAAGAAGTAGTAGTATATGTGTCTAATAATTCTTTTTTTTTATGTAAAATATTTTTTCAAATGTATGGTCATCCTATTCTTAAATAACATTTTGAATTTGTTTGACGTAGGCTAGAATTAACCGTCTTAACTTTTCTGTTTGTGCAGTTCCCATACTAGTAGAGATTACATCAGACGTATATATAGGTTAAATGTAATATACAATAGAAATAGTCTAATTGAAAAGTGGTTTGTATGTGGTTAGCATTGCGATGATCGCGAGACACATCAGTTGCATAACAAGCATGTTGCGTCCAAGTAACGGGACTGTGGCGCGAGCTGGGAGCCCGATATTCCACCTATACTCGCTTTATCGACAACCTCGCCAATACAGCTACATTGACCGGTCATTTGCATCTGCCCAATTTTGCTCACGCGTGAACGAGACTACAAAATCACGAAATTCCCGTTGCGTCACTTCTCGACACGAAATATTATTTAATAAAATCGGAGATACTTCGTGCAGTCGTGAACGAGACCGTGACTGATAGTTACAATGCCGCAATCGATATAGCTTTTTATAATAACTGGTTGGTATATACTGAACGGTGAGTATATTACGCCTAGAACTAGATGACTAGAGTTTAATAATTCCTTGTGATTGAATCATAACAATTGAGCTGGAGAAACACGACCCGCGATTCCTGTTTGCGGTTTGCGTGCATAAGTAACTAGTTTTCCAGGACAATGGCGGGCGCTGTTATTCCTATATATGATCCTATCATGTTTAAATGAATTTATGTCATTAAAATAAAAATAAAGATCATATTTCCTATTGTTTTTACAATAAAATGAAAACAAAGAGTAAAGTTGAATTATTATGTGTAAGATGTCTAACGGTAAAAGAATTATTCAATATTTATTGCTACCTAACACGTCGTAATTCAAGGGTTACCCGTAATTCCTAATTATAAAGGAATATATTCGCTGGTCAAGCATCCATTAATTATCACGCAAGTGATTAATATACTATCAACAGTTTCAAACTCACTAATCCTGGCAGCTTTAGCTTATATATGGATAGTTACAAAATAATACGCTAAATTATATTAAATTATGTATCCTGTAAAAGAATTACTCGTTTTACTCGTAAAAATACAATATATTATTTTGTGGGTGGAAAAAAAAAGGCAACCAACATAAAAAATAAGTATTATGTTAAAGTCCAAAAATAACGATTCTTACAAACAACATGTCAAAAATAATAACTTGTGGTATTTAAAAGCTTCACGGACATAAGACACTATTTGTAAATATATGTTTTTTTTCAAGTATTCCAGCTCAATTTACTAAGGCGCAGTTAAGCGCATAATCCAGAGCCATTATCCACAATTCCGCGATAGAACGCTAGATAGCTCGGCCTCATCCTGTATGCCTCACTGATTATCTATCTCGTCTATCTGCATCCTCGACTTTCTGCTTTTTTCCATGGAAACTTCAACTTTAACATGTAACTTTAAATATATATTTAAAACTGGAGGAATCTGATATTTAATAATATTTAATAATTATAACATAACAGACATAATAATATCATATCTGGTTAAACAAATTATTCCTAGTTGTATTATTGTAAACCTTTATCAAATGTCAAAGGCTGCTTTTACATATTAAATTTGAACAATACTTAAAATGTTTACTCATTCACCATTTTAAAAAATAATACGATATTAATAATAATAATTAAATTCAAAATAACATGCTGTTAGGACATTTTAAAAAAAGGAGTTATGCAATATAGACTAGGATGATTCTATATAATGTTGCTAGTTCTATATAACATTGCTTTTTAAACAATGTTTATTTATACAATAATATATAATTGTTACAATATGTACAACATTAAATCTACTTATTTGTAATTTACAAATTAAAATATCATTTTCACTACATAATAATATATTATGTATGTATAATTAAATTGACAACGACATACTCTTTTAATATGTTAAAATAGAAGTTACATAGTATTAAATATAATGATTCAACATAGTGTTGCCAGTGCTGCTTAACAACATTTATGTATAATTTTATTTTATAAAACATTAATTGGACTAAAATGTACACTAACAGTCTACCCGTGACCACGGACTACTGTAAAGTGTTCGAAACGTCGGGTTTCCCAAAAATGATTACCATTCAATATACGCGATTAATACGTTTAAAAGTGTTTCATTTAAAATGTATAACAATAGCGAAAATCAAAGACATTATTACACTAATAATATTCAAATATTTTAACTGTGTAATATTTTAACATCTTTGTTATAACAAAATAAACGCGAAGGTGATGTTGCTTATTAACTTGGAGTATTAAAGTCAACCGCTTAAGTGACGAACATTAATTAGACAGCTGGTTAATTAAGTAGAACAATAGAAGCCGTAAATAATATATGACTGAAAATGTTCGTTTGACATTCGAAATAAATCAACGTGAGTGGAAAGTTCAGAAGATCTCAAATCAAATAAAAGTTATCGCTGTAGAAGAAATAAGTACCCAACTTGTTTGATGTCGCCAGCCTTTGTTCCTTATAACGAGCTCCGCAGTCGGCTAAACCAAGTGTTAAAGGCCTTTACTGAAGCTATTTCGTGTACCTTCGTCTCCAAGGGGGCTCAGACTGTACGTTCACATTATATTCATTGGGGACTGATCTAGTTATGTTGGTTATAAATAATATAGTTGTGCTATTCATTCATTCACCAGTGTATACTAAATTGAAGCTTAAATTAATTATGTATATATTAACAATGATCACTTTTTATATATATGTATTATAATTATTACAATATATATATATATATATATATATATATATATATATATATATATATATATATATATATATATATATATAAATTTTAAATATACTATATTTATAAATCTTGCTATAAGTAGTTACAGCACTTGTTTAACTTCTTTTTATATCGCTAGTTACTATGACGCAAAATGCTTACATAAAAGGATTATCAATAAACAGATTAAGTACTGCATCAGTCTGGTACCGCAACCTAGTTTTACATAACTAAAAACAAATAATTAACAAATAAAAAATACTCAGCTTCACGTTGTATCCCATTTTTTTTATAATCGTTTTTACTACCGACTTTATAATCTATTTTCTTATAAATTATCTTTTTCACCTTAACACTTACTGACTATAGTTAAAAGGAAACGTATACTTACGTAATATTAGTATATTTACGTATACGTTAATAAAATATGAATATTTTCTTTATTTTTTACTAAATATAATCATTAAAATATTTATTAAAATATAAAATTGAAAATAATCATTCTAGTATTTTCCAAAGTAGGACTCGAACTTATTATAATTGCGTACAGTTAAACACGTCCCACGCCATAGTAGCAACACAACAAAAAACATAATATCAAGGTTGTCGATATTACGGAATAGCAAAAAGTTAATTTCATTGTTGCGCTTACTTAAAACCAATATATGTAAGTAAATCTTGATAAAAGTATGAGTAAAAAACATAATAAGATTACGACACCATCTCAATGATGGGAATGTTGCGACAGGTTAGTCTGCGATTGTGTTGGTCTCGGAAATGTTAATGACAGTTCCACACGATGTGGATTTTTTTCTTTTCCTATACATATATTTTTATAATTTTCACTAAATTATTATTTTGACGTAATGGGCACTTGCTTGTATTGCAATTTATTTGTTTTTACATGAGCATACAATGGCTCGATTGAATGTCTTGAAAATATGATTGATTATTTTTTAGCATACTAAGCTTAAAAGCTCTATTGCATGTACTATTTAATAAAATAAATCATCTTAATAACACCAACTTTTAAAAACATTTTCTAATTTATCATTTTAAAAGTGAAGAAGAAACACCGTTGAGTTGTAAACATAGCTTAATTTATATTATTGTGCGGCGGAGGTATCTGAAGATTTATTATTTAGGCTGTTTCACAATAGCGTGTGTTGTGTGGCCTGTCAGTAGGATTTGTATATTCCACTATTATACGAGAATGCGCGGTTGGTGCTGGGTCGCAACGTGACCCTTCTATTATTAAGGCTTACATGAAAATAGGTATTCGCAGGCCCTTTGTTTAAAGTTCAACTATGTTTAAGTATCCTCAATAGTCTCTGCTAAATTGAAAGAATAAAATAATTAAAATTACTATAGCGTTATACTCTAGACTAGCGACCCGATCACGGCTTCGCTCGCTTGAACTACACATTTATTTATCTCGTAATCAGAATAACTATTATTTTCTTATAACAGTATCGTTTTAAAGACAATACTACGATGAAAACTAAGGTTTCAGCCAATATTAATTTGTCGCACAAAATTCGTTATATTTATATAAAATTAAATAAAACAAAAACACTAAATGTTGAAGGAAGTCTGCCTAAATACTGTGCATTTAAACGGATAAAGCCGTTTCTGAGATTAACAGAAACAAACGCACAGACTCAAACATACATATTTAAAATCATAATCAATCTCCAAAATCTATTCTAATTTTATTACAAGTAAAGATTTACTGTTACTACATTAGTTGTATCGATATTTTATTGTAAGAATAATGGTTATTGCACTTTGTTTTTCATAATAAAATGAATTAAAAGGCTTAAAAGGTTTGCGTCAAGTATTTCAGCGCTTCGGGTGGAGTTTGCACTTTATATATTTTTAAATGGAAAGAATCTTTGTAAAGTAAACATGACTTGAAGATTTTTCTTTGGATCGAAAGATAAATAAGTGGGTCATTTTGCTTTGCCCTAACTCCTAACATCCAGATTAATTTTAGTATCTACTGAAGGTATATTTTTTTTTGAACTGAGTATGCAATAATAAAATACGGCGCTCCTCATAACTCCTATATTTTTTAATGAGAACAAGCTTATGTTTTGAAAAGATTACAAATTTGCAATGCTTTTAGATAAATGTAAAAACATATTAAATTAATAAAAATAACAATCAATTGTAATAGAAAAATTTATCTCTAAGAATTTGATAAAATTATCAGTACATTTTTATGAGGTAAAAATACAAGACTTCGTCTTATTTTGTTCTTATTTATTATCTAGAAACTATAATTTCAAAAATGTAAATGACCTGCTGGTAGACGTTTTATAAATATGTAAATGATTATGTCTAGAACGCCTTTAAATGTGTATATATTTTAAAAGTTCATTTAAAGTGCTTTTCATATTCATGTAGAAGATACGTTTTCTCTACAGTTAAGTTTGCTATTAATAGAAATGCAACCGGTTCTGAAGTAATGTTACTTCACTTATATATAATCGTAGGTAATGTCTGGAACTTGTTATATGCTTGACCTTTAACAATTATGCACGCAGTTTTAACCGTTGCTACGTCTGACATCTTGACGTGTCTAGCCCGTAATGTAATTAATTCAATATTAGATCATATAATTTTGGTTTCACGCTGTATCCTGCACCTCTAAACTGCTTTATGCGGGATAAAACCTTAGCTACCTTTTAATGAAAAAAAGATTTAAAAATATTTTTTCAAACACCAATACATTTCAAACATATGACTATTGTTGTCGTAGTGAAATAGTGTATATTACAAAACGCATGGTAAATTATTTTCATTCATTCCCTGTGCAATGTCCTGATTTTCGAAAGTGGAGACCAGAGTGTCTTGACACTAAGTTATCTCTGTTAGGTTTGTGTCAAGACACTCTATTAAGTACTTAATACTTATACATACAAGTCACTTTGAGACTAAAGTAAATTAGGGATATTTTAATTTTTCTTACTCTTAAATTTGGCTGTATATGTATTTATTATATTTAATTAATTGTTGCTTTCTTCACTAAATCATAAGCTTAATGCATTTTTATAATTGAGAATATAGACATTTTTAATATAATTTTAAGGAAATTTATTAATAATGTTGTTAACACTTTCACGTGGAGCATTGCCACATTGTAGTTCAAGTACTTTATTATATAAAAGAAAATGTTGGTTAAATTTAAACTTATTGTGAATTTGTTTTATTAAGCATAATTTGTTTGCAGCTATTATCGTGGTCCCGATAGCGTCACTTTCATAAGAAGTTAATGTCATAACATCTGATCGATTGTCTGTTGGCGTGAGAGCGCAGTAACGGACTAAGATTTGTACACGCGTATGAGGAAATTAAAAAAGCTGTTAGTTAGTATTTTGCTTCAAAGGTTTCTGTATGTGAACGTATTGAACATTTGCCCCTGGTATCCTTACGTCTATTTTTGGACATATCTATAGATCACAGAAAATTAATAATAATAATTTAACAATTAGTTTTTGGTCTTTTAATTCAAGAGTCATCTTTATACATACATGAGGCCTCTCGTGGCGTAACAAGCGTGTGACTGTAATCGACAGGTTGTAAATTCGATCCCCACCCGCGGAAATGAAATATTTAATATTTTCAATTTAAACATTTAATGTTTTCATTTCTTCTCTCTGGTAACAAAATAATGCACGGCGTTGGGTTTCGCCACTCACACGCAATGCTTTAAATTTGGCGGAGAGTGGGCAACATAAGTGGAACGGAGTGTTTTAACATTAGGTTCCTAAGTTCGCTCTACCTACTCTGCCATGTGCGGGATGCAGCGTGAAGCTGAGTGGGAGTGAGTGATCTTTATACATATTTTAGTAATAATAAAAAAGTGGAATGAAATAGTGAAAATATTGTGCGTTGAATCGTGTAAATAGATTCTCTAGTTTTCAATACGCAATTGGTGTTGCCTGAAATTTTACACTGCTTATAAGTAGAAAGTGTAGTAAGAACTTGCATATTACATAATACCTACAGAATATGGTCCATAAAACTATAGTTGCAAAAACAATAAAAAATCACATTTTAGACGTTTAAATTTATAATATTTACATTCACTTTGACGCTTTCAATTAGTATAGGTTGTTTTAAATCAGTATCTAATATAAGAATTAATTAAATAATATGAAAATGAAAAGCCTAACAGTATTTTGAACAATATACAAATATTTATTCTATTTATAAAAGTATTTCTTATTCTATGTAATACAGAGTTCTGAAGGTCGCAACAATCACCAATGTGTAATGAAGCGTGCAACGACTTCAATTACATTAGACTCCGATGTCGGTGAAAGACTGTCTACGAGATTACCTATATTTGCATTTGCAATTGCTTTCCGTTGATTTATTTGTGTTATTTTCAATTGATTTGGCTAACATTTTGTTTTACAAAAAGCCGAAAAAACGACTTAATAATGAAAAAAATATATATAAAAATCGGTATATTTAAAAGACCTAAGATTATAAAAGAAATAGCAATAAATCGTGGGGAAGAGAGTTTCTTAACCCTAAGTCCCTCGTTGCTCGTGACACTAAGAAATAAACATTTAGTTCTACAAAATATAAAAGAATTTGTTATAAAGATAACAAATTCTATATATAAAAATATGTTTACTAGTTATATATTTTTGACTAAGCGGTAACTCATCTTACATTTCATTTAAGGATCCAACGCCAGACAGTAAACAGACTCAAAATACAAGGCGGAGTCGTTGGTAAAGTAAAGATTACAAACAGTACACGTTAATAAGTGAAACGCCGCTGTTTTTCGTCGGAAATCAACAATTGAAGTAGGAAGGTAAAGCAAGGCCGCCTCCCTAGCAGACTTGGATAATTAAAATTAAACAAGCTAATTAGTATGTATTAAGTGACGTCATAAAGTTTATTTTGATTATTATCTGTTAATATTATGATTGTTATATACCTACCTCAAATGTATAATAATCTGGCGATTTTTTTAATTCATTATGTAGTAATGAATTTGCCATGTTGTATCATTTATTTCTACAAATATCTTTTAGGTTTTAATCTGTATCCCGTACACAGGTACCCCTACCTAATAGGTAGACACAAAGGAGATTGTTTCAAGACGTTCTTAGTTTTCAGCCCAAAAATCGAGACTTCGAATTGTGTATTGAGTGGTGGAAGTTATCGCCGCGTTTTATCTTGCCAGGGCAGAGAATTAGAAATAATTTATTTTTCTACTAGAGATTTAATCCAGATTACGTTACTAGTCAGATATGCATGTGTGATTGCACCACAATGGTCTCTTATATTTTTATAAGCATCAATATATTGAATTCTTACTTTTAAGACAACTTGGGGAATGCTCACTATGAGAATACTATATTTTTGTATCAACATTATATTTATATATTTTTTGGTATTTGTACCTTAAAATTAAAAACGGAACCCTTATAGGATTACTTTGTTGTACGTCTTTTCATCGGTCAAGAACATTCATATTAAGATTGCTTGGAAATATCAAGGTGAAATTAACATGAAATATCCAGGTCCTTTGAAACACAGAAAAAAACAAGCTTCTACGTCCAAACAAATAAAACATAAACTAATATAAGCATTTATGCATAATTTTTGCGTCAATTTGTATTAATTCGCCGCGTAATCTATACGATCTTACGATATTTGGCTTACGATGTAAATAAAGAAAAAAACAGAAAAGTGAAAATTTATCGTCATAGAAAAAAAAACCAATACAAATTTATACTAGAGTTTACTTACTTACTTATCTTCTCTCTGTCTACCTCGCTAAGGATATTAGTGGTTCATTTTACAAAAAATAAAACGATACTTCCGCTTAAATTGGTCAACATTATTCACCGCGTAATAAAAACCTATTGAGTATTTAAGGTTATGAAATTAGCCAAAAAATTTAACTTGCAGTACAAGGTATTAATTAATAATTGTTATAAACTTATAATTAATATAAATATTTCATACAATGAATGCCTGAAGGCGTGACTTATGTTAGTTAGTCTTTATCATTAAACTTACTTCTTGAGCGGTTTAAGTTTTTATTTATATACCCAGACAGAAAATTTTAAAAAGAATATCTTTTTACGATTTTTCTGTCTATTTTGTGTAAATCAGATGTATGACCAATGTTCAATTATTTTTATGCAATAAGCATACAAATAAAACTTATTTTTGTACAATTATTATAGTACGTTATATATTTGTAAGAAGTACTTAATGCCTAAAAAATATAAAATTGTCATGCTTTTTCTTCTTCTACAAGGATATTTTTTGTGACACTAAATTTCACGTGATATTGCTATGCCAATTAGCTTCTATCGGCTTAGAAACGAAATCTTACAAAATGTTACTAGTGGGATAAGGAACGGAGTGTCAAACACTATTTTCTCAAGTTCCCTCTGCCTACTCTGCCTGTATAGGATACAGCGTGAAGCTACAAAAAAGAATAATTAAAAATCGTCTTTCATACCTCATCTTAACATTTGCGTGTCATCACTCTTAAGGAAAAGCTAAATAATTTCGCCATCATATTGAAATAAGACGTAATGTGTTTCTAGTAGTGGACGTAGTTTATTAAATGAAAAAATATATATATATTCTAGAATAATCGAATATCTTGATTCATCACAGCTCCGTTAAATATGCACATCATTGCCTTACCTCATCAATAAAGGAAGTCACGTAGCGACATACGAAGCAAGTTCTAGCAGGAAATAAATTTACATAGAAGGTAAAGCATTGTAGATAGTTCTATAATAAAATGAAGCGGCAAAGAAAACGTGACCATGTACGATATATTATATTATTCCTTGGAACTTACCTATCGTTGTATATAGCTATACTTATATATAAAGTAAATAATTTTTAAAAAGAAATAACACAGTTTTTTTAATTCATTTCGTTGTTCCTTTTTTTTCGTTTAAAGTATATAGCTTTGAATGATTTATTATAAAATATATTCTGAAAAGCCATCTTTTTTTTTAGTTTGTTTACTAATAACTCACGGTTTCCTGAATAATATTAATATGTAGTACAATGTTAGGATACTCCGTAGAAACAACACCGATTGTTGTGGAATTAAACAGGCCATAAAACAACAAAAAACTTGTCGGTACTGTTCGCAGCAAATTCAGGATTTTGTAAAACAATGAGCTGATTATTTAATGAAATATGCAAGATAATACCAAGATATTCCAACTTCTGAGTAGGTATGCAATGATGTCATGCTTGTGGCACGCATGCTGCTAATATAAATCCAATTAACTTTTTTAGATATATATTGCTTAATATTTATTATATTTCATTTAGGATGTGCGTGAAAAGAACGCGAAATGATTTCGATTTCATCTTTATTAATTTTATATTTTAATGAACATTCTTTTTAGATCTTACAGTAAATGAATTATATATAATATTGCAATATGAAATATTTTTTATTATTTTATATTGTACGTCAAGGCAAAACGCGGCGTTGAGTTCCGCCACACAACACGCAATGCCTCAAATTCGGTGGAAAGTAGGGAACGAAAGTGGAATGGAGTGTCTTAACACCAGGTTATCAAGTTCCCTCTGCCTACTCTGCCATGTGCGGGTTACAGCATAAAGCTGAGTGAGTGAGTTATATTGTACGTACTAGCTTTTGCCCGCGACTTCGTCCGCGTTTCCGTCGTTTTTCGAAAAAAAATTAGCAGATGTCCTCCCTCATAGTTTTGACGTAACAGGCAGATTCACTTTCGTATTTTAGAAGGGCAATAGTAATATAATATGCCAATCCACAAAACTGTTGAAAAATATAAGTAACCGCAGAATATTATAATATACCCACGCTATACCCACGACTCGGTCAGCGTGTAACTCCTTGTTTTTTATTAAGATAATATATTGCTAATATTTTTAGATCAAATTAAAATGTTTCAGCGCAAAGCTTCTGGGTAGACTATGTTAAGAGTCGACCCGTCCGGCACGTGAACGTAAAGATTCCTAGAATTGCTAACCCGGGAAAGAGCGACGTATAATTGACCATGCGAGAAACAGCTAACACCGAGATCTACTCCAGCAACACGAAAAGTCTGCCCTTGAGCTTTATTGATAGTCATGGCATAGCACACCGATACTGGGAATTGCGTTCTTTTAAATTGGAATGGAAAATTATTTGGTATTATGGGAATTCTGGGAATAAAGACAGTTTCTCTGCACCGCAACCTGTTAAAATTTGAGCCTCGATTACATTTTGTTGCAACTGGGTTACTTTTAGCCGAGTTCCATTGCAAAGTTGAGGTGGTCTTAAATTTCGGAGCAGAATTATCGGTATGCCAATTTTTAAACAAATTATATGAGAAGGTAGTCCAGGCATACTTAAAGAATTTAAAAATTCTATCGGGTAATTAGTGGCTTCTTGTTCATCAACCATTCTATTTATTGAACTATAAACTTTGCTTTCTCCCTGTATATTAGACAGTATTTTATTATTAATTTCAGATGCCTGGTCATTGCGAGGAGTCAAAATGGACCTTTCGCAAAGCCAAGAATTGTCCCTATTTAATATAATTGTTATGTCACCGTAAACCGAAGATATAAGATGTTGTTGGGATTGCACTATACAACATAACTCAGGTGTCAGAATAAGTTTTCCTTGGTGTAGTTGTGGATAGGTACCTTCACCAATCTTCAATAATGTATCAGAAAATTCACGATTATCTGCGTTGTCTCCAGTTCTCACTCGCATATTTATACTCAAATGCACCGATTGTATATCACGCCACAAATAAGAGCTTTTCAGGCAAGCCCTAATCTCATCAGCTCGGGTTCCCTGTGGTATTACCGGTAAGGTTTGTCGGAAATCACCACAAAATAAAACCGTAATACCGCCCATTGGTCGATCATTTTGTCTTATGTCCCTTAGAGTTCTGTCTACTGCTTCTACTCCTTTTCGATGGGCCATCGTACATTCATCCCATACGATTAAATTACACTCACGCAATACCTTAGCTTTGTCGCTATTTCTTGAAATACTACAGGTTGGACTTTCCGTGCGATCTAAATCAATTGGTATTTTAAACATAGTGTGAGCAGTCTTACCTCCTGGTAGCAATGTTGCAGCTATACCTGATGAAGCCACGGCAAGAGCGATTTTACGCTGATTTCGAACATAAGCTAATATTAATTTAGTCAAAAAAGTTTTCCCAGTTCCTCCAGGTGCATCTAAAAACCATATTGTTTTGCTTGCGCTCGCCTCCCGCCCCTTTTATACTCTGCCGCCGCGAGCCCCGTCGAGCGCGGCAACCGTTACGCAAAAATAATCCTTATAGCTTGATTCACTATTCACGCGCGATGTCTTGTTGGCGTATTTCATGTAAGTACGTATAAGTTTGGTGTTTCTATACCGATTTCAATGATTCTTTTTTTATTGAATTGGTGCTAATGTTTATTTTTTTTTAATTAGGAATGATGGTGAGCATTATTGGTTTTATAAACGTAAAAGTAAACAAATATAATAAGAAATCTCCGAACTGCTAAGCTATCGAGAGTTATGCGTGTTATTGTGAGTTAACTATAAAAGATAGATATATGCTGTCTTGGAATATTTTTCGTGTATTTTTATGTAGAATATTTCCGTTATACATAGTTTCTATGTAGCTCTAACCATTAAGGCTGCACACGCGACGGAAGCTTAAAAAATCAAGCAACTTCTCCCATTTTCTCAACATTTCCTTTCACTGCTCTGCTCCTATTCATTGTAGTGTGATGAAAAGTATACTATTACCTGCCCAGGAGTATAAAGAATAATTGTACTAAGTTTCGTTAAAATCCGTCGAGTAGTTTTTTTTTCTATAAATAACATACAAACAGACAGACAGACAGACAAAAATTTTTTTAACTGCATTTTTGGCATCAGTATCGAACACTAATCACCCCCTGCTACTTATTTTGTAAATATATTTCATGTACAGAATTGACCTCTCTACAGATTTATTATAAGTATAGATGATATTGAAACGTCTTTATTATACGTATAAGACAATCGTATGTATTTAACGTTAGTGAAAATGTCTATAGGAGCAGTGATTAATCAAAATCATCTTAACTGTTCTTTGATTTAAGTGATTAATTACCTAGTTGTTGACCATGTTTAGGTAAATATGACCTTGTTCTTGACCATGTTTAGGTAAATATGTGTATGAGTATATTTTATTTGTAACATACTTCTTTTTCAAACAAAATATTAATAACGTAATAACAACTTCATTTTAATTATGCTGAGTCTCATTTTTTATGTTATTATTTTGTTAGTCAAAATAACCACCTTATAAAATTAATTTACATAAGCTTAACAAAACTGATTTATGCATACATTTATTTTTATTTCGAACAAACGAGTGACGTAAGTAGATAATTTTATCGCATTGTAAAACTTGTTTCTCTATATTGGATAAGGCACTTTTCTGGATTCTATGATTTAAAGAGACGTTGTTACGTATTTAGATACATGTATATTGTTACGTGTGTTTATCGTTTTACCAAATACATCTATTTTCATTATCTCATTAATAAATTTTTATATTAGTTAAAAATAAATAAAATAGTTACCTAACACACCATTAACTTAAATTTAATAATTGTCGAAAATATTCTTGTACAAATTATAATCTGATAACTAAAACAACTGTACGTAAAACATATATTCGTCGTTATTATAAAATTATCTTAAACTATTAAGTTTGACATTTATTACACATAGAATTGTATTGAAGAACTTATTATGGTCTGCTCATTTGTAAAGGTCACTGAGCGCAGGTTGAAAAGGTTACTTGTTTGACCTCAACGCACAAAATGATTGTCTAGATATGAAATACTCTTAGATGTTTACACAGGTTTTATTTTGGAGATTTAAAGTAAAACTGAAACTTTTACTTTTTTTTTTGACTACAATCCATTTTTCGGGACACGAAATTGTTACGTCATTTTTTTTCGTTTTCAAGTGTCTCTAAGTGTCTCAAGCCAAACTTGAGACACTTACAGACACTGTGTCCGGCATATGCCGGATACAGTGTGAAGCTAAAAAAATATTTAGGAGATCTTGAATACTGTTTTGATTGAGATTTTTCTGTAATCCTGTTGCTATCAATAAAGCATTACACACAATAATTTTTCTACCCCAAAATAATATATTAAAAATATTAACTTTACTCAATTTTTTCGATCACTCTTTGACTAGGTAGAGTATTGGAGCCAGGCATGCCCATGAATATATTAAATCGATTTTATTACAATATTTTAAGATAGTATAGTAAATATGTACGTTTCATTCCTTTATTGAATTACTGTTTACTGCTGTGTAAAATGACTTATAGGTATTTTAAACTTAACGTTTACAATAATTATTAAAAGTAAGCTTCAAAGTAATATACCGTAAGAATACCCGTTTTTTAAAAAAATATCTCATGAATTCTCGAGTTCCCGTCCTGTAAATGACCCGAACTACTTTTTTTTAATTTACGAATATAAATGCAGTATGGCCCCAAAGTAACTTCCATAGAACAATATGTTATGAAAATAACTAAAATACTCTAGCCGAGCAACTTTTCTAACTTTTCTAACAGCGTAAACAGCGGACCTCTGTCCGCAAGAGAAGATAGATAGATGGAAGCCCCATTAAAGTTTCGAATCTAAGGCTAATCCCAAGAATGCCGCAGTATGAAAAAAATTGAGAATTTTAAACCAGTGCAGAATTTGCGGAAGTGCACAATTTCATGATAATTGTCCTTATTACGGCCTTCTTTAAAAATTAAAAAAGTAGCTTCAGCAAATAGTAAAATATTGAAATTATTTTTAACGCTTTAAAAAGTATCTTCAGCAAATAGTACAACATTAATAATATTTTTAATCTTATTTATATAAATTATAAATTTAAGAGACCCTAAAATCGATCCTTGTGGGACACCCACACGCAGAAAGCTACCACTTTAAAAAGCTAACACTTTAAATTATTTAAAGTAATGTGTTGAATCCTATTATTGGTACGATGCAATGAGATCTGAATAGCACTGCCTCGGACTGCATACAAGCTAAGTTTACGTAATAACGTTTCTTGGTCTACGCAGTCCAAAGCCTTAGATAAAACACAAAATACTTCGACCGCATTCTGTGAGTTTTTCCAAGTGCTATAAATGTAATTAGAAAGGGCAACTCCCGCATCTGTATCGACCTACATCTGTATATGGATAGACCTGAATCCAGTAAAATCAAAAAATGAATTATTTAAATTCAAATATTTTATTCATATTAAGAAATTACGAACTTACATTTTTTGAACTTCATAGCTTCATATTTAAATGTCTTTCACATACACAGGTAATTGACTAAAAATATTTTTAAAAAATTTTTACTCAACGATGGCAATACAGATGTAAGTCTATAACTTAACTTTATTGTTTTTCAAGAGGTCGAGAAAAATACCTCTGTCAACACATTTATTAAATATCAATAATAAATGAGGTGGAAAGTATGTTATAATAGAGATCAGTAACTTAACAGATATATCCCATAGATCAGCAGTTTTTATTTTACATTAAGACTTAAAAGATTTAATAATTTCCTCTGATCTTACATGTGCAAACGTTAAATTATTGATATATTGTAACGATAAAATTGTTGTTATTTGTGTAATAATTTAAAAGCATCTGATGGAGATGACTTTAAGGAGGAATTTACCTTAGACTGTATTTCTGCAAAATAATTCACAAAAATATTTCCAACTTCAAGTAAATCACTCTCAGTTCTACCGACTCTTTATAAGTTTTAGATCTACCAGTTACTCAGCTTCACGCTGTATCCCGCACATGGCAGGGTAGGTAGAAGGAAGTTGGGAACCTAGTGTTAAGATATTCCGTTCCACTTCCGTTCCCCACTTTCCACCGATTTTAAAGCGCTCCGTGGAAATGGAACCCACAACCTATCGTTTACGTTTTATTAAGACGCTTGTGCCGCTGCGCCACAACAGACCTAAATGGATCTACCAGTCGATCTAGTATCTATTTAATTTTCAGTTTATAATTTTATTTTTATATATAGATTTAGCTTGAATGTAGATCTTTTTAAATATCTCGGAGAAAATACTGATCCGCTTTAGTAAGCTTTGGTCATGATTGTTGGTAAGAAGTATAATTGCATCATATTTTTTGTTAATAAAAGCTATGATTATGACAGGTTATTTGTCACATAAATTGGTTTGCGTGTGTATTCAACCACGCATTCCTAAGGTACACTGTAATTACTTAATCAACTGGTTTGTTACTCGAAGTTTCGATTCAAGTTTGCATCTTGAAATATTTACTTAAAAAAAAATTAACTTAGTTAATATTGGACATGCTATGGAAAGGTTCGCACGTATTATACTTTGCTTCTTTGACTTTGTTACATCTTCTTTTGTCTAAAGGATTATTTGGAATATCTTATTTTTAAATTATTTTGTGACAAAAGTTGTATAACACATGCTTGTCCAAAAGTAACTCTCTGATCGCTACCTGCGCGCTGCTTCGCCCACTTTAAATATACGAATATTTATTTAATATAACTTTTACCTTATTCGGATTGTTATCTGATTCAATTAATCTTTTTTTTTAAATTCTATAACTATACTTTATTGCAAAATCCTACTTTTTAGAACTTGATCAAAAATTGCTCTTAAAAAAAAAACGTCCACTGAGATAATGTAATATAGTTTTCCTTTAAATTATGTCACAAGTCGAGAAAATACCGTTTGAGTTTTCATAAAATATTGTCCTTTAAATATCGTAGTATTATACTACCGTAACCGTACCGTTTTTAACACGCCCAGAAACGGAAAGAAAGAAAGAAAGTTTTACGGACCGACGGCTTAACATTGCGCAAAAGGATTATTTAAAAGAAATCACATTTTAACAAACCTATAACTTTCTTAATTATTTATCCCACTAAAAAAAAAACGAAATAAATACTTATTCTTCAACGTTTCAATCTTATAACTTTTTCTGGAACAATAAAACTGTGAAATTATTTCCAATTTTCAATAAGTACAGTAAGTTAATATAAACTTTAATAATTAAAATAAACTGAAAACTAAAAACAACCTTACTCGTTAAAATGAATAAATTATAATAATTAACGTAACCAAAAGCAATTATTAATACTGGAATACTAATTACTCAACAACAATGGAGAAAATTAAATTAATAATAAATTGAATGATTTAAATATATTTTTTTATATTATAATGATCACCGCGACTCAATCTTCTGAGATATGCCATTGTACACTTTTTGAAGAACAATATTTTGTGAAACAATATTTTTATGTCACTCATAAGATTCAGTCAGCGCATGCTGTGATACCTTTAAAGAAGCCGTTTAAGCATCGATTAAAATGTAAGCGATATTTTATTAAAATAACAATAAATCTGGAAAAATCATCAAAAAAGAACTCTGAAGTACTTTCGAACTTATGATATACATTTAGCCATTGAAGTGTCGCATATATTGTAAAAGTTAAAACGTCCTACCGATGTGAATTTGGATTAAGTAAATATATAAAAGTAATTCAAGCAGATTTACTAGTCCTGCTAATCAGTTTGTTAACTGTACAGAAAAATCCCCTCTGTACAAGACCCACCATCGAATATTATTTAAGTGTTATTGCTTTATACAACAACAATAGGCCTCCAGCCATTACGTTACCAACCTGAAAACTTTTGAAATTGTAACGAGTTTTAATTAATAATAAATGTTGTCTAAATATGTACATCAAACGTGAAATACGAGTTAAAGCAGTTACTTTATTTGAACGGCATGTGTTCATTTTGTAGGAAATGTTAAATAAAAGTTGTTTTTTACTTTGTAATCACATGCCTCTAATTTCGACTAACGACGAACAATCTAACTGTTCAGAAATAAAAATAATGTGTTTAGTTAAATACTAGGTAGGTACGAGTGATACAGAAATGAAAGTTCGATTTTGATTAAAATACGATTTCATTATTTACTGAAAAATCAAAAAATTGAACACAACAAAACACACCTTTATAATGATGTCTATAGTTTGTTAGCCTCTCTGTAGAGAGGTTTTTATAAATTTCCGTCACCCAAACATTGCTTAGAATTATCATTTGGCAACTGAGAATGCTATTTATTAATATTTTTATAAGCTTTAAGTTAAAAAAGCTTATTAGAAAATTTATAAAGATTTAAACGTAGCGGGATTTTAACCCACGCCTCTTAGAAACCGTTTTGACACATGCTTCAATCTATTTATATAATCTATTTCCATACCAAAATTTATTTAATTCTGTCCAGTAGTTTTTGCATGTTTCGTGAAACACGCAAAATACATAGACACACAATAATTCTGCTGAGCGGCCTTTAAGATTTTTTTCATCGATATATTAACGGATTCAATTAATATTTTTTTATATCTTCAATTTATAAATTTACTTTCCCTTCTATTATTATGAAATACACATTAGTTATGACACTTATTCACGTAAAGTTATGTTAGAGACGCGTGACAACAAACAACAAAAAAAAAATCATCCTAATTTCGACTTACATTTGTTCTTCGTCGTGTTATTTTTATTGATGTTTTTGTCTTATTATTAAATGTTAAACAATATATAATTATTAAGTGTTAAGTGTAGAGTTAAATGTTTTTTCTTTACCAAGATTTACAACCAACAGCGAGCATTTATTCTTATTTATGATGATGTCGTAATTCTTTTCTTTTTGTAAACAAAACAATCGTCAACATTCAAGACTTTGTATCTGCCAAGATTTTACTCTTTACATACATAAATTAAGTCTGTGACAAGCAGACATAATATGGTAATTTTTTGGAAGTCATCTAGTTACTCTAACTTTTTATAAATACAAGAATTATAACAATAAAGCCATTTGAAAACTCTACAAATGAAAGGTTTCAAATTCAAATGGAAATTACGACCATGTATTTTCCAATGGGACAATACTTTTAACGGTAGTTTGTTAAGGTTTGAATCACAGATCATTAACCTGTTTCCGCCCACGTGGGTGATTATTTTGAATACTAAATAGTAATACTTTTCATGTTAACTTTAATAAGGCTTAGTAGTTTCAACTTTGTATTCTTTTTTATTTGATAGAAGCGCAATGTCAAAATCTTTCAACGGTTATATGATGTTATATACATATTTAATTATTTAAACTAACATTTTCCATAATTATGTTTTGATAGAAAGGTACTGGAAAGCACACATTATATTATTTATTTAAAATATAAAAAAATATATGCGTTTTTCAACTTTTCTTTCGTTGTTGATAAAATTATTTATTCGCCCTTCGTACGTATGAAAATTTATTTTTATGTAAACCGTTGTCTCTACAATAGAATTGAAATGGATCGCTTGGCGAACAGAATACAAAATTAATGTTTTCTACACATCAATAGTTCTTAAAAAGGATAAAAAATTACTATGATGAAAAGAATATATTTTTAACATTTTCCATGGATATGAATACACCTTTAGTCCGCTTGGATGAAACGACACGCGTCAGTGACCCCTGTTATTGATGTGTTGGTAAAGTCGTGACAAATACAATAGGTAGTCTCTTTTTTATATTTATGGAACAATCTCTTGTTACGCTATTACTCGAATCGTTATGTATTTTAACCCAAAATAAACTTAATATAATAAGGTCGTGCTTATTTTTATAATTACTTTGCATTGTCTTTCTGTAGTGAAATGAAGGAGAAAACAGAAATGTTAAAACGAACGAACGAGCAATTGAAGAAGAACGTTGGTGATATTGGCGAGCCCAAACAGGCAAACTTTTTCACTTTATTTGTTAAATAGGTTATATAGGCGCTTATTATAAATTTTAAAGGTTATTATCAAACGTTTTTTTCTTTAATGTACTTTATTGAGCTAAGTGACTAGGAATATTATTCTTGATTATGATATTCTTTATTATATTTAGTAAATAATTGATTTAAAGATCGTCAAGCGACTACCTTTTTGTAAATCTATTTGGCTGATGTAATGAATCATGTATAAAAACAGGATGGGTTGGTTAATTTATTTACAATATTTAGAGTAAATTAAATTAAACTTTTGAATTGACATTAAGTTTTATTTCTCATATTTCTTATTATCTGTAATATTGTTACAATGTATCAATTATATAATCACTTTGTTTAAATAGTGTTTAAATACATTTTATCATTTCTGCTTTACACGCAATGTATGTTCGGTAGCAATATGAATGATATGAATACCACACGTTATTACTGCGAATGATATTCTGTTATTAGAAACAATTTTTCCATTTGTTCATTACAGGTCTGTCTCCACAGTCTATTAGAACTAGAGTCTATTATTTCTTTATTGCTCATGCGTGTCCAGTGCGTCCAGTGCAAAGTAATGGAAATAACCTGTTTCAAAGAAAAACACAACTTTTTCTTACTGTCACGCGAAGCATCAGTAGAAAGCGTTAATTACCCTTGTGGTGATCACGGTTTTTTTTTTATTTCTGAACGGTTAAAACATTTCCTTTGGAAGTTATCTGGAGGTGTTTGTAAAATTGTAAGACACCTAGACATTTTTTAAGTAATTATTTGAAATCTTTCATAATACATCAGTATTAAAAATATAAACAAAAAAATCCATTTTTTTTTGTAGTATCCAGACGTTGTCATTCAGATTCATAACAATATTTGACTAGCTACTTGGACGTTTAATTATTGTTGCCGAATTGCAAGCTATCAAACAGCAATCTAGGTCAAAAGATGGCTATCTACGTGACACTATTGCGGGTGTCGAGCGTCAATACGACCAATTTAGAACCGGTTTGATTAGATACAAGGCATGATGGAACAGGCGAGGCTTTGAGCATTTGCTAACGTGTTTTCAATGTCGAGCCTCCATATCTCACACTCGTCGAATCACAGGCCTTGACATTAATGTATCTGTGCTACATCCGCAAAATGTCGATACTTTTAAATAAGGTTACCGTGATGAGGAGTTTATTGTCTTTTTTTATTAACACCAATGACTAATACTATATTTATTTCAAATATAGGTTCTGTACCTTTCTTTTTAGTAGGTATAGTTATGTTGTTCAACTTGAATATCGAACAACTGGTTAACATATATTTAAATATATATAAGAAGTATGTAAAAACTACGAGAAAAATATTGTGTTTTTCTTTTTCATTTAATTCAATGGAGGATAGGCAGAAGGAACTTGGGATGCTAGGAATAAGATCTTTGATTTTTGCGACTATTCATTTTAAATGAAACAAATTTAACATGATTAATCGCTTATAATTGAACTTTAAATATTTTTGGAAATCAGACGTTTCAGACACATAAAAGTTCAATACACTTTATTTAATTTGAGAAACTTTTGTTATGACACTTCCTGTTCCTAATTTTTGTTTCCTCCAAATTTGAAACAATGCATTGAAAGTTGGAACTCAATGCCGTGTTTTGCCATATTACCAAAGCGAAGAAATGTATTGTGTGGGAATCGAACCCAACACTTGTGTTACATACAGTCGCACTCTTATACTTCTGCACCACAACAGGCCTTATGTATTGTTATCAGCTAATAACTATTATTCTCTACGTTTGTATTTGGTCTTGTAAATAAGAAATAAAAATTATAAAATTTGTACAAAAAATAAACAATGCATAAAATTAAAGTGCCTTTGAAAGTTGAAAGTTATAAGTATGAAAGAGTAAGGTTGGACTTCGCATTGCATATAGAAACTTTGCGAGCTCAGCATAAGTTAAAAGTTTTAGATAATCTTAGAAGTTTTATTTTAAATGCTCATATAAACTGCTTTTTGTCTATGGTAGACAACATTATTTAAGCGTGACTCATATTGAAATACAAAGATTAAATACATTTTAAGTAAAAAAAGGTTTTCCCGATTATGATTAAAATTATTCTACTTAATTCACTATAAAAAAATACAATAATATTTTTTGCCAATGTAGTTGTTTTCATGGGTTAAATAGAGTTCACATTGAAATTTGATTCTTACATTATAAATCGAAACTAATGATACTGCTTATAGATTGCTTCATATTCTCTTACGTTTATATTAAAATATCTATCTAGAAATCATTTATATATAATATCTACCTATTCAACTCTGTCAAGGCAAAACAAATACTCAAAACACTTTTAATACACATTTCTGTCGATTACAATGACCGTTATCTATTACCAGCAGGTGCCGTATCGCACGCTCTACAAGCTGCAGCTCTGTTACATATATGTTTTAAATTACTATAGCGTTATTATGTTATTATCTTTTATACAATGTTCCCACGACGTCTTCGGTTCCGGAATGTTCGTTGTGATTACTTTTAATGCAACATTTTCAGTTGTGGCCCAGGGGCACAAGCGTGTGACGGTTGTAGTTTTGATTCTCACACGGGGGAATGAAAATATTTTTATTACCTCACTTTGGTAACTAGGTAATTTTTATTCCCTCGCTTTGGTAACGTTGACTTTGGCCACTCAAAAGTCTCGATAATTCGGCGGGAAAGTAGAGAACAGAAATGTCTTAATAAAAACCGGGTGTCGGAAATACTAAATTTCCACATTCCCTTTGCCTAGCTTGCTTTGTTCACATTTCTATGTGGGCGAAATATCGTCTCTCATATACTTATTGTATTTAAATGTTAAAGAACACGAAACGTAAGATAAATATTCCTTTTTGTATTAAAAAGGAATATTTAAATTTATATATTAAATGATACTTGCTAGTAGTAATAATATATCACTTCAAATTTAAAATAAATAAATATTCACAAAAAACGTTGTACAATTTATTTCTTTATTGTTTAATAAATATCATATTATAGACGTTAAAAGCTATTTATATTTAACACCCTCATTTTTGTGCACGTTTCACCTGTATTACAATGGGGTGGATTTCATTTCCATTATGCCTCGTCTTGGAAGTGGAGCTTAATTCATAACCTCAGTTTGCTCTCGGTCTGTATTTAAGAGTTCCGCAAAGCTTTGTCGTGTTTAAGCGCACTTAATGAAACTCCACACAGAATTGCTCCGTCGCTCGTCTCCCGTCACTACGAATGGCTCAGATTTAGAAGGATTTACTTTCTTCCCCTCGATTCACTTTCATTTTGGGTATTAGACGGCAAATTGAAAATATTATTTTATCTCGGATGCCCTATAAGAGTAATAGTAGTATTTATGTGTTTTAATTTCATCACAAGTATATATTTAATATTTTTTAATTAAATGCTTTTTGCATAATATATAATCTTTATACTTCTACATTATGTATTAAAGAATAATAACGCAATATAATATTAAATTTATTACGTAGTTAAATTATGTAAAAAAAGTTAAAAACTAGAGTAGTAGGTTGACAGACTTGTGAATTGTGTCATTTTGATTTAATTAAAAAATAAGATAGTCTATCTTGATATAAATATCATTAAGTTGACAGTTATCATTGTTATTGTCATATTTTACTATATCTGCCTAGTTATTTAGCAAATAATACATAGCTTTCTGTTTTTATTTATGTACAGAAGTTATAAATAAATATGGAGAACATGAAATTAAAACTTTTCATATAACTAAAGGGAGAGCCAACCAGCTACTTTATTCGTTGAGGCGAAATGAGGTTAAAATTCTACTAAACTATTTTTGAAATTATGTTTATGTCACAGGATTGAATTTGCACGTACTTACGTTAAAATCTTTTAATTTAAGTATGTGGGTACATTTACCATTTCGTGGTTATGTCTAGATTAAAGCCTTAATTTACCTATTCTGAACAATGAGCTTTTTCATGTTTGAAGTGTGTTTCTATTTTAATTCGGTTTTTAATGTTGCTGTTCTCATATATGGTATAAGTAATGATTTTGTAGTTTTTTAAATAAATATACAACTAATTAACCTTAATTCACACAGACTATCAAACTTTTTATTAGTAGGTATTACGGTAATGATAATCATTATTCATCTTTTTGATGTCTTTATATTGAGCCCTTTAGTTTGATACTCATATTGTAGCATTAAAAAAATATTTTATCCACGATGGCGTCACATAGCCGCCATGTTTGATTTGTTAATATTGTCAAATTAAGAACATTCACCAGATTCATACATGAATACAAAATACACACAAAAACATAACATAGTTGGTTAGAAAGAAATAAATAATATAAAATTTTATCAAAAGTGAAAGGAAAAACCAATATCCTTATTAATATCAGGTATATTAATATCGCAGAGCGAATTCACTGTTTATATACCAGTCTTAAATATTAAAATCGTGCAGGTATTGTACAAAAAATCTTAGTTATTTATTTAATTCTGAATCATAATACGTATTCGGTATACAACTAAGAAAAGTAATATCTGTATTTAGAGAAAACATTTGAATACCAATTTCAGCTATTATTGTTTTAATTAATTTTCTTTTCAACGTATAACGTCATATCAGATATATGTGCACACTTACATATATCTGATATGAAACTTTCTACATATTTGTACAATACATATTTCCATTTCATAATTAGAAAAAAAATGAGTAACTACGAGTAATGTGAGCAAAACATTTAAGGAGGAACGATAAAACTTTATCGTTGGAAATTCCCTGGCGTTTTAATGTTGGCTATTAATAAATTGCGTGGCTCGCGGCCCGTACAAATTCTCAAATCCTGAAATTTGAAGTACACTGTTTCCGTAAATCCCTCATCGTATCACGAAATAAAGGAATTTAACGAGTTCATAAAATGGAAACTAACTATTTTGCTAATTCATTTTACGAATGAAGTTAATGAACGTTGAAATTTAAGTTAAACCAAAGCTCGACTTACAAGTGCCTCCCTTTATACTATCACACTTCAATTAATATAACCAAAGATATGTGTGATCAATAGAGTCTTCAATATCATCTCAATTTCCCAAATTCTACGATATCGAATCGGCGATAAGGGATTAATTGTTTCTTATTTTTATTTTAATATTTTGACATTAAATTGGGTATATTGATAGATTGAAGAAAGTACGTAATATTTTATAGGTCGGGTGCACAAATAAGTTACTGGGTTAGTGGAATTGAAAAGCTATTGAAACCTTAAATTAAAGCGGTTATCTCTGAATCGAAGGAGATCCATCTTTCAATCAGTATTCCTCGAGCGTACAGATTTAGCCGTTAATCAGTCTTGAATGCAAGACGCTTTAATGAGATTTCTTTTGGGAATCAGCTTTAAGATTTCTCGCCAAGCTTTGTGCTTCAATCAAGTCTATTCTATCTAACTTAACTGTTTTCCCTCTAAAAGTTGCCTCGTAACAATGTAATAAAACATAAATATTTTATATTTATTCTCATTTTTATTAGCTTTTATCGTAGTAGCATTAATTTCTATACTATTTATTTATTATAACGTACACGTCAGACAGCCCAGCAGCAAATATATTCTACTCAACTCTACTCAGCTTCACGCTGTATTCCGCATATGGCAGGATAGGCAGAGGGAACATGGTAACCTAGTGTTAAGACACTCCGTTCCACTTCCGTTCCCCAACTTGTCTTCATATACCTATAATATAAAATGAGACCAATTAAATAATGTTTATCTGTAAATACGAATAGGTTGGTACGTACATACTTAAAGCTAATTCCCGATAAGACGCTTCAACCTATCTCAGATTATAGTAATGTTTCTTGAGCTTTGTGCTGTATCCGGCATACGACGGGATAGGCAGAAGGAACTTGGGAACCTGGTGTTAAGACATCCTGTTCCGTTTCCTACTTTCGAATTTGAGGCGTTGTGTGTTGAGTGGCGGAACTCAACACCGCACTTTGTTTTGTTACTACAGCGAAGAAATAAAAAAAAAATTATATTTTGCTTCTTCGAGTGGAGATCGAACCCGCAACCTGTCTCTTACAATAACACGCTGTTACCCTTACGCTTTAACAGGCCTCTTATCTATATAATATTATAGTAAATATCTACATTAATTTGTAATATTCTAAATATTTATGGTACCACCTCGCTACCCGTTACGGTAGCGAGGTGGTTATCGATAAATTACTGATTTGATATATGATATAATTAACATGTTCAGCAAATTTTGGTTTGTAACAAATTAACAAACTTGTGAAATATCAGGAATGCTTTGAAATAGCAATTTTTTAATGGTAAATACACTGTTAGTTAACTACCGCGTTGGTGATAATGAACAAAAATGATGGTCACGTTAGTTTCATTATATATATTTATTAATTTTAAATCTTATCCTGTCTCATACACATTTTTAAAAAGTCTTAAAAGTTTTTTGGCGTTTTACACTAAGTAATTTTTTAAAAGCATTATTCGTATATCAGATATAATTAATATTTTATATATATATATATATATATATATATATATATATATATATATATATATATATATATATATATATATATATATATACATATATATATATATATATATATATATATATATATATATATATATATATATATATATATATATATATATAATATTAATTACATCTAATATAAGAATAATGCTTTTAAATATTACTTAGTGTAAAACGCCAAAAAACTTTTAAGAGTTTTTAAAAATGTATATGAGACAGGATAAGATTTAAAATTAACGACATTAAGCGTTGCTCCCATTTACACTGGATAGTTATTTAAATATGATACATCATTCATAGCTTTGATTTCGATAAAATTAAACGAGATTTTGAAAATATTTTAATTATTTTTACATGTTAATGTCCCTTATATTCAATGATTTTTTTAGATATTGTAATGCAGTGGAAACATTCAGAATTGGGGCCTTTCAGTATAGTACAAGCGTGAGATTTTAAACGAAGCATTTAATTTTTTTAAATGAAATATTTAACATTTTAATTTGTTCGCGCTCTGGTAATAAAACAAAGAGCGGCGTTGAGTTCTGCCACTCAACATGCAATGCTAATATTTTGGCGGAAAGTGGAAACGGAAACGTGTATACTCCCTCTGTCCATTTTATAGTTTGAAAGTTTAACATTTTTAAATTACAAAATAGCTAATTCCGTAAAAAAATTAACTTAAAAATTAATAAACTTAAAATTTTCATTTACTTAAATATAAAAGGAAATAGAATGAACTAGTAATTTTCTAACATCACATAATAGACTCTGTAATTTGTGTGTGTCCTTTCCTTGAATCATTTGAGGCCTGGTCACGGTCGCTTGAGACATGCTTTCCGAAACCATCAGTGTTTAACCATTTTCATTGTTGCTTTAAATACTATTAATGTTATTTTAACATATAATATGATTTATATTTAAAATAAGTAAATATAAAGAATTTGTTGTAGTTCACGTAAATTTCATACTGGTAATTGCTAACTAGTTGATTAGCGCATACACAACTTTGCATATAAAGCTGTAAATATACAAACTTGCAGTTTATTTGTATTTTTTTAATTATATTTATTCAGGCAGAGAGAAATTGACTTGGAAACTAGTGTTAAGATTTTTCGTTTCCATTAAGACAATTCCGTACCCCACTTTCCTCGTAATTCATTTCCTCGAGTGGAAATCGAAATGACAACCTGTAGCGTGTACAGTCGCACGCTGCGCTACGACTAGCCTCATTCATACTTATGAAATTTTATGTAGTGACGTATAATATACACAAAGAGTTAAAGAGCATGGACAATAACACATTTTTGTAGTTATATATCTTTACTTATAATTGAGCTGTAACCTATCATTGTCTGTACACATGGACGATATTTAAAAAAAGTGTTATAGGGAACGTTTATTAATATAATAGGGCCCATTTTTTTTATTTGTTGTATGTTTGTCAGTTTGTCAGTGCGTTTGTACCCGCAAATACTACGCGTAATATCAAAAACGGCTAACCATATTTAAATGCAGCTAGCAGAGGATTGACTATCATATTTTGGCAACCTTTACCTTTACATTACCTCAACATTTACTGTTTGTTTTATTCTATTCGGTTAAATAATAAAAAAGTTACGTCAATTTAAAATATTAAATTCGACAAACTACTTTTGCTACATCGTGTTTATTTACTTAGCTGAAATTTTGAAATAAGTGATATTAAAATCAATCTGAATCTTATAGTTTTTGTAAACACAAAAGTAGTACTTCAGTATCTAAATGAGTTATATGAAAGTCAAGTTAAATATATGAAATGTAATTTAAATTTTAATTTGTCTCTGTCTTATCTATAGATGTAAAAGAAGATCCTTTTTTAATGTCCTATAATAAACTGCCAATAGTAATTTCGTTCTATTGATAGTACCTATTGTAATTTTCAAATACCTTGCATCGCGACGGCGCTGTTTGATTTATTAGCTTTGCCTCATCGTTACGCTCACTCGATATTGAAGACTCGTTTAAATTTGTGATGAATCTATTCTAACGTTGAAAAAGGACATAATAAAAAAAAGAAATACAGTTTAGTAAAGTACATATACAATAATTTATAGATTTTCATTGCTTGTTATTTAATTACTCGGTAAGGTCCATTTTTCCGTTACATTTAATGGTTTTTCTATCACTATATTTTTACATTTCGATGTGTAAGTAAAATTCTTTCGTCGAGAAAAATTACCTTTCAGGAATACTTTACGCGGAGCGCGAGCAGACCCGCCCCATTAATAAGGAGGGTTTTCTTGACATTCGACATCTGTAAGGGGGAGCTAAGTTTTATAAACAGAATACAATGATGGAACAATATGTACAATAATTTGAAATATTTTTCAAATACAATTTGTAAAAACCTATTGATATATATGTAATTTATTACTCAGCTTCTCGCTGTATCCCGCAGGCAGGGTAGGCAGAGGGAACTTGGGAACTTAGTGTTAAGACACTCCGTTCCACTTTCGTTCCCTATTTTCCGCTGAATTTGAGGCATTGCGTGTTGAGAGGCGAAACGCAACGCCGCGCTTTGCCTTGTTACCAGAGCGAAGAAATTTAAACATTAAATATTAAAATTAAAAATATTAAATATTTTATTTCGTCGAGTGGGGATCGAACCCACAACCTGTCAGTTACAGTCACACGCTTGTGCCGCTGCGCCATAATAGACCTCAGGGATTATGATTGATACATATTTTTTGAACAATATGAATTAAAATAATAGATGTATGTATGGCTTGAAACCTTAATATTATTTAGTTAAAGAAAAAAAAATACGCAAAACGAGAGTTGACGCAATCTCGTAAGTAACCTCAATGAGTCTACAGTAACACTTTCTGCTTTTTTAACTGTAAATATATTTTATATTTATTCATTTTATCATTGTTCTTTTTGACACTAAGAAAAATGTTTTTTTTTTATTTTTATTTTTATTTAACTTAATTAAAAAAATGTCGCAATTATTCGAGTTCTTAATTTTAAAACGATTTAGAAATCATAAGAGATAATTTATCTTCTACTCAGAGGTTATGGAATGGCGTTACCACACGTGGTATTTTTTTAGTCAGACCTTAAAATCACACCTTTTACATGATTATATTTATGACAGACGAAATATAATTAATTTATCTGTATAAATATTAAAATTAAAAATATTAAATATTTTATTTCGTCGAGTGGGGATCGAACCCACAACCTGTCAGTTACAGTCACACACTTGTGCCGCTGCGCCATGATAGACCTCAGGGATTATGATACATATTTTTTTTTTTAACAATATGAATTAAAATAATAGATGTATGTATGGCTTGAAACCTTAATATTATTTAGTTAAAGAAAAAAAATACGCAAAACATACTTTAAATATTATATAAAACAAATTTAAAGTAAATTAATATAAAAACTAAAGCGAAATAAGCGCTTGGTGTAATTATTAGTTTTTGCGATGGCCACATTAGATTGTTGTCTTAAAATATTGCTATTTTTTTTTATAATTTATAAAATTTTAGTTCATAAGAAGGCAAGCAGAACTTAAGTAGGGTATGGCAGTTAAATCTGATCAATAATTGAATTAAGGCCACAAACAATTGGGAGAGCGTATTTATTATAGAAACATCTTGTTATGAGTTTACTCCCGAGCAAGTATGTTTTGACTTGCACAATAGTCGTAAGACGAGTGCCGACAGCTAACTCGTTACCAACGACTTCTATTCACGAACGGTGTTTGCTCACTTCTTTTGAATTGTAATTCAATAATGTTCTATTTCTGTGTAGATTTTTATCATACTTTTTTACTTATTACAAAATAAACATAAGAATTTATTTATATATATTACCTTCAAATTAAATGTCATGTATTTTCAAGTGATCATATTGATATTTTTAAATCGAATATTTTAATTTATATCATTTTTAAATACGTTATAATGAGTGAGAATCAAACCCGTAACCATCAGGTCTACAGTTAGAATCTAGTTTCTAGTCGACATTAAATTAACTCTATATATATTTAATTCCATATAAAATACAGCGTTTTCAAACTTGTCCTAATTTTTCCCCAATATGTACAAGTGCAATTAAAAGAATTCCTTTAAGACTTTACACGAAATTTACATTAATCAGGATTAACTATTTAATCAGGGTTAAATAAAAGTATTTATGCAATAAATTTATTTACTTATTTTTTGATAATTTAATTTTATAATAATATTTGAAACAACAACAGTATTATCTAGGAGTGTATAACTCGCTACAAACTAATTTTGATATGTTCCTAATAATTAATTTTACTATACGTTTTATAAATTTATTGGACAATTTGTTAACTTTTAAGTTCGTAGAATGGTCGCAAAATTACTTCTCGCCTGTTGGCACTAGAGAACACTTTACCGGTGTTGAGTGTAACGACATTAGTGTCATTTATAGAAAGTCCAGACTGGAAAGCTCACATAATATCTCGTGTTCAATAACAACACCATTTACACATTTACACATACTATTTTTTATTCAATGTTTACTCTTAGTAAATGCATGTTTAAGCATATTGTGATATTTAATAAATTCATTTCTTTTCATTTCAGGTAACCAACGCTCGAGTAAATGGATACGATGAAAAATTGCGTTCATTATTATTAACGAAGTTGGTAACTTCGCGCATTTAGTAAGGCTTTAAATTTAACGGTTTATGTGTACCGTAGTTCGCTCGAGGGACGGCAGTTGTATGAATTATATATATTATAGCAAACAGAACTATATGAGAGCGATATAATATGGTATGTTGTTCTTATATATACAATATCTCTCTATATATATCTGTACTGTAGCGGATTTAATGCAACTTATTTCTTTCTGGGCTTTTTTTTTAATTTGAACATAACATGCATATTTTGACATGATTTTTTATAATACTTCATCCTATGATAAGTGCAAATATAATATATACTCAAGTACAAATCTGAGTATTTTCTTATAAAATTAAATTACATACAAAATTGCATGAATATATTTTGTAAGAATTTCATTATAATACTGCATAGGTACACTGGAAAAGGTGTCTATGTTCGCCAAGTGACAGTAACAACGCGAATGGCTGGAAATACAAATGTGTGTTGTGAATAAATCGCCAAATGTAATAGTTTCCCCTCTTCATGCGAGTATGATCAAAGTTTGATATTTATTACGTAACGTAAATAAACGATGGGAGAGTTATAACAATTACCGAACAATGTTGATCACCGATAGTGACGGACACGATTAGGCTGCTCTATTGTTTTGTGGCGACGAGAGTTGACGCAATCTCGTAAGTAACCTCAATGAGTCTACAGTAACACTTTCTGCTTTTTTAACTGTAAATATATTTTATATTTAGTCATTTTATCATTGTTCTTTTTGTCACTATGAAAAATGTTTTTTTTTATTTAACTTAATTAAAAAATGTCGCAATTATTCGAGTTCTTAATTTTAAAACGATTTAGAAATCATAAGAGATAATTTATCTTCTACTCAGAGGTTATGGAATGGCGTAACCACACGTGGTATTTTTTTAGTCAGACCTTAAAATCACAACTTTTACATGATTATATTTATGACAGACGAAATATAATTAATTTATCTGTATAACATTAGTTTATTGCGAAAACAATATAAATATATCGCTCAGACACGAATGGATAAATTAGTTTTGAATTGTTAACAATTCATTTATATTATTATACTTTGAATATTGTCACTGTCAACTAACAAAGCTATAGAAAATGAAAACGCATTTTTCGTATGTACTTGTCGTTATGATGAATGTGTCGGACTTTCTCTCTTTACGGTACATTGGATATGAGATTTTCACGAGTCAATAGTTCTTGTTTATGTATTTAATTCAGATTGAAGCACACACACGAATTCATTAAAATGATATAATATTTACTGAAATATTCATTGATAACGCAGACTGATACGAATATTATAAATACTGTTTTTGAAGAACCATAATTTTTATCGTTGTGATATTTCACTACCAACATTTGTAGAACGGTAGGTTGTATTGTACTAAATATTATAATAGTACTGTGTTAAATAGTAAAACTAATTTAATTCTATCCAATATTTCGGTCACAATAGCTGGCTTATTACAGAAATCGTATTCTCTTCTCGTTATTCTCATTAAAATGTTTTGTACTCTAGAGAACGTACCGAATTACTCTATTTTATGATTTAATACCTTCAACTGATTTACTTTTGCTTTAAATATATTATTGATTTAAATATACAGCATAAATGACCTATTTAAGGATTCCCAAACATGATTTGAGCGTCGCTATCGGGGGTCATGCGTCTAATTTGTGATCCAAAGTGAATCCTTGAGTAAAATTTATATCGTGATTAGATCATTTTTTTGTGAATCTTAAAGGTTATATAAGTCGGCCCTGACATAGCAGAATACGGATGATTCTTCAAAATTTGACTTACACGGCTCACATTTATACACATGTAAAATACAAGACAAAGGTATAACCGTAAAGAAAAAGAAATAATAATATATAAATTATAATCTTACTCACTCAGCTTCAAACTGTATAGCACATGGCAGGGTAATCTAAAGGAACCTTGGGAACCTAGTGTTGACTCCGTTCCGTTCCCTAATTTACGCCGAATTTGTGGCATTGCGTGTTGAGTGACGGAACTCAAGTTCAGAATTCTAATCTTTATACGTATAAAACAACATTCTGGAAGTATTTCATCTTCACTGAAATTTTTGGCACCATTAAAACACGAGTTAAGTCGTACAAGATGCTTTTTATAACAGAATGTTTGATAGCCCTGTCACAAAAGCTTGTGAATATTATAGAAGCGCGGCGCACTTCACACGTCCTGGTGGCTGTAAAACCGCTTCATGTCACCTCGGGAGTTTTATTGCACGACCATTTTAGAGGCTCAAGCCGCTCTAACCAACTTAAAAGAAAGTATGGTTCTGTTGTTTTAGAGTGTCAAAAAATCAAATATTTTTTGTTTGTTATGGTGTAATAGTGATTAAAAATGTCTTAATTTTCTTTTATATTCCAGTACTTTTACATTTTGAATAGTAAATAAAAGAAAATCTAGCAACAATGAACCACGTTTTATTCTGTTTATGTAAGTAATAGACTAAAAAAAATAGTAATACTTTAATAATCTAAACTGATACTTAATACTTCTCTAATATCCAAACAAAGATTCTACTTCAGCGCTAATAAACGTATTTTGTGTATGTCGGTCCAAGTATCGGCTATGGTATGTCGCTGATATTGCATGCAAACACCTAAAGCGCGTCCTTCTAGCGTGAATAAAACAATTTTAAAAAACCTACACAATATAGTGTCCAATTGCTATAAGCAAAAAGCATATGCATTGATTACGTGTACTTTTTTTTAATAAATCTGTCTTTGTTAAAATTATCTACTATGCATATGTATCTAAATTTAAAAAAAAAACATCAACAACTTCACTCAACATAATTATAATTTTTCTACGGTAGAATATTTTTATGCTCCGATTAAATTCCAGTGAAGTTGAAAGTAAACGAAAACGAACGCTAAGACACTTTAGTGTTATGGAGATTTTATGCAGTACTTAAGAAGCGAGTTCTGTCGCAGCAATGCTGATAATAGTTTTTTAAAATTAATTATCGTCCTTTTTTTAAGTCGTTTTAAAATATTGCTTTAAAACTGTGAAGAAAGTGTGTGAATATAATAATATAAAAAATCTTAGATTATTAGTAAATATAATCACATGTTTGGATGTACTTAATAATTAAAAATATTTATAATCAATATAAAAAAAAACATTAAAATACATACGCAAGAATACTGTACAGACTAATTATTGTTTTGTTTATTATCGAAATAAATATGCATATCAATTAAATGATAATTACACATTCATAATATTTTTCTCTTTTCTGTTTACTATAACTGATAAACATATCGTGGGAAATAGAAAAATGGCTAATTCTAAATTTTCAATAATCAAAATTATTTATCACCTCGAACGAGACTGCTCTCAATACGTTTTATATAAAATAACTATTATGTTCTATATTTTGAATAACGCGCCAAGTATTAGATGAAGGCCGGAAGTGGCGCTTCGGAATTTTGTAGTTAACCTTAACTTACTATAGAAAAATGTCACTGCTATTTCGACACATCGAAATAACACAAATCACACGTCCATTCTTAGAAAAAATCATCATCTCTGAAGACGTTCCAAAGAAGAAAATAAAAGTATTTTATTTAATAGCAGAATTAAATTTTTCGAGTTATACTTTTAACAAAAACTTTCTTATGAAAATAGATCATATAAATTCATTTAGATATAGAAAACGCCTTTTCGTTTAATTTAAAACTAAAATGTATATACAATCCTAAAGTTAACAAAAATACCGTTAGTTTATATAAACTGTAAGAGAAATAACAAAAGCGATAAAGTTAAAAACTTTAAATGTAAAATTCATAGTTTTTTACTTGTGCCACGTTTCCAGTTAACAATTTTCTATAGTAAAAACGCTTTGACCGTAAACGATTGTCCGTATTGAAACTTTTCAATTTACATTGTCTTACCGGGTCAGAGGTGTTATCACGCCAAATTTTCGTCCTTTAATCATGTTGTTTATATTTCATTCTTCACCTTTCTCGACTTTATTGTGAATTACAAATTGAAATGTCAATGTCCATTGACTTCTTACTTATGAGCCTTAGCAATACTTAAAATTGATAAATAAAGAAAATAAGATAATTTTCTTGCAAATAGCACTTACGTAGATTTCATTGTCTCTTAGAATCTCTTACCCGCTCGTCTTGTTTCATTCGTCTAAGATCTTGAATGGACAAGGGTCAGACTATAATAAGGGTTTCGCTTGATTGGTTATATTGTATTATTGTAGACAGAACGGAGGGGTTAGCAGTTTTATTAGTAGAGTGATCTGGTTTTATGATACGTGTTGGCGTAATAACGCCGTTCCTTTGAACGGATATTGAAAAGTGACCCAAATGCGTCAATGTACAATCTAAAATGTATACAATAGGTAGTTGACAACCTTTCTTTCATCATGTTTTGCTTTGTACAGGTAGTGTTTGTATATGCATAAGTAAGGATGGTTAAAAGTTATATTAAGTCAAAAAGCCGGTAACAAAGAAATAGTCATACTTTTGGTTTCGATCAAATATTACTTTCGTTACTTATTACCTATTTATACTATATCACAATATATAATTATTTTGTAATGTAATAGTCATATTTCAATTGCCAGTAATTTAAAAGAACTTGAGTCATTTAAATAAGTAAATATAGTCTATTATATATAGTCTATTATACCAGGTACAGTCTTGAGTTTGTATTTGATAAGATACTTAGTATTCTAGACCTTAGTTTTTGAATGAAACTAATGCAAAGCGTAGCGTATGATTTGCAGAGTAGGACTTTACGTAGCTTACTTGAATAAAAGTTATATTAGGTACCTACCAGGAGGCAGTCCTGGCTTTGTTTAGATTGGGGTTAACATTTTTTTATATGAATGTTCTTGGACCGCTCCGTCTATTTGTTATAATATTTTTATTTTATTAATAATACTGTATAAAGTAGAGGCATATCGTGGTGAAAGGTCGTGAAAGGTAATGGGTTCGATCCTTACTCGAATAAATCAAATGTCTAATATTTCATTTCTTTAGCTTTGAGAAGAAGACAAAATGCTGTGTTGAGTTCCACCACTCATACAATCCCATAAATTCGGCGGAAAATGGGATATCTTAACACTTAAGATCCTAAGTTCCCTGTGCCTACCTTGTCATGTGCGGGATATAGCCTGAAGCTAAGAAAACTGTCAAAAGACAATGCAAATATTTATTTAATTTTATGGTTAGACCAGTATCATGTTGAAAAATAAGTACGAAATGTAAGAAATAAGCTATGGAACACCCTCTTACTGGACGCATTTTATTACAAAAAATAAAATATAGAACAGGTCAGTAAAAATAAGAATTTTCCTTCTATACACGAATAACACTTTTACTTTTTTAGACGTACCTAAAAGCACACTAGTATAAGCATAGTACCTTAATTACTGTTGAAAGTGTCGTAAATTTTATACTTTATTACTATTGCGTTTTAAGTAATTACATATAGTCGTAAAGGCTACATGGCTACAATATTTTCTTTTAACTCTTTAAGTTCTTTAGCGTGTATCCATTTGATGCCAGTGGCGGATGCCGCGCTGGGTGGCCTTGATATGCATCTAAAAAAGGATTTCATTTTATTATAATTATTATTATATAAAATCATGTTATCTAAAAAACGAGAGAGAGAAGACTTTTAGATATCCAAATATAAAAAAGAAAACTAACTAATGTACAAATAAAAAAATATGCTTACTGTATTTTTTTTCCCAAAAGATTTTCAAGTCTTACTCTAATAAATGGCCAAGGTCCTTGATTTTTGTGCTCTTCTTGACAGAATGTGATTTTCGCTTTTTGGTATTTGCAAAATTCTTCAAGCACCAAATCGTAGGGGAACGGATAAATTTGCTCGATGCGACACAAAGCAATCTTGTCTTCCAATTTCTTTTCTTTGCGCAGTTCGTCAATTGTGATGGCGACTTTGCCAGAACAGAATATTAATTTCTTAACTTCCTTAGGATTCTGGGAAGCAGGTCCGCTTTCCCGTATTGCCCTTTTAAAATTATTGATTTATAAAATTTTTGCTTGGTATGTAATAGGCCAGAGGTCTGTGGTGCAGGTGCACTAACGTGCGACTGTAAACGTGACAGGTTGTGGGTTCGATCGATTTAACGTTTTGTTTCTTTTTTCGCTCTGGTTACAACACAAAGCGAATTGAGTTCGCCACTCCATACGCAATGTGGGAAAATGAGTGTCAATAATAGGTTCCTAAGCTATGTGCGATACAACGTGAAGTTTAAAAAAATATGATTTTTCTGCAGAGTTAACAGTTATAAAGTTATAGACAAACATACACTACTACATTTTTTCATTACAACTACATTTTTTCATTTAGCTTAGCCTTTTAGCCAGGATTTACCTTCCTATGAGAAATATATGTAAGTCTTTTTTATATAAAGATAAGTAATTGCTCACCTTTGGAAACACGTTCCGAACTCGAAATCCTTAAAAGGCGAGGTGTAATATGGGTGTTTAAGACCAACTTTAGGCGTCATCAGTATGAGTGGTTTTCGGAACGGCAGAGCGATTTGTCGCCGAATCAGATGAAAATAATTTGCGGGAGTTGTGACGTTACAAACTATCCAATTTGCCGCACGTAGTTGTTTCACTTTAAATGTATACATTATTTGATTTGAGATTATTTAATAAATAGCTTTTCTAGTAATAGGTAGAGGAAAATAGCATTAAAAACCAATGCTATCTCTGATTCGCCCATTTTAGAGAATACGCATGAATAAATGAGTGGCAGATATTCTTACCAAAAAATTAAATATATTTGAATTTTAACAACAAAAGCGTATGTATATAAACAAATTCCAACGGAGCCACGATAAGCTTATGATTTTTTAATAATATACGTATATAAAATATTGTGTCAAAAGTAATTAATTACACGGCATGTCTTTGTCATCCAGGTCTGGAATGGCATCTTCATCATCATCAGCTTGTTGAAGATAGCGTTCCACGCGTCCTGACGAATGTTCAGGACCCTGTGATATTTTATAAAAACAAAATATAAGTAAATGCAAAGAAATTTTAATATATGAAAATGTATTAAAATATTGTTATAAAAAAATACATTATCTTACAGCCCCATCTATTCCATGAGGTAATTGTACCACTATTCCAGATTGGCACACCCATTTGCTCTCCCCATTGGCTACAAACGTATCGAAAACAGGCTGTGCTGTATCTGCAAAGTCTCCATATTGCGCCTCCCATATTGTCAAGAGAAAGGGACTTGAATATGAATAGCCTACTTCGAAACCAAGAATACCTGTTGTTGAAGAAAAATCTGCTGCTTTTATCGAAATTTAAAAAATCAAAAGTCATACAAATACAGGAATCTTTTGGAAGATACAATTAAGTTTCAATGTTTACGTACTGAAATATAATTATGATTGTACATATATAAAAGATATATCAACTACATGTCGCCTTAACGAGAAAATACTTGTTGGATTTATGCAATCTAAAGCAGCTTGTTTAACTTAGCATATGATGCAAGAAGGGATGCAGTGCCTAAGTGCTCGTAATAGACAGACGTTCCCTCGATAATTACTTTGGTAAGAGGCCCTAAATAACTAGGCAGCTCATACGTTACGTCCGCCGAGCTTGAGTGGGTGTATGTTGGTTTCTGGTTGAATAAACATTGTTGACAAGCCACATGACTAGCCAGTTGATGAGCACATAGTGTCGGACAACCGGCTTTGTATTAGCTTTTCGCTGAACTTGTATAGGAACGCATCATTTCATTAATATGTGTAACACTATTTTTTTATGTTGGTAACGCAATTATTATGTAATTATATTGTGTTTTAATGTCTTAATTTACTCACCAAATTCACACAAAGAACTGTTATGCAAACTGTATAAAGCTTGATCTGGGTACAATGTGTCTAGAACTCTATGTGTTGCGCCATCAACGCCCTGATGATGATATACGTGATGCCTGTTTTTTAATAATAAGTCATTATTTACGTCTCGATCTTCTTAAAGATGTTAAAAATGCTCCAAGAAGAGAGAAATAAGAGTCAATTGTGAATTAAACTTGCCAACTGAGGGTCCGTACCAATTTCATGGTTATAGGTGATCACGAAGTACAACATAAAAATTTACAAATGAAAGTTTGCGGACGTATCTACTCATTTTATTTGAAATGAATTACAATTGATTTTCCTTTCTTTGTATTATATATTAAGTTTTCACTTCATGCAAAATCTCATAACTGTAGATTCACGAACGACATACGTATTTTAAAAACGTACCTATAGATATTATATATGAAATTTATACAGCATTCAGCAAAAATAATGCATAATTGCTTGTATCTTTTTATTGTGTTGACGTAAAAGCTTGTTTTCTTCTGTGCTATCAGGTATCGTAGACCTTAATATTTGATATTACTCTCAACTTGATACCTCCTCGCGATAAATAGATTCGAGATACATAGTTATGACAGACGGACAAAAAAAAAACAGACGGACAAACGGGTGGTAAAATCATCTTATAAGGGTCCGCCCTTCTGTTTGAGGTACGGAACCCTAAAAATTATATTTAAATATGATTTATAATTTATACATAAATGACAAAAGCTTTTCCTCGATTATATCAAAGTTATTATACTATTATTTCTTTGTACTACCTACAGTGTTAGTGAATTAGTTCTCTATACAGAACTAAATTAAAGCTCAAACGAAATAAAAAGAACAGCAAGCTATTGTCCTGCAACGGAAATTGAAGCCTTTTGGATAAAACCTAGAACAGTTCGGCTATTGTGGCTTTAATCGTGAATCGGGTTTGGTCGTCCAATACCCGGGAAGTCCCCGGTCGATTAATTCGTGTAGCGGTAAAATGATCAATTTAACTAGGAATAAAAAACATATATTTTTTGCAAATCGCTTATAGACAGTTTGTCGGAGTTTGTGTTGTAACGTCGTTTTTGACTAGTCGCTTGCTTATAATATAAAAAGTATTAAATACCCAATATAGTTTATCTGTATAACTATTAATTTCTTAGACAAATGATAATACCATAGCCATATTAAGCATTTAATTCTAAAATTTCTTTATTTTTCAACTAATAAATATTAACTATGTAATACCCCTTTCAATGTATATTGTTTCAAATTAAAACATGTCTGGATCAAGAAAATCTTGGTCTGCAGTCGATTAGTTCGAGCTGTTGCGGTAAAATGAACAATTTGGCGTAGCTTTATAAGTTCACTTAGTTGCAAACCTCAGGGAGTTAATACAAATGTGACTAGTATATGTGACCTTTATTTTACGTTCTCGTTAAAAGTTAAGAAAGCTAAGTAATATTTATTTTGAGGTCGCTTTTGTAGATTTAGTTTAATATAATATCATACATTTTAAAAATTACATAAGATACAGTATTTTAAATTACTTATATTTCATTTATGTTGAATATGTTATCTTTGTTTTTTTAGCTTCACGCTATATTCCGTACAAGACAGGGTAGGTAAATGAAACTTGGGAACACTAGAGTAAAGACACTATGTTGCCATTAAGACACTTCTGTACCTCATTTTCCGTCGAATTTTGAAGCAATAAAATTATTAAATATTTGATTTTTTTAAATAGGGATTGAATCCACAACCTATTACGTTAACGTACGTCGTAGGCCGTTGCTTCAGTACAGGCCTCTTTATACATATATATGATATCTACCTATGCGCCATAGTTCCTCTCTCTACATCCTCCCCCGTCAGTCTTATATGAATTTTATCTCTTAGTAAAGAACCGTAAGCTAATGCTTCCCCCATAGCCCAATCTGCTATGCCATCCTTCATCTGTAAGATTAAAATCTATAATTAATTTAAGTAATACTAATACATATATCCTTAGTTACGAGTGTAAACCTTCTTAATTGGTTTTATGTCGTTCATACAATTCAAAAATATAAAAACAAAAAACAACTTTTATTTCATTTGTATTGCTTATTAGGTCTACATTGAAAGCTAACGATGTTATCTAATAGGAAGATCTTACTGATACATTTTTATATTGTAACTCCACATACCCACAATACTCATCTACTACACACGCATATTTTGTAACATCAACAAATATTATTTAACGTCTTTAGCTACAACATTATATTTGAGCTTATTTATATTATAACGCCGCTTACATACATATCTACGAGTAAGTACTCTAATTTCTTCCCTTTAGGGCACAATTTTTTAAATCGTTTTACAGTTTTTTTACGTAATTGCTTTAGAATTCCAATCTGATCTGGAAACTTTGTAACTTCAGGGTTATTGTAATCAAGTCAATTATCCATAAACAATAGTAATTATCGAAGTTAATTTGTATCGCCAGCCATTAGTTCCGCCAGGAGACTTGTCATCCTGATCCCGTTTGAATATATGATTTATGTATATACATATAGTAAATATAATTATGTACAATGAAAGCCTTTTGTTATTTGACATATATGTAAGTCTAAATTATTGGCAGTATTTTAATATGCATTTTAGTTACTTGAAAATATATTTTATTTCAGTTCTCTATTTAATATTTGGTACGTGTTAATATTAAAATTAAATTCAACCTTACATTTTTGGTAATGTAGTAGAGTTTTGGTAATGTCAAATTGAAACAGATTTTCAGAAAAAAAAATTGCGTAGGGAATCTATTTATTCCTTTTATATTTTCCTACATATTAAGCGAAATTTTAGGCAGAAACAAATGACCTTAATTATTAGTAATTTATTCGGAATACAATGTTTAAAACAACTTAACTAAGTTCGAGCGTTTCAAATTAGTTGCGGCCGTCGTAGTGCTGGGGCACAAGTGTGTGACTGTAAACGCGTCAGTTGTGGACTCAATTTCCACTCGGGGGAATGAAATCTTTAATATTTATTTCGTCGCTCCCGCAATGAGGCAAAGTGCAGCGTTGAGTTCCGCCGCTCACACGCAGTGCCTCAAGAAATCGGTAGGGTACGAATCGTCTTGATAGGAATGGACTCGCTCTAGCTCGTTTTCATATAGCGTGACATTAGAAATATGTTTCAAATAAAAAAAATATAATGCTATGCATACCATTTTTGCTCTTTTTTCTAAAATTCTGTGAATACCTTTATGTACTTCAAACGCCCAAGGTTCCGGTGGTTTGCAGAAATGTGTTGATATTGTCGTAATTGACGTCTTTGAAATACCAGTTTCTTGTATCTAAGAGAATTAACTAATGTAAATTAATAATTAATCATTCAAGCTTTGGCTTCGTTCAATACTAAAGTATATCGTTCGTTAACTTTATATACTTATATTTTTATATAAATGATTACAGTTAAAAATATTCAAAAAATATTTTTCTGGCATCAGTATGATGTATGTGAACACAAAACCTTTTTGGGATCAGTAGCTTCAAAGAAACCAGTCCAGGGAGTGTCGACCCAGTCCATTATACTGAGTTTGGTTATCTTTTTCGCAAGGTCAAAATGCTTATTTAATGTGTCCATGTATTCTTTTTCCCAACGTTTAATATCCGCATCTGTTACAATGCCTTCAGCTTTTAATTGCTCTGCATACATTTTGTCCACTAAAAATATAACTAGGTTAGCTTGGCTGTATAAAAATTTAATAACAGGTTCTTTGTTGGTATAACAGGTAGATATAAAAGATCAAAAAGTACAATTGTCATAACAGTAGTTGTAGTACAATTCGTTCAGTGATTTATCTATCTAATAGGTTTGTTATATTCAAACATGAATTCCAATTTCAATATCACTTGATTTTGTTGTTAAACGAGTTATGTTTATATTAATGACAAAGTCAACATCGCCAAAAATATATACAAATCCCCACTCCATTCGACACGTTCTTCATACGATCTTCGTGAAAACAGCGTCGTAATGTCGTTACATTTTACTACGTTGTCGTACCACATAAAATAGTTTATGTATCTTAAGATTACGTTGCGTTCTTTTATTAAAATATAAATATACAAATATGATAATGTACCTACATAGTAAATATATTCGTAAACTAAGTTAACAAGGGTAACTCACCTGTCTGCATGCTCCTAATTTTTTTATACATAAAAGGTTGTGTGAACATTGGTTCATCTTCTTCACTATGACCAAAACGTCGGTAACAAACTAAATCTATTACGACGTCTTTTTTAAATTTACATCTAAATTCAATGGCAACCTTAGCAACATGTGCTACAGCCTCCGCGTCATCTCCGTTTACATGTAGAACTGGTGCGTCAACACACTTGGCAACATCTGATATAAATTTTAATAAAAAATGTTTGATTAACATAATTGTAAATTTAAATTAATATTCATATAAAAAGTATAGTTTTTTTATAAATTTTGTAACTCGTAATACGTGCATACTACCAAGTATCATCGCAAAAGAACAAAACAGTAGTCAAAATTTACAAATAAAATTTGAAAAAACTAATATAAATTATAAATAAATAAATATATAGAAAAATAAAATTCATATAAATTATACATAAATATATGGGAAACAGTGTTAAGATAAAAAAAATGCACACAAAATCAGTAGTACTAAAATATATTAATTATATGTATATATGTTATATTATATGTTAATTTGATATATTTAATATGTTAGCGAATATCATATAATTTTAACGTCAAATTAATCTCACAAGATTTTAACTTTAAAAGTTACCACAAAACATTAAATTATTTTACCTGAACAATAAGGTGAGCTTCTGGCGAATCTTGGGTCAGTAGTATAGCCAATTTGATTGTTGCAAACTATATGAATAGATCCATGTGTGCTAAAGTTGGGCAAGTTGCCGAGATGCATCGTCTCGTACACAACGCCCTGTCCTGAAAATGCTGCATCGCCATGCATGATGATTGCCATTACCTTCAAAAGTTTTATTACATATTACTAAAGTAAATTTTATTCATTTGCATTGTGCACATGGCAGAGTAAGCAAAAAAAAACTTGAGAACCTAGCGTTAAGAAACTCTGTTCCCCAATTTCCGTCGAATTTGGCATTGCGTGTTGAGTGGCGGAACTCAACACCCCGCTTTATATTGTTACCAGAGCATAGAAATTAAAACATTAAATATTTAATTAGAAAATATAAAATATTTTATTTCTTCAACTAGAGATCGAACCCACAACCTGTCGTGTTTTCAGTCAAACTCCTGGTTTAACTGAAACCCCTGCGAGGTTTGATTACTAGATTAAATTATTTAAAAATGAATTTAGATATTATTCAATTGGTAAGTAAATCATGTTTAAAAATATGGTTGAGGTTGACCTCAAGCCACTACATGCGCAAGAAATGTTTGAATTTTTTAGATTATTCCAAAATATTCTTAAAAGGCAACTTTACAGCAAGTGTAAAGAGAAAATATCTATTTTGTAGTCTCAATAAACCTTGTCGCCATTATTATCTCCTTTCCAATGTTGCTCAGCACGAGCTTTTCCAATTACGACGGGCGAAACAACTTCCAAATGAGAGGGATTGCAACTCATAGACACCTTGATGTATTTGTTCGTTCTACGAATAAATCGATGGATGAACGTGCCGAGATGGTATTTGATGTCACCTGATCCCTAATAAAGAGAAGCAATTAAAACTTTCCGTAATCTCAAATAGTAATTTATTTTTCTATATGTCTATATTTATGCTACCGATAATTAATTACCGGTTCTTTTGGTTCCATTGGCTTAAATTGAGCAAATATGTCTGTTAATTGCTTGCGGCACACATTCACTAACATGTTGAGTCGACCTACAAATTTGAATATTAAAATCTTATTTATAGTTGGTACTTGTTACACACTTTCTTTTTATAAAATTAATAGTTGACATAACTACTTTTTGTAATTGGACGATTGAATATTAAAGAAATCTTTTTAATCTTAAATAAATAATATAAAAAATAATACCTCTATGTTGCATGGCCATAACAATTGACTCTACGCCAAGTTTAGTGCTTGAGTCAACGATTTCCTCTAACATAGCTATCATACTCTCACCTCCTTCCAAGCCAAAACGTTTTTCTGCGGGCCACTTGGTTGCAAAATATTTTTCTAAACTGAATAAAGAATATTTAGGAAGGATAAGAATATTTGATATTTTCAATTTAAATGTTTAATGTTTTCATTTCTTCGCTGTCAGAATTCAACGCCGTGTTTTGCCTTGTACCAGACAAGGCAAAACACGGCGTTAAATTCTGCCACTAAAATCGCAATGCCTCAAATTCGGGGAGAGTGTGGTGTGTTGAAGTGGAGCGGAGTGTCTTAATACTAGGTTTCCAAGTTCCCTCCGCCTCCCATGCCATGCGCGGGATACAACGTGAAGCTGAGTATGAATAAAGTATTATTTTGTTATAAAAAATATTAATATTTAGGATGCTTTATGTATATCGTCAAATTCCATGAAATGTACAACCCGCTATTGTCAAATATACATATGCCAAAAAGTTATATCTACAGTTACATAGTACTTACAATACCGCCTTAGTGAGACGTCGCATGATGATTCTTTTCTCCTCAGCAGTCATTTCAAATACTCCAGGTGTCTCCATACGCTCTCGTATAAAATGTATGCAATCCAGGTCATACATATGCATGTATTCCACTCCAATTGAACCACAGTAAACTTTCTCTAAGCGACTTATAATCTCTCTAGAAATAGAAGTAATATAATAAAATTGTAACTTATCATAGCTTGTAGGAGTCATTATTAAACTTTTTAAGATATTTTTAATATGAAATTGGTAATTATAAAATAAAAATCAAAATCAAAATATTCTTTATTCAATTAGGCCATTACAAACGCTTTTGAATCGTCAAGGTACATAGAAGTGTCTGTTGTCCTTACAGTCCTTACAGGAAGCCTTCTGAGCCAGTGGTCTCAGAAGGCGGGTCTGTTAAGAAGAGCCGGCAAGAAAGTCAACAGTTGCTCTCTTCAAAATATCAATTAAAATAAATATATAACATAGCTTCCTGAGTGAGTACCAACAGCATTTAATCCCACACACTTTTATCAATGTAGTATTCTTGAATTGAATAACATGCTTTGCCTAACAATATATTTTTAACTTTCACTTTAAATTTTTGAAGTGGCAAATTTCAGATTACTTGTGGAATTTTATTATTCATACGTGTACCATGCCCCATAAAAGATTTACTAACTTTTTGAAGACGAAAACTAGGAGTGATCAGCTTGTTTTTACTTCTTGTATTGATATAATGTCTGTCACTGTTCTTTAATATAGCTAAGGCTTTTTAGTCTATGCTTAATTGCTTACCAGTACGAGTAATATTAATTACGAACCTGAGAGGTAATGCAGTTTCTTTACCACCTATAAAAGTTCTTTCCGGTAATTCAAATACAGTATCCATATGTTCATCACCTAAAATATGAATAAACCATAGATATATTTTTTTAATAGACTCTTTGAGCCTAACTATATTAAAAATAGTTAGCCTTTTTAAATACTTAACAATTGTAGCTTTATTTTAAAATACTTAACCAATAAACAAAGCTATCAGTTCTCTGTAATTAAGTGAACCACCAATTTTAAAATAAATAACAAGGGTCGATTGGTCTGTTACGCTTGCCATAATGAAGGCTTTGAAATGACCAATTCTAGTATCGGTTTGCAGATTTTGTTACTTTTTTATTTATTCACTTGTTCTCCCTTTATTTTATATAATTCTCGTTTTCATAATTTGAAACACTTTCTTATCCTAAATATATTGTTGAATACAATAATAATCGAAGAATAACAAACAATTTAATCAAAAGTTGTTATAAAACTTTTAATTAATTTTGGCTAGAATTAATATTTACCATTAAAAAATTATGATATGTACAAGAATAAACAATGTCAGTAGTATTATAAATACTTAATGACTTCATTAATACAATAAATATGAAAATAAAACGCTTTGCAACGACATACACAACAGACTTCCAAGTTCTCTTGATACCACACGGCACTCCAATCCCTTTATGGCCAAAGGTGCGTTCTGTGCCTTTAGAATCCACCGAGCACCTATTGTGAGCATCAGAGGATCGGTTTTTGCTAGCAGATGACCTCGTGCCTGTCGTAAATTTCATAATTGTATATTTATTATAATTTACATTAATAAATATTAGATTAAATAAACGAAGCCTGTCGAGGCGTAAGGGCACAAGCGTACGACTGTTAACGCGAATACGGGTTCGATCCTCGCTGGAGGAAATGAAATATTCAATACTTTCATTCCTTTGCGTTGTTACCAGAAATAAGGCGCGGGATTCCCCCACTCAACCACACAATGCCTCAAATTCAGCGAAGAGTTGGGAAGGGAACGGAGTGTTTTAAAAACTAAGTTCTCTCTATCTGTCGTGAATAAAAAGAAACAAAAAGAAGCTAAGAAAAAACAATACAAGCCGCTTTCAATTTGCCTCTTTTATTTGTAATATAGCGACCTTTTTTGGTTTACTTATTAAAGTATACCATATATATGTTCTAGAACATTAGTTCTAGAACATATTTACATAGATATAATATAATAAACAAAAACAAAATCATATTTTAACGTAATTCATAAAATATTTATATATAAAAATATTGTTAATTCGATTAGTACAATTTATGGAAGATATTTTAAAACAGAAACATGATTAATCAACAGTTTCCTGTTGATTATTTCTCATTTTTAAGGATTCTGTACTTCAAAAGCTAAAAACAGAACCCGATGAACTGAGAACATACAACATAAATAAATTTTAAAAATCCGTAACGTAAAGTTACAAACTTATATTTGTACCTCGCTTTAAACAAAATGAGTGCATAATTGATTTTTTTTTACTTTTTATTAGTTGTACTTTCCGTTTACTTACAATCCTGAAGTAGACACGGAACACCCGAAGGGCAAATTTGACTCGAAATTGACCGTCATTTATTATTTATACTTAAATACCTACTAAATTTATTTGAATCGGTGTCACCTGGTAGCTTCTAATAAGATTTTGTACTGCCAGATGTAATTTAATCCTTGCTTTCCCTTCTTTATCGTCTGACTTCTCCGATTTTAATTCTGAAATTAAATGGTTTTGTTTATATATTAAGTAGAAGTAACATTATAACAAAATTTTAGGTAAATCTTTCAAAATGACAAATATTATAAAAGAAAATAAAATGCGAGACGGGTCGTCTAGCCATGGTGGAAAACTTAATAAAATAACTTGACGAAACTTAATGATTAAAACTAAATTAGCATCGTTCATAACTAGTTATAGATATAAAATATGTAAACTTACTGACGACTGTCTTAGCGCAAGGGCAAAAGCGTGTGAATGTAGTGGGTTCTATCCCATTCGAGGTAATGAAATATCTAATGTATATATTTCTTCGCCCCGGTAACAAGACCGCTCTGGCGTTGAATTCTGCCACTCGACACGAAATGCATGAAATTCGGCGGAAAGTGGGGAAAGGAACGGAGTTTTTCTGCCCTGGCTTGCTGCAAACAAACTTACTGACGGATTTAGGACTAAATTCGTCTTCAAATTCTTCTATCTTTAACGTTGGACCACTGACACTCTCGTAAAATCCGTCCCACGTCTGCAATTAAAAGGCAAATACTTTAAATATGAAATAAGAAACTTAGACTGAGCGTTGGCAAGAGCCATATTAAAATGTTAATTAAATACACAAACGTCTTTATGAGATAAATTTCACCATTTAACGAGATAAGTTTTGTTTTTAAGTCTATATTTTTGTAAATGTTATTTAAATTAAAATTAGTTATTATCTTAACTTTTTGCAATTGCATTATAAAATTATATTTCGATACGTATTAATGCTAACACTGCTCAATATTTCATTATTAGCAAAATATTCGTATGGGATTATATACGAAACCATACAAATTATAGCCCTATAGGCAGAATAGCTGACATCCTGGAAAATATGCAGATTGTCCTTAATTTACGGTTTGAGGTTCGAATTTATTTTATTCACAACAAGCAAACAAACAGCGAAACATTGTCATGTACATTTTATTATAAAATTCAGTTTTTTTTATATTATAGGGGCTTAAATTATTTTGTGTAATGCATATAAAAATCTTTATGGCAGTCAATGTTTGCCATTCATATAGTACTCACGCCATCAATGGATCCCTTAGATTTCATCCAATCTGCGTATTGAGCTTCTAAAAAGTTTGTATTGGTGCCACTCAAGAAAGCTTCCGCCTTTGACGATTTATATCTCATTGATGGATATACATGCTGTAACATTGACAACATTGATAGCAAAAATCGCCAGGAAAGTAAATACACATTAATATAGATAATCTTAATTGTTTAACCTGTAATTGTTTAAGTGTACGATAAACCCGAATTAAAGACATTTTTGGAAGGTTATAGAAGAAAGAAGGAACTTTTACAGATTTATTGTATGTAAAATGTAAAAATAATTATATATAAATATGTCTTAAAATTCTTTCTAAAATGACAGACGTAAGCTGCTTTGATTGTTAGAGTTTATATAGGTACATGATCCACAATACACTGTATAAAAAAACAAAAATTTTATTAAAACCTACTTATGTATATGTTAATATTTTTGTTTTTTTTTATTATTACTATTTTACTCTACGCTGTATCCGATCCGTGATGAGTGGCTGAATTCAACGCCGCGCTTTGCCTTGTTACCTGAGGAAAGAAATAAACCATAAAAAATTCTTTTAAAATAATCTCAAATATTTGAGAGGCGAAACTGATCACCGCGCCATGCCTCGTGCCGCCACCATACCGATTGAAATATTAAACACTTCATTCACTCGAGTAGGAATCAAACCCTCAACCGCCACGTTTACCGTTATTTAAAACCCTGCGCCACGATGGCCTCAAAAAAAATATCAATTATCATATATATGGAACTTTTTATAAATAACTGGATACCTAAGAGAAGCCTTTCTACAATGTAATAGAAAAACTAGGCAGTTACGTAACTTTTCCGCCAATTTCAGTCAATAGATTTACAGCACAAAGCAAAACATCAGAATGAATTTGTGTAGGGGCAGATTTAAGGCGCCAAGGGGAAGACACGAGGCGCCACTTAGAGGGGGCTCGTGTGACAAGCGTGACGTATGTGCCGCATTCACTTTAATTTACTTACGGCGATAAGCTGGAGTTGTTTCCCGCTTACTCGTTACTTTTTATTTACTAAGAGGTTCTGAAATAAAGGGCTGTTAGGATTTTTGAAATTGTAAAAGAACAACATTAATATATATTTATATCAAACACATAGCTTCTTATATTATGGTTATTGTAGTGATTTTTATACAACATTAGCAGACTAAATCAAATAGATACTAGACATAGGTACTCGTATATAATATTTTATGCGCTGATTCTCTGTATTCTCAAAATTTATTGGTATTTATATTTAAAATCACATAAAGCATATTGCGTTTACATTTTTTCCTAACGAGTCCGTTTCTAATAATGAATAGTCATTAGAGAGCCTCATTACGTTGTACCCATCAATATAGTCCCTGTCAAGTTCTGGTGACCGCAACTGCGTGACTAAGCGCCGCGTCCAGCCTCGGCCGTTGCTAATGCGCTATTCGATTTATCATTAATTAATCTCTCGCAGGGAACATGTAATATTAAATTAGTTAATTTGATACGGATTTAGATGAGATTAAGTATAATTTAACTTGTTATAATGATTTAAGGACTAAATGTTTATGTATATATAGATATGTATTTTTGTAATGTAATTTGCTTGTGGGGTATATATCTATAATATTATTTGCAATCTATAATTATTAAATAGAATTTAGTTTTAAATAAAAAATTATAATTTTAACATAAAATTAATAGGTAACCATCATTCAAAAAAACAAGGATGTTGCAGTGCCAATACTTTTTTATTTTCAATCTAATTTTTCGTTAACAAGCGTGTAAGGCATTAAGTTCAGACGGTCATGCGGTTGAGCTCTACTCATGCTTCCAACCCCTCTGTCCGTTTAGTGGAAGCTGTGCAAACATTAACGCGGGGTCAAAGCTCAAAAGTCGAGCAACACCCCTCAGGGCTTATTGTCTCTAGTACATAATGAGACCTCTTGACGACATGTGACACTTGTCTGCAGGCTCTGATGTGGTTTACGCTTCCTTTATTTAATTTCATAATAATTTGACTACAAAAATAAATTCATTAGTGCTCTGTAAATTCAATAAAGAATTACACGCTTATAGTTTAAATTTACGAAAATAAACGTCATATATAGTATATTTAATATAATACATGTTATACTAACTAATTTAGTCAACTTTTTGTTAATGATTTACATAACAACAGTCTGCACGTTCCGTAATGTTTTTATAACTAGTTTTTTAAAATGAGTTATATATAATAATAATCTATGTCACATAAAATTAAATGTTATTATATAAAATGTAGGTCGGGAAAAAGCTACAATAGCATGATTAATTTTGAGCAATTTTAAAGTTAATAATTTCACCTTTAACTGTCGTGTTTAAAAGGTGTAAAGTAAAGTTGTATCGTTAATTGCTTTTGTCGCACGCATTCAAGCATATATTTTGTAGTCAGACTACTGTATATGCGGACTTTTATATGTAATTATTTTAAAATATACTGTGTCTGCTTTTAAATATAGAAAACCTTTTTAATCTTTATTAATAGAGAGTAAAAATCTAATATGTAGTTTTACCAATTACCTTACATAGTTAACGCCTACCATATTTAATTTTATTAGTACGTTTTAATTTATCATTCTATTCAAAAAGATTGCTCATATGTCAATTGTATAGCCGCACAATTTGTCGTGGGGCTAATGATATTAAAATAATTTAATTGAATATAAGAGGTTACATAGAAACCAGTCTAAACTCTACTATCAAATAAAAGGCAATAGAGAGGCAAAACATATTTTAAATTAGATTCATAATACATAAAGCATAGTGTGTCTAATATACAAAAATCCCATTGCCCCGAGGGCTTCATGCGTGTTTCAACCAACTAGATGTGAAAATTATACGTTTTGTGGTCTACGACACAAATATTTCCTCCACTTCTGTCTATAAGGAGTTTAGGTAGTATACAGTTTATATAACACAACGAGTAACTCTATCGTGTAATACACATTGTTGGCACACTGGGATAATTCTGTTAGCTCCATGCATCCCTATAAGTATAAATATACAGTTATATAACAGCAATGTCGAGTGTATGGCAGTTGGGTCGGTCTAACTGTGCGTAATTCTTGTAGATTAATAATAATCTAATACAAATCTTTATATTGTTAGTACTTTTAATGTAAATGTTTGCCAATTCTTTTAAGAAAAGTCTTGGTTTTGGGTTCGATCAGTGCTATACGTACTGTATAACACTGATCGAACCCGAAACCAATCAGGCAGAAAGAGTAATATTTGATCAATACGTGGAAGAGTATGAAATTAAATTTTAGTCCCTTAAGAAAATTTTACAACCAACCCAATTACAAACAAACGGTGTCCTTTTTTGGGGTAATGACCTAAATGTTCAATGATTTTTAATAGCCAATTAAAACTGCCCATCGTAGTGTCCAACTTTGACTAGAATAGTTGCTGAAAATTACAGTTCCAGACTAATATAATTTATAATTATATAGTATTTGGACTTTTACCGATATCGAGACTTAATAATCACTTTACTTTAAGGTTACTTTTCTATAACATAAATGGTCTTTTTGATATAATGTGATTTCAATAGTACTTTATTTTATCCGTACCTTGTTTCTGCTGTTTTATTATTCAATATTTCTTCTTTAACGTTAAGCTTTGATACTGGCATGAGAAAAGTAAGCGATTGTTTTAGTTCACTGTATGGAAAAAAGGGAATAAACTGGAATATTATTTTGAATCATTCTTTGCCTATTGAAACAAAAGACATTTCGTGTCGTGGTTAATAGTTTAATAGATTTTTATTATATACTCTTTCTTTTTAATGATTGAGTAGAATTTAATTTTCAAAAAACCTTGTTATATTGTTGTAAAAAACTTATTATTCGATCTAACAGTGAATATTTTGTAAACTAATAGAGGAGATATTATTTTTTTCTATTTGTATATAGGTCATATTAAACCTAACTGTATGTTAGGTATACAAATATTACTTTAATAAAAGTCTTAAATAGAAAATAATAAGTTAGACAAGCGTAACTTTAACTTTTCCAAGAACACGTACTCTTGTTTACGATCAAAGTTCACGCTTAGTAAAGCTTTTCACAACATATTTCTGAACCTCACACACAGCCGTATCCAAACATGGATAGTAAAAGTTTCCGTTAAATATCTCATCACAGTCGGCTGTTAACATTAACTACGGCACTTTTATGTGAAAACTGACTTTTTATTGCGCTTTAACTGGACTACATAGAACTTGGTTTAATGAAGCGAGAACTAAATCACGCCAGTAGAAGAGTAAAGATGTGAACTAATCAATTTTATTATATTTATATTAAAATTTAATGATATGAACTTCTTTTTATAATTTATTCAAACGGTGAAACCCTTGCGACCCTATTTTATATATAATAAGATTTTATACATAGAGCGAATTTGTGATATCTTATAAGTATGCTATGTCGTATACATTTTTTATATGTATAAAAATTAAATATACAAGAGCTTATACACGTATATATAAATTATAAAGATGGCATTACATTACTATGTCAGAACTGCATTGTGAATTTTTAATATTCATCCATTTTCCAAGTAGACAAACAACTTGAAATGAATTTGCACTTCAATTATAAAGTTGTTAAAGTTTCAAAAACTTGCCAGCTCCTGTTTTATGTAGCGCTACCATTATTCAAGTTATTCTTTTGTGTGGTGGCGCGCCGTTTGTACGGGTTGTGCAAACAAACAGCTAGTTCCTATCATGGTGGCGCTTGCCTGTCGTGCACTTTTAAAGTCGTGTAAAGAAAATATATAATATAAATGATTATTATATATTTTCTTTGCTCTAGTAACAAGGCAAAGTGCGGCGTTGAGTTCCACTCAACACGCAATGCCTCAAATTCGACGGTAAGTGGAAAACGGAACGGAGTGTCTTAACACTAGATTCCCAAGTTCCCTCTGCCTATTCTGCCATGTTCGGGATACAGCGTGAAGCTGAGTGAGTGATGAATGAAAAATAAATGATTGAATAGTATGTATGTTGTATAACATAATATAATGTTAATATAGTTTTTATTTACTTAGAATTTATACCTGTATATTTAGGTATTACTATAGTCGTTTTTATCCTTTTATTTTCATTACATTTTTAATTATTAAAATAAAAGAGAACCCAAATAAAGATATTAAATCCTAATGCTTGTCTGTACCTTATTTATCTTAAACATAGTGTAATGTCAAAGCTATCTGTGACGCGTCGGCGTTACGAAAGCTTACTTCACGACGACTTCCCTGCATCTGTTGTGTTTATATTTATATTTCATATTTATGCAACTAAAGATATTTCTTTGTAAACTTATATTGTTATTGTATATTTGAGCTCCTATTATGGTTTCATTTCTTACTCACTGCACAACTCTCGATTCAGTATATATTTCAACCAACCTTTGAAGTTCTGAGAAGCCAGTAAACGGTAGAATTTTCAAATAATTGTTTTAAAGAAATTGTTATTCAAAGTAGTATTGTTGTCTATCTAACTTTATGCATATTTTTATTTTGTTTGTATTTCTGTAAAAACATACCTAAAAACTGGTCAAGTGCCAATTGGACTCGCCGATCGAGGGTTCCGTACCTATTAACTTCTGTATTTTATGTCGACGAACAGTGAAACTTGATAAAGACTTAAGGTTGCAGACGTATGGATTCATTTCTATATAAATAAATTGCGTTTATTCTATAAATCTTTTACAGTAGCATCAATAACCTAATAAATCTGAAAGTCGAAGAAAGTACAATTATTACTGCAGCTGCGAGCTGTCGTTGTTTCAAAGTTAATAATTCAACACAGGGGAATAATGCATTATGCTACAAGTTGTGTCACCTGACATATAGAGAAAATTGCATTCCCGTCGCCTTTGTTTCAGCTTTAAGATATTGCCTTGGTAATAAGATGTATTAGATCTCTCAGGACTTGTAAACTGTTCAGTCCAATATACACTAGAATTTATTTAAAAGTATCGTTTTTATTTGTTCCGATTGGATCTATTTAGTGTAAACATTTTTCTCTCTTTTTCAATTTATCGTTGTCTATATAGCTAATAACATACACTTTGTGGTTTCAGTAGCTATTAATTCTTAAAATTATTAATATGGAAAATGATTTAATGATATAGAATACAGATAAAAATCTTATTATTTTAAATTAATTTGAAGCTTGTCTTGGCATAAATGTGTGATTATAAACAATAGTTCGTGGGTTTGACCCTATTCGAAGAAGTGAAATATTTATTTATTATGGAAGACACGGCATACGGGTCACCTGATGGTAAGTGATCACCGTCGCCCAAGGCTCCGTGTAACTCCAGAGGAGCTACAGGAGCGTTGCCGTCTTTTAAGGTGGATGGGCACCGGGGCCCGGCATTACCTAATGCATAACGCAGTGGCCAAAACCACTACTTAACGCCGGTCTTAAATGCCGGGGGTGGTAACAATCCGGTCGAGTCTGCCCATGCGTGTTGCCATTGCTGGCAACGTGACTCTACCACACGCACTTTAGTTGCCTCTTACGACACCATCAGTACCAGGATGATCCTATTCTAAGCCGGGATCACACGGCACGGCATATTTTCAGATGATGTATTTATTAGTTTTATTTCTTTGCTTTAGTAAGCTCAAGTCCCTCTGCCTTCCTTGCCGCGAGTGGGATATAGCGTGATGCTGAAATGTTTTTTTTTTCATTAAACTGCCAAAATCAACGATGTTTAATGAATATTGTAAGCCTAAAATGAGTATTATAAAAATGATAATAAAAGCTGATTAGTCTACTAAATCTAAAAAATATGCCGAGTCATTATATCAAAAGATTTCCGAAGTGTCTGTGTTAATTATTTTTTCATTAAAATAATGTTTTCATTATAAGAATATTGAATTCTGTTAGACTTACCCACGTCTTACGTATTTAATGGAATAATTTCATTTATTTTATTATAAAATGTACTTAAACAATACACTACAAAAAATGTTAACAATGGAATAATTAATTATTGAAATATACACATTTTATCATATGAGTCGTAATTATTACTAGTATATTATAGCTTAAATTGTTGTACATAGAGTCTGCAGTTGAGGCGGCATAAAATAATTGCCGAGCGAGTTTTCAGCTTTGTACCAGTGTATGCTGTGATGTAGTGAAAAGCTGCTAATGAATAGTGCTCCAGCCAAATGGACATAGGTAGTTGCATTTTGACAAACAAATCCTAAATTCAAGTTTTAGTTTCAGCTAGCTAATAAGTCAGTATATAAGTATATGGCATCAAACCTACAGAAATTTGTCGTACTCCGTTAGATAATTATATATACATATATATATATATATATATATATATATATATATATATATATATATATATATATATATATATATATATATATATATATATATATATATATATATATAAAAAATGTACTTATGCATTTAGAAAGTCTTACATTAAATACGTTAAATCAAAGTTTCGGAAAATATCACGCTTAATATAATTATAATTTAAGTATGACTGATATTAAAATATGCCTTCAAAATAACAAGATGTAAATTAACTTGACTTAATAATTTATTAAATGTAATAAGTAAGCTGAAATGCCGTGTGGTTCTTCAAGGTAACATTTAAGTGGCGAAGCAATAAGGCGCAGGCATATAATATAAATCTTTAATTAACTCTTATTTATTATTGCCTTGATTATTTCAATTTCAATTACAGAAGAAGTTAATATAAAGCTGGTTTTTAAATAATAAAAGTCTTAGTTTTTAATATCTTACCGACCAACAGACTTAACCTTCCTTATATCATCCACATCAAGAACGTAAAATAATAAATAATATCATCATAATAATAAAAATAATAAACCCGCAGGGCAGCTTGTGGCGAGCTGTTGGGGAGTGGCGACCCCACGGACCTGAGTCCTCCAGAGGGGAATTGTAATCTATCCCCCACCTCTGGCTTGCCTTTGTTGTACGGCAGAGTGGAGCGCAAGAGCCATATGCTCGAGAGGGTGGAAGTGCTCAATCTGCGTAATAACGGGGAAACCCGCTCACGAGTTTCTCGTGATGGTGAAACCGGTGCACACCTCTCTACACCCTTAGCCGACCACGCCGATGTTGCGCCCGAGGCATTACGCCGCTTTGTGGGGGCCCATCTAGTGGGAGGCGAGTCACCGTCCGCCAATCATTCAATTTGAGACGTTGAAAAGGCGGACGTCCGATAGTCTCCTCCAATAGCCCAGTTCTCGATCCATCCAAACTACATTCCATAGACCCAATTTAGTTTTTCATATTTTATATAGTTTCTACGCATTATGCGGAGACCATCTCTGGGCAATTACCTCTAGTTACTCAGAGATGGATCCCGGCTAATGCGTCACAGCAAATTATTTTAATATTCTCGAAGGGGCCTCTACGTGTTGGACCTGTGTCCCCACGCAAGCCTTCCAAAGGACCGGGTTCGGTTTTGAACCCGAGAAATTAAGCCGGGAAAATAATAATATCATCATAATAATACGTAAAATAATAAATAATATCATATACCTACATAACAATATTTATTCTATATATAAAAAAAATCAGTTTTAATACTGAATAATTTATTACCAAACAACCATGTCAATGCAGTACAGAAATTTAATTAAACTTTATTAAAACGATGACAGTGCGATCGCGACCCAGTAGCATATAGGAGTTATTGATTCAATAAAATAATATCATATCTGATGTAAATCGCTTTTTACTCTATGAATAAATTATTTGGACAGTAAACACAGTTAATAATATACAATATAAGCAATTTATTACCGATGTTCAACGCTAAATATTGGTTCACTCAAACTTAATTTATGTAAACGATGATTTAATTAACGATAAATTTAGAGCTTTCGCTTTGTTTAGTGGAATATGTAACGAGGTTATATACATACAGTATTTTTAAGTATATATATATATATATATATATATATATATATATATATATATATATATATATATATGTAAGACTTTCTAAATGCAAAAGTACATTTTTTAAAACTACCTTAAAAGTTATGTGATTTCTTGAAAAAAGATCAAGATTATCCTATTTTATCGACCCAGTGTACTAATTGAAGTAATGATTTGTTTATGAAATAGTTCTTTGAATTATAAGAGAAGGTGACTGTGGACGTTGACAGTTTTTGACCTAAATTCGATAAGAAAAATCTTTATTTATAAATATAAATACAGCTATATTATCTAATATTGTGCTTTCACACTATATATAAATATCAAATATCAAACTTAAGGCGCCACACGCGATCGATATTGGTCATTACCGTGAAATTACATTCATTCATATGAAACAGAAATCCTTATAATTTCCGTACTACAGATTTAAATATTTAATGTTATTATTAACGTATTAATTTAGAATATTGTAATACGAAATAAATATTTAATAAGAAATGGTTTTTTACAAGATTATACTATTTCAATTCAGATTTAATATTCTCGATGAGATTAAAAGTAGTTTTATTAAAAATATTAATTAAAGTTACAAGAATATAATGTATTTATTATGTTAAGTGTAAAACTTGTGGATGGTTTTTTTTATAGCATGTTAAATACACTGATGCATATACCTATCATAGGTTATATATAAATTATTTGTGGCGCATAGTTTGTTTATTTCCTTTTTCTTAACTAAGGAGAGTGCCGTAGTTTCCTTGGGATGTTTATGAGACTCGGCACCTCGGAGTCGCCACATGCGATCGATAACTGTCATATTGTTTTTAATGACCTGAAACTTGTTTATTTCATTTATTATCTTTCTTAAAACATAGTCTTATCAATGTTATCTATAATAGACAAAGGAATTTTTCTCTCTCTACTCTAATTAATCTATACAAATAGCTTACAGAATTGTTACAGTGACTGTGTGTGTGAATTTTGTAACATAATGTGTTTTACAAACGCTGGTCAAAATAAGTAAGTGCTATTAATAAATCAAATTAAAAGCTAGTTAAATATTTTCTTTAGTGTAATGCAACATAACACGAGACGAGCGAGAAATGGCGCTGTAATTATTTCGTAGAGCTGAAAAAGTTCAAGAATGCACCTCTCACTGAAAGCGTGCGTCGTGCTTTACTTTAAAAAAATGTTGAGTAAAAATGGTGACTTCCTTAAAATATTAAAAATTCTTCTATGTTTTTTTAAAACGTCTTGAGTACACTTGTATAACATGTAGTGTGAAAATGTGGAAACAAACTAATTTTATTAAACGTACAGGAACTTTTAAAAGTAATATTAATTATCTGTCATATATATCATAGGAATTTTCAGAAGCGAGTAGAGCTATTTGTGTCCCGACGACAGACGGCTCTAAAATGGCAATGTTTTGGTAAATTACACGTACACGCAATTTATCTCGTGTGAACATCCTAACCAACGCCTCCATCCATATTATTAGATTCAAATTTATATTAACAAAGGTGATATATTTAAGTATTTTTTTAGGCTCGTGTGATAAAGCGGATTTTGGTTATGGATGAAATTCTATTTTTTGATAAGTTTGTTTTGTTTTGTTTTAGCTTCACGCTGTATCCCGCACGAGGCAGGGTTGGCAGAGGGAACCCGGGAACCTAGTGTTAAGACACTCCGTTCCACTTCCGTTCCCCCCGCTTTCCGCCGAATTTTTTTAAGGCATTGCGCGTTGAGTGGCGGAACTCAACGCCGCGCTTTGCCTTATTACCAGAGCGAAGAAATGAAAATGTAAATATTTTAAATTGAAAATATCAAATATTTCATTTCCTCGACTGGGGATCGAACCCAGAACCTGTCGGTTACAGTCACACGCTTGTGAACTTGTGTGTTGTATATATATATATATATATATATATATATATATATATATATATATATATATATATATATATATATATATATATATATATATATATATATATATATATATATATATAAAGGCCTGTTATGGCGCAGCGGCACATAAAACATACTTCTATATTTATATATATATATATATATATATATATATATATATATATATATATATATATATATATATATATATTTATGATGTAATTTGCTGCATTTTTATTGAAATTCGCCGCCTACACAAAGTCAGTTATTCAATTTGAAACATAGTAAGCACTTAAAATACAAACAAATACAACTATCGGATAGTTGAAAAATTATAGACATTTATTAGAAAAAAAAACTATTTATACTTATTTATATTGATAGTCTATTTCATATAAAGTTGTGGTATGGTATGGTTCTTTGATTATGGCGTTCCGAGCGTGCCAGTTGACCACATATCACTTCGCCAAGTAAGGTAGAAAAAAAGTTGTGTATACTTCCACAAAAAGTTAACTCTGTCAAATGTTTTTGCCGTAGAGTATTTCCTGTAGACTTATAAATATATTTTTTTTCAAGAAGAACAATGAGAACTTCAGTGCAAACATAAGAGAAATTTGGAAAATGGAATTTTATATTTATATAACAGAAAATTACAAACTTTTAATTGTACTTCATATAAAAATAACAACACAAAAATTTATTCGTTATCATTCTTTGAATTTTGAAGCAAAATTTATACATTTAAATTAATGAAGCTCCGAATACAATGCATTATAAAAATATATACATAACATTTTTAGCACCTAAGCGTTTTCACTATGAACCTATACACGTAGAAGTTTAGTATAAGAGAAACCTTTCTCCCTAAATACAACATTAGATCTCAAAGCTCCGCCGAGCCAATTGATTTGTTGTCAGTGTAGTCATTTATCAACACAACAATCACTCTACGGGGGACGCATCCTCCTTTGCCTCCTTCACCAAAACGTAATATTACTAAGAGCAGCGCAGCCCTGTACAACCCTTTTTTGCGTGGAGCCCACATTTTTCAGTGGACGAATGGAGCGTAATTTGTATAACTCGAGCATTCGCCTCGTTTCTGCTTTTGCGTTGCCCGCTCGAAACTCACCCGTCCACTCCACCGCACGAATATTTCTTCTATATTGACGCTCGTAAAGAGTTGCCCCGTGCAGAATTGCAAAGAAATGCAATAGGGAACTTTTAATTTTCTATTTGGTTGAAATATCGGTTCGTTTGCGAGGAGTATTTGTAGTGCTCTATAAGTAATAAATATGCCTTAATTGTTTTCTATTATTACGTTATTGTAAACAATAGACAAGTACATTTGTTATTATTTTGTATTCAACTTTGGTTTATCTGGAAAATTAAATCTTGGTTATTAAAATATAACATTTTGAAAAATTATTATGTTAATAAATAAATCAATTTTCACTTCGTTATAAGTGTCGTTGAGCGATTTAATAGCGTTTAAAATTACTGACACTATATTTCTTGTTTTTAGGGATAAATACGAAATCTTTATAATATATTTTACCATAATAAAAACTTTCATAGCTTTTGTAGACAATTCATTCATATTCTACAATAATTTACTTTAACAAATGAGCAGAAAAAGTTTGAGTTACGGCACATTTAGTAGATGTGGGTGGCAAACATCGGACGTTATTGTTAAAAATATAGTTTTTAAAATGCATTTTACCGTCGTTACCAAGTTCATTGTTCCTTTTATAGTTTTGTTAGTGGTGTGTTTGCGGAATGATAGTAGATTTTTTTAAAAAATCGTCACTGCTTGTTGAACATGTACTTTATTTAAGCTTTATGCTGCATTATATAAGATTTTACAGGGACACCGCGAAGCACCTCGTGTTATTTCATACGATTTCCCAATAACTAAGTTACACCTTTCTTGTATCCTGCAAGTAGCACGAAAACGGACAATACACAAGAATCTATTGATAATACACTCATTCCATTCACGCCTCGCACTTTTCGCCTAATTTGAGTGAGCGTGAATTTGGGAGTGGCGAAAATCAACGCTATATTTTGCTTTTGCCTTTGATCAAACCAGTTGTGTTTAGAAACGCACGCTTGTGCCCCTGCGCCACGAGCCTGTCGTGTTCAACTTGGTGCTATCATTCAAAGAAATAAAGATTTCAAATAAAAATAGTTATCTCATAGCAACATTCGTTAATACAAAAAAAAACAGTGATGTGGAACGCTCCGAGATCGTGTTCGTGGTCGATGCCGTCTGTCGGACGAATCGAATCTGTCGGGGGCAACTGTGGCAACCGCTTTGCCTCGTCCCAAACTTACCGGCGCTGGCCGCAACATGTTGTACAGCGCGACGCTACGCTAACTTTAAAGACAAAAGTTTCTCCAATTACCTTTATTTCAATGCAATATTTTTTTATAATGCTCTGTTTAAAAATATATATTTTTTAAGATATGTACATATTTTACACGAAAGCTTTACGAACATGTTTTCGGTGATCTGTGTGTTTCATTTTTTTCTAGTATTGGCTTACAATATATATATGTAAATATATGGTACAGAATTGGTTAAATAAATATTTAAATGAAAATAAAATTTTAAAACATATTGTTATTTATATTTACAATATTCTGACTATCTCAAGAGTACATTTTATTCAATTGTATTTGGCGTTTGTGCTGATACACTCGACGAGACAAATAAAGATGAGGTACGCAAATTGGTGAATCTCGTTACTATTTGGCAACGTTAACGGTAGATTCCGTAACGCCCGAAGCACAGAAAATTCTATATAATGCGTGAACACTTCCGATTTTATTCATTACGCTTTCGCCTGCGGATTCTTTTCACGTTACAAAAGATATTTTATTTCCATTCTTAATAATTTCGTCTCCAATAAAAATAAATCTCATGTAAATCTTTTATACAATTATTTATTACCACCTCTTTTAGAGTATCTTAACCAAATAAATGAGACCGAGACATAGACTGAAATATTAATTCAACCTTGAGATTTTTTGTTCGATACACAGTACATTAATTGAAATTGTACATTTTTTTTGCTTCACGCTGTATCCAGTAGCAGGGTAGGCAGAGGAAAGGTTTGAAACCTAGCGTTAAGACACATTGTGTGTTGAGTTGCGGAACTCAACTTCGCGCTTTGCCTTTTTGACAGAGTGAAGAAATGAAAATATTAAAAATTTAATTTCCGAGTGGGAATTGAACCCACAACCTGACACGTTTTACGTCAATAATTTACATGTCTTTATCGTACATTAACTTATCAGAATATTCTCAGAATTTTCATGAGGACGTCTGGAGCAATAATAGACGTCTAGAGCTTCAAACATGCCTACCGAAATTGGATGGCAGAAAGATTCGGTGCCCTGAAGGCTCTTACGTTTTTCAAACTCTGAATATATTAGAGCTATGTATCAGCTGGAGGTTTATATCCGAGACGATATTGGTTGAAGAGCTATTTGGCGCAAGTAATAAGGCGCGTTTCAAACAAATGGCTACCTTAGATATTTATATGGTTGCTTAGGACACCTATTATTTAGGTGTATTGTGAAAGTGACAAATTATGTAAGTATAAAATACATAATCTGGTGAAATTAATTGAAGTAAAGTATACATTGTTTTAAACGCAAAGTGGTGAGTCACACCCACTTGTCGAGCAAAAAAATAATAAAATTTACCTCGAAATAATACAAATTAATAGTTAGATAGCGCTGTCCTGGAAATTATTAATTACTTTCTTTTTATATTCACATTTCATTGCCCCTCAAAGACATTAAAATATTTTATCGTTCATTTAACTCGTATTCAAGAATTTTTAATTTTTATTTATTTAATAGACTTTAAGATAGAAGTGACTGATCAATGAGCTGGTCATTCGTGACGCTATTAAATTTCATTTAGTATTTAAAGCTAAGAAAATTAATTCTGTTGAAAATATTTTTCTCATTAAATGTTTGGCGAAATGTAAAAAGTTAGTACCTACTGGAATTTGAGATTGGCAGGTCCACAAAGAAATTCATTACGAAAATGTTGGCTGTGACACTTTGTGGATATTAGAAATCGATTCCTTTGGCTAAAATTAAATATGCTTATAATCATACAGTTAAAAAAATGTATTTGGATTAAAGAAAATCCCAAAACCAGTGTATTTGCTATCATTCAGTACCCTACAGCAACACAACGTAATGTAATTTATATAAAATAACGCAAAAAAAAAAAATCTAACTATTATAATAAATCACTCTGCCTATGGACCTCATAATATGAATATTGAGCAGGTAAACTTAAGTGTATTCAATAAGGCTCACATGCACACTTTGCGCAAATTCTCTCCTCTGGTGAATGTGCGAACGTAAAATAGTGAATTGGTCCCAAGAGCCCGAAGGCGCTTTTCAGTCTTTGTGTAGCTAAAAGTTTACTCTTTTATAAACCTCGTGAAATATATTTGTTCGGAAGAAATTGGGGTAGGTAATTTCTAAGCCGTCTGGTAATCTGCTTCTTGAGACAGTCCTTGTTATATATAACATTAATATTACGTATTAGATTTATACACTTTTATTGAAGTATTTTTTAATTAATTATATAGTAATTAAAACGTTTCATTCACTTGACGACAAAAGTAATAAAGTACATGACAAAATGTCCTTCTTAAATATAAGGTATTTAGAATAAAATCTCACTAATTGATAATACATAACATTCAATACATAATAGAAATCGTCGTGTAAGTTTCTCTTCACTTCCTTTTAATGTTATTAATCAATTTTCATACTTTTTCGAAGCCTGTCGTGGCTCATGGGCACAATAGTGTGATTTTAAACGCGACAGGCTTGATCCTCATTCGTGGAAATGCAATGTTTATTTTTTTTTATGGTAAGTGATCACCGTCGCCCACGGCCGCTACTTAACATGCAGTGCCTCAAAGTAGAGAATAGATGGGAAGGTTCCTAGGGTTCCTCTGTTTACACTGCCATATGCAGGATAGAATTTTAACCTGTCTTTGCATATGGTAGGTATACACTTAAAGTCGTTAATTACAAAAAACACTTTTTTATTTTGCGTGAGCCTGATTTTTTTAAACAATACATGAATCATTAGTAGTATATATGGCGTAAATAAATAGTAAGCGGTCATCTGCCTCTACACAAGCTCATCGCTCTGAGAAATTTCTTGAGAATAACTTAAAAGGATTGAATGCGCGTGGGTCGCGAGTGAACGAACCCAATTCTGACCGAGCATGCATTGTCCTCCCACGACACTATATGGATATGAATGACTGTCATATATTTTTATATATTTTGCAAGATTCATTTAAGACCATTTTGAATATTTTATTATATGATACTTTAAATTGAATTTTCTTTAAGGTTTGCTTTGTAACTTGAATTTATATGTATAATATGTAACTAGAACGTCTTAATTAACTATTATAGACTTCCTTGGATTACACTGAAAGGTAATAATTTAATTTTTTATGATATCTTTGTTCCTCATATTTAAATTATACTTAATATAACTGTCTTAAACTAAATGATGTATGTGTAAGTTCTATTAGAATAAAAGCCCTTCAGATTAAATTGCATCCAACCGGAATAACTGACTATTTCTATAAATATTTGTTAAAAGCAAGAAAAATAAATATAAGAAGTTATTTAAAAAAAATATAATATATATCCATACTATACATTAGAAAAACAATAAAAGTTTTGACAAGAAAGTGTTAACATGAAAATATTGAAGTGAGTAAATGCCGAAAACAAAATACACATTACTAAGAAACTATACCAATTTTATGATATTAGATATGTGTCAGGTCTTGACAGCGTTAAAACGTATGTTCGTTTAATTTGTATCTAGACATGTTTTATTTCTTTGTATTTTGATATAATAGACTAGACTAAATAAAACTATATATATATATATATATATATATATATATATATATATATATATATATATATATATATATATATATATATATATATATATATATATATATATATATATATATATATATATATATATATATATATATATATATATATATATATATATATATATATATATATATATATATATATAAAAAAATAAATAATATAAAAAATAATAATATATATAAAAAATAAAAAATTAGGCCACCTTGATAACAGCTCAAAACGAGTAAAGTAATGTCTTAACAATCAAAGTTTAAATAATCAAAGTTTTTTTAATGGACAAGACACAACAAACGAGCGTACGGGTCACCTGATGATGTAAGTGATCATCGCCGCCCACGGCTCTGAACTCCAGAGAAGAGAGAGAGCGTTGCCGGCCTTTAACTTGGATGGGCATCGGGGCCCGGCAATACCCACTGCGAAACACAGTTGTCTAAGCCACTACCTAACGCCGCTTTTAAATGCCAGGGGCGGTAATAATCCGGTCGAGTCTGCCCATGGGTGTTGTTATTGCTGACAACGTGACTCTCCCACACGTACTTTAGTCGCCTCTTACGACACCATCAGTACCAGAGTGATCCTCTAAACCGGAATCACAATACAAAATATGAAGGAGTGGAGTGAATAACCTTGTATTTGCTATCATTCAGTACCCTACAGCAACACAACGTAATGTAATTTATATAAAATAACGCAAAAAAATGGAACTATTATAATAAATCACTCTGCCTATGGACCTCATAATATGAATATTGAGCAGGTAAACTTAAGTGTATTCAATATGGCTCACATGCACACTTTGCGCAAATTCTCTCCTCTGGTGAATGTGCGAACGTAAAATAGTGAATTGGTCCCAAGAGCCCGAAGGCGCTTTTCAGTCTTTGTGTAGCTAAAAGTTTACTCTTTTATAAACCTCGTGAAATATATTTGTTCGGAAGAAATTGGGGTAGGTAATTTCTAAGCCGTCTGGTAATCTGCTTCTTGAGACAGTCCTTGTTATATATAACATTAATATTACGTATTAGATTTATGCACTTTTATTGAAGTATTTTTTAATTAATTATATAGTAATTAAAACGATTCATTCACTTGACGACAAAAGTAATAAAGTACATGACAAAATGACCTTCTTAAATATAAGGTATTCAGAATAAAATCTCACTAATTGATAATATATAACATTCAACACAAAATAGAAATCGTCGTGTAAGTTTCTCTTCACTTCCTTTTTTATGTTATTAATCAATTATCATACTTTTTAGAAGCCTGTCGTGGCTCATGGGCACAACAGTGTGATTTTAAGCGCGACAGGCTTGATCCCCATTCGAGGAAATGCAATGTTTATTTTTTTTATGGAAAAGACGGCAAACTAGCGTACGGGTCACCTAATGGTAAGTGATAATCGTCGCCCACGGCCCCTTGTAACTCTAGAGGAGGGTTGCCGTCTTTTAAGATAGATGGGCACCGGGGCCCGGCATTACCTAATGCGAAACGCAGTGGCCAAAGCCACTTCTTAACGCCGGTCTTAAAAGTCGGGGGTAGTAACAATCCGGTCGAGTCTGCCCATGCGTGCTGCCATTACTGGCAACGTGACTCTACCACACTTACTTTAGTCGCCTCTTACGACACCATCAGTACCAGAGTAATCCTATTCTAAGCCGGAATCACACGGCATTATTTTCATTTCTTCGCTGTGGATACAAGGCAAAGCGTGAAATTGAGTTCCGCTACTTAACATGCAGTGCCTCAAAGTAGAGAATGGAAAGGAAGGTTCTTAGGGTTCCTCTGCTTACATTGCCATATGCAGGATACAACGTGAAGCTGAAAAAAAGAAAATAAGTATATATAGAATTTTAACCTGTCTTTGCATACACTTAAAGTCTTAATTACAAAAAACACTTTTTTATTTTGCGTGAGCCTGATTTTTTTAAACAATACATGAATCATTAGTAGTATATATGGCGTAAATAAATAGTAAGCGGTCATCTGCCTCTACACAAGCTCATCGCTCTGAGAAATTTCTTGAGAATAACTTAAAAGGATTGAATGCGCGTGGGTCGCGAGTGAACGAACCCAATTCTGACCGAGCATGCATTGTCCTCCCACGACACTATATGGATATGAATGACTGTCACATATTTTTATATATTTTGCAAGATTCATTTAAGACCATTTTGAATATTTTATTACATGATATTTTAAAATGAATATTCTTTAAGGTTTGCTTTGTAACTTGAATATATGTGTATAATATGTAACTAGAACGTTTTAATTAACTATTATAGACTTCCTTGGATTACACTGAAAGGTAATAATTTAATTTTTTATGATATCTTTGTTCCTCATATTTAAATTATACTTAAAATAACTGTCGTAAACTAAATGATGTATGTGTAAGTTCTATTAGAATAAAAGCCCTTTAGATTAAATGGCATCCAACCGGAATAACTGACTATTGCTATAAATATTTGTTTAAAGCAAGAAAAATAAATATATGAAGTTATTTAAAAAATATATAATATATATCCATACTATACATTAAAAAAACAATAAAAGTTTTGACAAGAAAGCGTTAACATGAAAATGTTCAAGTGAGTAAATGCCGAAAACAAAATACACATTACTAAGAAAGTATACCAATTTTATGATATTAGATATGTGTCAGGTCTTGACAGCGTTAAAACGTATGTTCGTTTAATTTGTATCTAGACATGTTTCATTTCTTTGTATTTTGATATAATAGACTAGACTAAATAAAACTATATATATATATATATATATATATATATATATATATATATATATATATATATATATATATATATATATATATATATATATATATATATATATATATATATATATATATATATATATATATATATATATATATCTATTTGTATCTAGACATGTTTCATTTCTTTGTATTTTGATATAATAGACTAGACTAAATAAAACTATATATATATATATATATATATATATATATATATATATATATATATATATATATATATATATATATATATATATATATATATATATATATATATATATATATATATATATATATATATATATATATATATATATATATATATATATATATATATATATCAGGAATAAAAAAATAGGGCACCTTGATAATGTTTTCTAATTATAGGTATTAGCAGAATGTGTGGCGAAATTTTGAATTCAATTCAGCTCAAAACGAGTAAAGTAATGTCTTAACAATCAAAGTTTAAATAATCAAAGTTTTTTTAATGGACAAGACACAACAAACGAGCGTACGGGTCACCTGATGATGTAAGTGATCATCGCCGCCCACGGCTCTGAACTCCAGAGGAGAGGGAGCGTTGCCGGCCTTTAAGTTGGATGGGCATCGGGGCCCGGCAATACCCACTGCGAAACACAGTGGTCTAAGCCACTTCCTAACGCCGGTTTTAACTGCCAGGGGCGGTAATAATACGGTCGAGTCTGCCCATGGGTGTTGTCATTGCTGACAATGTGACTCTCCCACACGTACTTTAGTCGCCTCTTACGACACCATCAGTACCAGGGTGATCCTATTCTAAGCCGAAAACACACGACAAAGTATGAAGGAGTGGAGTGAAGCTAAAAAAACGGTCATACCTAAGTTCGGCTCTCATAGAGGGTTCCATATCTATATAAATAAGTGCTATATTAAAGTTAAGAAGCACAGTTATGCACTAATTATGTATGAAATGAAGTACAACTATAAATTTGTCATGATTTTTGTGAAATACCTACAAAATTTACTGTTTATTTATTGTAAATTCTCATTATACGCAAAATACGTTTTGGAGAATTTCATACAATATGTAGCAGAAGCGATTGCGTTCACTTAGAAGAGTAATTTTTACTTTGCTCCTTAGACTGTAGGCGAGAATATCTATTATGAATTACAGCTTGATACCTCTTTACCAACCCAATGAAATAAAGATAACATTTTAACCAACCCAATAAAGATAATATTTTATTCTTTTGAAAAATGGGATCTCAAAAATTGTTTGTATACAGTTGAAATGTATCTGTGAACAGCTTTAAATATTAATCGAAGAATTTTGCAAACTATCGCTGTTGACAACGCTACCCCCGAGAACGCGACGCTAAAGAGGAAAATGGGCTAATAAATGCTAAACGTTCTTACGTCGCTAGCGATACAATAGTACATTACGTTATTTGAAAATTATATAATACTCTAAAGCGACGTAGTTAATTAATATAAAACAATAAAACAAGTAAATTTACTTATAAGATTACAATTAATTGAAATACGATCTAATATAAATACAGAAATCAATTATTTACATAATGCGAGTATGTAATTGATGTCTTTCGACATGGGTACGTTAAGATTATTCCTATCTTACTTTTGCTTTAAAATCTCATATTAGAAAATATTATTAAAATAATACAAAACGCGTAGTTAATGCTATTATTGAAAACTTTTATATATTTGGTTAAAAAAATATAATTTTATAAAGTTCTGTTGTTATCTACCTCCAAGTTCGCGCTGTGGTCCATACATAGGCAGGTAGCTCCTCTGGTGGTACACGGGGCCGTGGGCGGCGGTGATAACTCACCATCAGGTGAAAAAATTAAAAAAGAAATCTGTTTTCCTAGCGTTTTTTAATCCTTTCTACAACAGAAAGACACTTTCGTACTGAGTGTTGAGTGGTGGAATTTATCTTCGTCTTGTTTTATCAGATCATTCTTAGTAGGTCATCGTTTACTAAACATATTTGAATTGATATAGATATTTATATAGTTACTAGCTCAATTACCATATTTTTATAAAAGACAGTTAAGTCTCATTGTTCCTTCTTCATCGGATTAATTGTAATATCATTAAACAAAGCATGTTATGATTTTATTAAATCATACTTTACTCATAAAAACCCATACGAGGTGATAAATCTTTGTAGTAGGACTAAACAAACACATAAAGCTTAAAATTAAATGCTTAGATAATAACCCACCCTCCTTTTAGGCTTTGCCGCAATCGGGTATAAATATAATGTGGGCTATACATTATAAGTAGTAGGGGTTATTTTAATAAGAAAATAATTATATGGGATCTCTTTTATGATATAATACGAAATACGTAATCATGTGGTCTAATCAACATAAGTATTTCTGATATTGTATGAACGCATAATGGAAATAGTCAGAAATTGCAATAAATAAACAGTAAATTTGTATTACCAAAACACAGCACAGGTGTTTACCAAAATCATTATAAATTTATATTTGTACTTCATTATACAAAATAAGTGCATAACTAAGATTGTCAATTTTATACGTTGACGTATAATCCTAAAATTGACGTGGAACCCTCGGTGAGAGAGTGCAACTCAGACTTGACATATTTTTTAAGCCATCCATTCTATCTATATATCCTGCATACATTAGAAAACCTGGTATAAAGACACTCCTTTTCTCGCTTTCCGCTGAATTGTCAAGGCATGGCAAGTTGAGTGACGTAACACATGACGATAGTGGTACACATAATTAAGAATTTCTAAGATAAGTTAAAGCAAAGTACCTAAAGTTTGATGAAAGAAAATCGTTGTTTCGGCTAATACCTGGACCGGATTGCTACTTGGAAGATTTCGCCGGCGTGCCATGAGTTCATACATACTGCCTTCATAGATTCGGTGCATCACACTCTGGCCGACTGCCCCGCTCCGGCCTCACAACACCATGCTCTGATGTTGTGGGTGACGGCTTCTCACTTTCCAGGGTGGTCAAACTGGACTGTGAGAGGAACTGGTCTGCAATGGTTTCCTTCTGCGAATTAGTCATTGCTATATATGGAGACCAGGGTTAGGAGAACGCATTATCGCGTATCTCCAATTCCCCCAACTCTAAAGGAGCTACTGTGGGACAACAACAAATGGAGGAGGGTCTTTTAAGTCATCGAGGCTACGAGTCCTAGGACATGATGTTTCTCATAGGTTTATATGAAGAGGGTCACCGCTAGGTGTTAGTGGGTAAAATTGGTTTCCCACAGTACAGCTGGAGTGTAAAAAATTGTTACTTGTACACCTATAATTATCTAAAAAAAATATTAAAATTATACACATTTGACATAATCTAGTGCCTAAAAGGTAGTTGTGGCAGCGGACCGGTCTTCACGGTCCCGGGAGAGAGCTCAACTGAGTTAATGAGTTACTATTACGCACGTACGTACAGTTTGCCTAATTGAACTCTCGCATTTTGTTCCTTAATTGTTATAAGGTGGGTTAGGAAGGTTTTTAAAAACATTTCTTTTAAAATAAAGTAATCTTACAAATAAATTTTATGTGGATGTGGTCATTTAGAGATTATGAAAAGGTTATTTTTTTTGTTTTACGCTGTATCTCGTACATGACAGGATAGGCAGAAGCACACTCTGTTCCGTACGTCCGTACATTCTGCCGAGTTTGAGGCATTGCGTGAAGAGTGACGGACTCGACACTGCGGTTTGCCAATAATAAATATTTCACTTCTCCGAGTAGGGATCGAACCCACCACCTGTTGTTTACAGTAACATGCTTGTGCCCCTGCGCCACAACAACAATTAATATCGAGCAGAATCATATTGGAAAAATACTTTATAAAGAAATGTTAATGTAAACGATGACGCGACGTTTTATCTCCTTTGTATGGTATTTTTTTTTGGATCGTACTTAGAATGAAGATTTTTAACTTACCACTTTATATTCTTACATTATATTGTTATAAAGAGATATTTGTTTGAATTTTGAATGTTTGTTTGTATGGTACGAATCATTATTCCTAAACTAAAAAAAAATTGACCGGTACAAAATATGAATCTACTTGTCTGTATACAATGTATTTAGAATAATAATGATTTTTTTAGTTTCACGCTTCATAACTATGGCATATGCAGAAACTGTTTAAACAGTCAGTTATCCAATGTTCCTCTGAAATCGAATCAATCGGCGAAATTGAACACCGTGATTTGCCTAGTCAGGTCGGAAATATAAAAACACTTCACTATAGGCGGCTTGAACTCACAAATATCACATATACAGACAAGTACTATTTACTATTGTTTTAGGCAACTACATCCTCAATGATATTTCAAAATTACATATTGCTGTATAAAAATAGCTGTAAAAGCAAGCTATAATTCACTGAACCAATGAATCGTGAAAATGTCCAAGTTGTCGGAGGGCTATATTTTTCCATTCCCGCTTGTCAATTGACACTTTCGTAGCTAAAGGAGGCTAAAGTCCTTTGAGAGTATCGTTTTGGTCATTTTGTGAGGTCGTTCACCACGTTTCTAACGAGATTTTTTCTATTTACGCACTTAAGAAAGATTTAATTAAACGTGAAGTAGAAATTTTTGGATGTGCTTTTTTTTATTTTATCGTATCTAAAATTTATCTATTTTGTTGCAGGTGAGTGACTGTTTTTCTAAATTCAAGTTCTGAAAAACTAGTTCCTGACCAGGTATTTTAATTATTAGGTTTTTTAATGGAGCAAATAAGTTATATTATTTATATATAAACGGCCAAAAATAAGTTTTCTTTTAATTAATATTTATTAATTTTTCAACACATCTTACTTTTTCTACAAAATTATTTATGTAGATTTGAAAACATGCAAAAACGACACATGCCACTACCTATGTGACTCAACATTATGTTACAGATTAATTTAAATTGTAGATGAGCTAAATCTGCTCTTTGCTTGAATAGAAGGACGTTCTATATGGATTTTTCGTTAATGAAAAACAACATATAATACACCGCACACAAGTATGCGTCGGTAGGTTCGATTCCTATGGCAGGGGAGAGAAATATAAGTTTTAATTTCTTTGCTCTGGTAATGAGGCAAAGCCCAGCGTCGAGTTCCGCCTCACAAGCAAGAATGTAGCGAAAAGTGGGGGACAAAAGTGTCTCATTAAGACACAGAATGACTTAGAATTTTCGTATTTTTTCTCTTCCTGGTCATGTAGGAGCAGAGAATTAGGTAGCGTGAAGCCACGTGAAGTACAAATATTTTTAATGATCCTAGTCTGAAATCGACAATAAATGTGATAATTAAATGAAAATAATTGAAAATTCACCCCACAGATAAAAATATTTTCACCATGAAACGCGCATAGCATAGGTTATATATAATATGAGCAATGAGTTGCGCCACTCAACAATGTCCGATAACTTAAGCGAAATTGATTAACAAAGAGAGAGTCCCCTTTGCCTATCCAGTTATACGGAAAAAGCGTAAAATTGGTTTTCTACATCTATGTATAAAACGATTCGTAGGTAAGACAGACCTAACCTTTACCCATCGGTTTAAAAGAACGTGTCGCGTGTAAGCTTTAAGCTTTTGAACTTTCTGTTCCCAGTCTATTTGTTTGTCACAGCACAAACAAATCTAAACTTTTGGTAAGATATTTTAGTTATTGTATCTTTTTTTTTTTATTACCATGTTCTTTTCTTACATCTTTTATGGACAAAATACGTTAAAGATTATAACATTAACTTTTAAATTAAAACAGTCGTGGACAAAGTTGATTTTCATAAATATAATTCTTATTTCACGAATTCAAAATTATGTTTATTTTATGCACATTATAAATTGGGTCTTATAAAGTGATTCCGAAAAAATAATATACCGTAGGAAAATTAATAACATGAAGAAATCAAGCATTCGCTCATGGTAATTTAATGGTTATTACGATGTAGCCCAAGAGCCTGCAGCAGCAAGATCTTCGGTATTTCTTAAAACCCGAAAATTTCTCTCGCCATTCACCCAACACTGGTAAGTATGATAAGGGAATATAACATTGTGAAATGATTACTTTGACATTAAATAGGTAAATAAGGTGCATGAAATAGTAACCATATTCATATTTTCTGATCGTACATATTCATATTACCAGTTTTGGGTGTAGGCGTAAAAAAATTTATAAGTTTTATAAAACAACGATTGTCTTGCTGCCACAGGCTCTTCCTATGATAGTGTTTAATATAACAAACTTATAATCAACCATACTCTGAGTATAAAAATGTTTTTTGTACATTACATTATTAATTTAAAGTTGTGTATTTATTATAGAATATTATTTTGCCTTTTAAAGACCACCCTTACGCAGTAGAACAGCGTCTGACTGTAAACGAGAAGATTAATGTGTTGAACCCCATTCGGGGGAGTCTTTGCTATAGCAAAACAACTAAAAGTATGGATAGAGAACCTAATGCCTTGACACCTTTCTCTCTACATACGTAGTTAAATGTAAGATACTTTAATATAATATATGAAAAAAAATATTAAATAATATTTGTTTTATATTTGTATGAGTATTTAACTTTTACATTTTTACTGGACTAGACTATTCCATATAATTATTATTCATTAATATAGAAAATATTTACTATATCAATGAATAAAAACTATATGGAAATTGATTACTGTAATCGTTAAATAGGTTACAATATCCAATCAGTGCCTTAATTACTTACTGATTAATTAATAATTGATCTATTTAGACGTTGGCGGTATTTGATATAATAATTATATCAAATGACAGACAAATGCCACCTCCGTCTACCCGTGACCACGGACTACTGTAAAATGTCCGAAACGTCGGGTTTCCAAAAAACATGTTTAATAATCAATATACGCTATTAATCCGGTTAAAAGTGTATCATTTAAAACATTATTCTTTTAATTTAATACGTTACTGTCTTCAAGTATAATGGAGGTAAAAGAGTAGGACACCAAACTTTTGCTTCCTTCTTTATTGCTACCTTTTCAAAGTGTTCGTTCTCCTCCACGATTTTTTTTGCCTGTTAAAAACGAAGAGTATAACTATAAGTATAGACTACATAAATCTAAAATAGGTTATAAAATATACGTTTTTTTAGTAAGTAATTTTACATTATAATAAGTTTTATGTCAAGTTTAATTTATTGGTTAATAATTAAACGCATGTACTAAAATAACAAGCACGATATCTCAACGAAATATCTATCACATTTATGTTAGTAATAATTAATTAACTCATTATCATTCCGTCAATACGCCTTGTTAACATCTCCAAAGATATTATCAACATACAGTAGTAGAGTTAATATTTATTATAATGTTTAGATAATAAAGCGCCTGACTGTAATTCCGACGGTTTATTTTATCTATTTATTCAGATTTGTTAGTTACTCATACATTAAAAAACAGTTTTTGTTACAAGTTTTTTTGCATTTATATATCACCGTTTAAAAGCAAACACTTCATGCATGTGCTGAGTCCGAGCTACTACTAATTTAAACATATTAATTTCAAAACAAAAAATACGATGTTATAACATCTTTGATTTTCGCGATTATTACACATTTTAGAAACCCTACGTTTCGAACACATTGTTCCACGTGACTACTGCATTAGTCCGTGGTTCAAAATGTAGGGTTGCAAGTAAAAAATATTTAATTTTAAATACAATGTAGAGAAAATAACCGCAGCGTACACAGCTTTATGCTGAGTATCTCGGTACAGCAGAAATCTCAAAAAACTATTATAAAAATTGGATTATGTTGCATTTTTATAATTAATTTAATGGTCATCGTATTATACGTGCCTACATGTAGACACATATATGTACACTAAAGCAGATCCCTGCATTAGATGAAAGGGGATGAAAATATCGCAACAAATCAGCTCGGTCGGGTGATTGATGTGACCGAGGGCTTAATTGCACGCCTCCATCATTTATATTGTTGTCATTTAATCTCCCCAACGCGGCGCCCAGGACCTTAGCCAGTCCACTTAAAAAATCGTTACGAACATTAAAGTCTTTTGTGTACAATATCTCCTGTTTTACGCACCTCTTGCAACTTACCAGATTGATAGAAAGAACTAATTGAAATTACATATTCTTATAGTATTACTCAACTTCTCGCTGTATTCCGCACATGGCAGCGTATGTAGAGGGAACTTAGGAACCTAGTGTCTAGTCCCTTCCACTTCCGTTCCCCACTTTTTGCCGAATTTGAGGTGCGTGTTGAGTGGCGGAAATCAACGCCGCGCTCTCCCTTGTTACTAAAGCGAAGGATTGAAAATATTCAATATTTAATTTCATAATATTAAATAAGTCATTTCCTCGATCGAACCCACAACCTGTCGTTTACACTCTTCGTTGTATTCGCTTTAGTGGTATGCGTGGTGCTCGTCTGCGTCATGACAGGCCTTTTATAAATTATTGGAAAATGAGGAACGGAGTGTCTTAGCACTGGGGTCCCTCTTCCTATCCTCATATACGCCAAAAAAACGAATACTTCGACAATATTGATCATAAAGTTATATTCTATTGGTTCTTCATAATAGTCATTCGATATTATAATGCAAAAGTATTAGGTATCAGATCTGCAATCCATCTTTACCTTATTTAGGTCGAGGTCATCCTTATTATATTACATAAGTAAAATTCTCTATTTTATTAATATTTTTCAAGTAAATGACATTGAACACACGATTATCATTACCAAGTCATGTTTTATGTAGATATAAGAGCCTAGAAGCGTTGAGCTCCGCCACTGAACACGCAATGCGTCAAATTCGGCGGAAAATGGGAAATGGAACGGAGTGCCCGTTTAGTTTTGACTAGGTTCCCAAGTTCCTTCTGCCTACCCTGTCATGTGCTAAATACAGCGTGAAGCTGAATAAAATAAATAAGAGTCTAGAGATTTTTATTATAGTATAAAACAATTCCTATTTCAATTACAAACTCATTTGTAAGTCAAAGCTTCTATTATTATTGGACTGTAAATAATGTAAAAGTGTTGAAATCTGTTGTGGCGCAGGGGCCAACGACTATAAACCCGACAGGTGGTGCGTTCGATCCTTACTCTGAATGAACTATTTAATATTTTCATTTCTTTGCTCTAGTAAGAAGACAAAGCGCGGGGTTGTGTTCCGGCACTCAACAATGCGTGAAATTCGCTGGAATGTCAGAAACAGCACGGAGTGTCTTAACCCTAGGTTCCCAGGTCCCCATCTGCCTATCCTGCCATATGCGGGATATAACGTGAAGCTAAAAAATAATTTTAATGTTTTTATTTCTTCACTTGTAACATAGCAAAACGCGGCGTTAAGTTGCGCCACTAAACAGCAAATGCCTCAAATTCGGCAGTAGGTAAGTGTAAAGTGTGAGTCTTATGAGTACACACTACACTTACAGCAGGTTCTTAAGTCCTCTCTGTCTACCCCGCCATGTGCTGGATACTTTTTACATCGTTTTTTTTAAGCTGAAAAGAAAACAAAGGAAAAAGTATAAAAAGAAAAGATTAGTATGATTATGCTATTTTATAACCACGACATAAAAGGTAAAAGCTTTACAATTTTGTGACCCTTTTCATTTGTTTACATTGAAGGTATTCAGGTATTTGTTTAGGACGTTTGTTTGAGGATTAAAACAAGGAATTATTAACAAAAAGACCAAACAGTTTATAACTTTAATAGAAATTTGTAAAGATATTTATAAATATATTATACAACAAGTTTTTAGGGTGGTAAAGATATATTATAAAAAAGATAATCCTCTATCATGTAATATGCCAACTTTTGTAAACCATACTTCACTAATTGTAGTGTATCATATAGATATTGTTTTTGTATTTGATGAAATCATTGGAACACGACAGAACTGGTAATAAGGCAAAGCGCGGCGTTGAGTTCCGCCACTTAACACGCAATGCCACAATTTCGGCGGAAAGTGGGGAACGGAAGTGGACCGGAGTGTCTAAACACTAGGATCCCGGATTCCCTCTGTCTACCCTGCCTCGTGCGGGATACAGCGTGAAGCTAAAAAAAATTACAACACGACATAACGATTAAGACAAAGATCTAATTAAAACAGTATGTTATAGTTAGTCCCTATAGTCTATTTATACAATGAATAAATACATAAAATAGCCTAGAAGTTAAATATAATATTTAATATATCAATCATATACTTCTTCTATCTTATATTTATCCTTATATTTTATTTGGTTTTGTATTGTTTCTACTATAATATCATTATAGTAGATATTTTTATTATATATAAACTAACCAATTGTTAGTAAATATTTATTTCTATTAAATATATAAACCAGAACATATTTTATGCTGCGCTAAACGATCACGCTTCAATTTGGTATGTTTTTAATAATTCCCACAAAACAGGTATTATTGTTTTGAAAACGTACAATGTACATATTTTTTCTTATCTCGGTAAAGTTAACAATGGTTATGTGAACCATGCCACAAAGATATCTATGAATATTGCAATTTGTTAGATTACATATACATCTCTCGCATATGGCATTGTAGGCAGAGGGTTTCCTCTAGTGTTAAGACGCTCTGTTCCGTTCCCCATTTTACGCCGAATTTGAGACATTGCATTGATACCAGAGCGAAGAAATGAAAACATTAAATATTTATATTGAAAATATTAAATATTTCGTTAAACCTCAAACCCACAACTTGTTGAGTTTAAGGTCACACGCTTGCGCCGCTGCGCCACGACAGGTCTCAAACAAAGCAAATCTTTAAAGTTATTTTTCTTCATTCTTGCCTTTTTTACTCTACCTTTTATATATTTCTTCTTTATCGCTACTGTTTTGATTTATTGGGGGAGGGAAATGCAAAATTAAATAAAATGTAACTGAAGAATTCAAAGAAAAACATTATCTATTTATTACATACATATATACTACGATTAAAGCAAGAAATATGGGACTCACTCCATGAAGCGGCTCACCGTTGAATTGATGAATGACAATCTCGTTTTTACAGATTCACGCTTATCTTGAGTATTGTAGAGAAAGCAAGGAGCCTAGATTCCGCTAACCGGAAGCATCACATTGTGTCTGAAAATGTAAAATATAAAATAGTTTATATATAAAATAGGGTTATTTGAGAAGCAGGTAACGTAGATAGTATACGGTAGATTGGTACACGCAGGTGGTCTGTGGTCGCTCGTGTAGAGTTACCGCGCAATGTGGCGAGCAGCAACATTTGATATTTTAATGTTTCAGCGAATTTTCGCAACAATTTCACAAAATAACCTGATATTTGTGAGTTTATTCATGTATACACAATCCATGCGTGTCCTACAAAAGCATGTGTTAATTTAATTAAACTTTCGTCAAGTGCAGTCCGCTAGGTCTAAGCAGAGCTTTGCATTTGTGCGTTCATATGCATTTATATTTGCATTTGTGACGATGGCCATCAAACGCGACATAACCAACCTAACCTCTTACTCTGATTGCAGTGTCATATATATAATTATTAATATCTCATTTTTGCATTCAATTTTAAATATTACTGCACGGGAGTGAGAAAATATATTAATATACTCTATTAATAAATTGACATTCGAAACGTAAATGCACTAGCACTGCATGATAGTGTTTTTTTATTACCAAGCACTAAATAGGGAAAAATCGTGGGCACTAAGCACTGTTCTTGATATAACGTAATGATTATAAGAAAGAAATAATGTTAGTCAATACATGTTAATATATTTTTTATTTCATTTTTTTATAAGTCTCTTACATTTCTCTTTTTTGTGTCTACTTTTAATGATTACTCACGCTCTTGAACTGTACTAGTAAACATACTTCCAGATAAGAAAATGTTATTTAATTGTAAATGGAATAATAAATTGTAATTTAGGAATGTGTACTTTTCTCAATCGAAAATTCTATTCAACACCATTGCTTCCAAATAAGGTGGAAACCGACCCTTTCCTATTTGAGAAATACTTGACCCGAATTCGAACATTTCCTTTGACAAACATACAAGTATTAGTAAAGGAATACCATTTATATATATTTTTATTGTATCAATATATATAGAAATATACATCTTTATATTTGTCTATTATCCATATACGAGTATGTAAATTTAACCTTTACTCAGTTAAGATGTTTTTATTACCATGTTCATTGTATTTGACGTATGTATCTATCATCAACGTAGATTTTTTATGTATGTTTTGAAACTCACTTGAAAAAATATTTCATATAGTATATATGTATATTGACTTTATTTATTCATAAGTTATCAAGTAGTAAAATCGAATTATAGAACATTTCCTCTTTTATTTCTTTTACTATGCCACTAATAATGAGTTAATACGTCCATAATCTACGTTTTGCAAACTGACAATCCATTGTGAGAACGAATTCACGCAATTAATTTTATTACCCTTGATATTACTGCTATTGCTTTTTAGCTTCACGCTGTATCCCCCACGAGGCAGGGTAGGCAGAGGCAACCCGGGAACCTAGTGTTAGGACACTCCGTTCCACTTCCGTTCCCTACTTTTTAATAAATCGTTTGAAGATAAACAAATATCTTCTTTTTTGGTTTGATTGGATACATTAACAGTGAACAAAGTTATTCAGATGACACTTTGTTTTCGAGACCATATGATGATGGCATATGATAACAGTTTCGTGTATTTTTAAATGCGTATAAATTGAATACTAATATATATTTTAATATAAATTGAAAAAAATTGTTTAAAATATATATTATATTTTAAACCATTTTTTTTAGCTTGATTATGTATCCCGCATAAGGCGGGGTGTGTAGAGGGAACTTGGGAACCTTGCTAAGAAAATCTGTTCCGTTCCTCATTTTCCTTCAAATTGGACGCATTGCTTGTTGAATGACAGAACTCAACGCTTCCTTTAGTTTTGTTACCAGAGTGAAGAATTAAAAACATTAAAAGTTTAGTTTGAAAACATTAAGTCCACAACCTGTTTACAGTCATACGGCGGTGTGCCACGTGACGTTTCAATTTTTTTCTTTTTGTTCAAGTAAAACTAATTATATATTTTTTGGTATTTCATTATTAAAGATATCTATAATACATACGTATTTCAAATGCATGCAATGTTATTTCACTTTAATATTTCCAAAAATATACCCTATCACGTTTATATTTTAAAATACAAAGTAACTAAGGTGGGCATGTTATTACAACAACAACAGCAAAAAGAGTACCTACTACTCTACTCAACTTCATGCTGTATCCCACGCTGTAGCACACGGCAGGATAGACAGAGGGAACTCGGGAACCTAGTGTTAAGACACTCCGTTCCACTTCCGTTCCCCACTTTCCGCCGAAGTTGATGAGTACCTATGAATTTATATCGATATCGTGTTTCATTATTTAATTGTATCATTTATATTTATTATTTAAAAAATCTAATATTTGTCAAAAATGTAGTAAATAAAGACTATAAAAGAATTAATATGAATTTGACAACAGTCCTTTATGTTTGCTATCAAGAAGGATGCGATCCACATTTGAGTGACTGTATTTGTTTGACGTCCCTCGAGACCTAGAGTCGGGATAATGGAATACTGGGCCATTAAAATTACTGAACCCACCTTGTTATAAAAACCAAACTTAAATCATATTACGTCATAAACGTTAAATTACGTAGGTGTAAAAATTACGTTTCATTAGATCTACTGTTATATATTATCATAAAACAAATAAACATAGAAAGTTACGAATTACGAGTCGTCGACAAAAGGATCCATGATTATGAAAACAACATATAGTGGATACTTAATTGAAACAAGCTTAATTTTAAGCTTGTTTCAATTAAGCATCAAACATAATATCTATATTTATAAGATACCTACGATACTTCAATCCACCTTTTAGAGCTTTTCCCACATAACAATGTTACTTAACCATTTCAAACTCGTAGCGAAAATCGTAAACCAATAACTGCTATATCCCTAATATATTTGAATGGCCACATTCACCCATACATTTTATCCCCATTCGGACTTTAGTGGCCCCATATAAGTTTATTTAGGATGGACGAAGCTTCCCGTCGTATTGGGAGCGTGATTGGGCACAGCCAACTCTGTTTATTGTGCAAATAAATCTATAAGAAGAAGATAAACAGCAACTTAGAGCGTTATATTTCACTCGTGTCCAAAATAACGTGAATATGTTCTTATTTTACTACTTAACAAATTACAGATTTTGCTATCGATACTGATACTAAATGAATTAATATTATATTAACCTACATGTCTACACAGCTACTCAAGAAAATTCTTGAAGCGAAATGAAGTAATTAGACTTAGATTCCTCTAACACATTATAATATATACACAAGGACATCATAAGCTTTTTGCTATTGTTATTTCAAACAAAATTTATGATTGTTGATATCTTGCTGATGCCATCGTGGCTCATCGGTACTGTGTCCTTATGTAAACGCCAATATGAATTCTATTCCCATTGGAGGTTTGGGTCATTATCTATCCACATTTCGCTGCTGCACTCAGAGTCTAGACACATTTCCCTGCCTACCCAAGTTACTAAACGCGAAATAACTAAAGATACATCATGTCTCTATATTACTGATACTTGCTTCTATATTAAAGATACAATAATGCATTTACAAAATGTTAATTAACAAAAAAACAAGTCAATATTTTATTATTATTTAAACAACTTTCCGTACAAAAATTATCTATAATTACTTTATGTTTTGTATGTGTTTTGTTTGTTGAAACCCTATTAAGCCCTGTGCAGCATCGGTGAAGTAAATTGTACTCAACTGCTACTAAAAGCCATAAACAAAGAAATGAATATAAACCTATCGTGTTTGCAGCGCTACGGGATATTTTACTTTCCAACCTATAAAATATTCATATTTTATCTTAGCTAACTATTAAAATGCAAGGAATGACTTTTGAAATTATATTTTTTATACTTATATTTTTTATAGATTTAATTTTCTTGAACATTAAGTGTTTGTTTTATTCAAATCGATTTATAAAAAAAAGAATTACGTCAATATAAAATTGCTACCATTGCTTTATTCATTTAGCTGAAGTGTTAATTTTCAATTTATAGTTTTTGCTTTAAAAGTGATAATTTTATTACAAAGTAATTGAGTCAAAGTTCTCTGTAAAATAAAAGCAAACGTTAAATTAAGCATGAATACAATTAAAAAATGAAGCAATCTTAACAAGTATCTAAATTGTAAACAGAAACATAATGTATACTGAAAATTTGTTTCTGAAAGTTTCCTGCGCGCGGGCGGCATCGCAGCCGCTATAAATTAATTAGCAATCACCTCAGCGCTGAGCTGCCGAAATTCACTGAAATACATAAAGCGAACGAATTTGTTGACTAACTACCTTTGTTTGAAATAGTTAAACACAACAATACGGCCTTATACTATACAAACAACTCCGTTATTTGGATTATTTGTTCTAAATTTCAATACACTTTTTTTATATTATTTACATATTGAATAATTGACTTTTAAAGTCCACCAAAAATGTTTACATTTATAGTACTATATTATTTAAAATAAAAACATCTTAGCCATTAAAATGTTAATTTTGATATATATAAGTAACTGGGAGAATTGTAGAAACTTTACATACTTCATATATTCAGTAGTTATGTACATTAAGTTGTAAATCATTATGTCCGACTGCTAAATGTAGCTCTTTTAAATTAGAATATAAATACAAACAAAAAAAAACGAAATGACTTAAGTTACTTCTAATAAATATATTATATAGATATTAAAAAACTCAAAAAGGTGCAGGTTATAGTCCATAAATCAATTTAAAAAATCTTTTTATCGCTGCGGTACTTTCATTTCTAAAGGCGATTATGGAAAGCAGTCTTATAATGAGGATGAAATAACCCTCAGGGAAACGTACGGGGATGAGTATAATGATAATATTAAAATTCTTTATGCTTTAAAGTGCTAATTACTTGAAGTTATTTAGAACTTTTTCTTATTGCAGTTTCACATTATTTAAATATAACAAGCGGCCAATTGAAAAATTGTAATCATTGACGAATAATTTCAGTTTAACTGAACGATAATAAGTATATTTATATTTGTTGATGATATAATAATAAATTAACATAAAAATCTAATAGGCTTAATAATTTTAAACACTCTGTAAATAGTCATTTTTTTCTTGTAGTTGATATATGAGTAGATATTGGGTAACCCATTACTTAATATTATTTAATGTTATTAATATTAGTCAGTACTTAGTATATCTTACTGGTTCGTTTCATAACCTGGAAGCTTAATAAGAAATTGAAATATATTTAGTTATTTATATATTATCTATTGTAAATCAGAGCAAGATGGTGTGTGTCGATCAATGTTAAAAGCTGGTAGCTTTAAGCTAAGCTAGTGGTGAAGGTCGATCAATGTTAAAAGCTGGTAGCTTTAAGCTAAGCTAAGCGTAGTTCATATTTTTCTATGGTATATTATAATGCATAAAAAAAATAAACGAGACAAGTATCTATTTATTTTTATATATTTTTTCAGCTTCACGCTGTATCCTGCACATGGTAAGATAAACAGAGGGAACTTGAGAACCCCTTCTAAAAACACTTAGTGCTTTCAGTTCCCCAGTTTCCGCCGCATTCGAAGCATTGGGTAATGAGTGACGGACCCCAACGCCGCTCTTTGCCTTTTTGCCAGAGTGAAGAAATGAAAACATTTAATGTTTAATTTGAAGATATGACATATATAATTTCGACGAGTCCCGACCCACAATCTATCGCCCTTACAGTCACACTGTGCCCCTGCCCCTGCGCCACGACAGGCCTCGTTTATTGTAATTATTCCAAGAATATTTGTAACATATTTTATAATAAAAGTACTCAAAATATCGGTCATTCTTTTCTTGTATTCTCTATAAATTTCGAATGGACCCTATTCGAAATCGGCGTACAATCGGTAAACATATTTACGAAGACGGGACCCAGGTACGTAATTTCACGGCTGCTCGATCAAAGCCAGGCTGACAGAGTTGCGTGAAATGCAAAAATATAACATTTACATTTTTGTCCAAGAGTCTTGATGGGTATGTTTGTAAATTTATGTTTCTTTTAATATTTGTAATTCAAATGATAAACGTCTTTACTGGTAAAATGGGAATGTCTTTAATAAATGCGAAATTTAATTTTGTATGAAATGAACTACATGAGCGCACATGCTTGCAAATTTTAGTTTGCCAATTTTTATAAATTGTACTTCCCGATGACCTACAATTGTTTTGACAGATTTTTGTGGTATTATGTAATATTCTCTTTATTATGAACAGTATTATTATCCAATTTTGAAATCTATACTTATAAATAATATGTACATATAACTAATTGTGTTTGGAAGACATATTTGAAAGAATCTTATAGGTGACGCTTATTAATATAATAGGGCCCAAAATTAGTGATTTTTGAAATTATGTCTGTTTAACTATTTGTATAAGTGTTTATATTAAAATTGAGACCAGTAAATTAAATAGTGATATTTAAGCGGACGAAGTCGAATAAAACAAACAAAATTGGTTGTGAATGTTATTTTTTTTTTTCGTTTTAATATAAAACTATTTATCAAGAGGCTTATTTTGCTAGCATTTTGGTCTTAAGCAACATTTTAATCATTCAGCTGCTCCCAAGCTGTATTAACATAAGTTCAACTTTAGCGCACGTCGAGGTGCAACCTCCATTTTAAGAAATCAAACAAAATTGAAACCAGATCACGAAATGCCTTTCTACAAACATCAAGTATTAAGCAACGACATTGCAACTAAATAATATATTTTGTACAAACAGGCAGCAATATAACATTTTTAATATTATAAAATCGTTGAACATATTTATTAACATTTGACATTGGCGTTTCAATATTTATTCAACTATGTATCAATTTTATTAAAAGGAAAAGGGATTTCTCTTATACTTTTTGATATATAGTATCATCTACATCACTATTTATAGCAGAGTTCTCCATAACTTATATAAGTAAATTCTATGGACGATGTATAGGTACTTTACTAAACAACTTCGATATTTTCGTAGGTACATACATAAATATCAAGTTACAAGAGTTGATATTACGCTGAGTTACAAAAGCTTGAACGTTATCCTCGCATTAGGAAATCTTGTGACACGAGGATTAACTTCAACATTCTTGTTCACTGAAGAAATGCTGTACATGAGGAAATGTCTACGGAGAGTATTGTCGTATTTTTTTTATATATATAGGTATGATATAGTTTCGCAACTTACCAACGGAGCCTAAAGGACTTCAACTTCAGCATTAAAAAAATTGCAGTTTTAGGTCTTGTAACTTTTTTTAAATATTAACTTAATCTATATATTATAGGTACTCCTAGTTAGACGCAGTAGTAATAGCGTCTGTCTGCAAACACAATGGTTCGCGTATTTTTTTTTTTTTTTTTTTTCTTTGCCTATTCAACTATATAAAAATACTATATATTAAAGATACTTTATAAATACTTTTGCAAAAAAATAGGTTATAAATATGAACATGTGCATGTTTCCTAAACAAAGATTTTCATTTTCATATATGTATTTACCATTCACAACAAAGTTGGAAAGTCTCTAGGTAAATAAAAATAAAGTATAGTCAGCTTTTAAGTCGTAAACATTTTACAGATAAGATCTTTTCATCAAACTTGTAATATTTTAAGAATTCTTTAAAATCCTTTTACGTGCAGGAAATGAGAAGCCATGAAAACTTGTGAAACTTCACTGACTAGAGTTGTTCAGCTTATATCAACCTTAAATTTAAATTACTTTCATTGTTGTTTATATAAAGAACAACATAGTTAACGTGAAATGTGATTTAAGATTTTTTTAAAGAATCTATACAGGTTAAATGACTACATTAATTAAAAAAGAAAAATATATTTGTTTAAAATATAATTAACAAAAATAATTACTGTAAACTTTGTGATTTTTACCTTAAAACCATAAAGTTATAGATATTTAAAAATATACATTATCGTATATAAGCACTGGCTAGTAGTTAAAGGTAGACTGTAAGTGTTTCATTGTAACAAAGAAAATTCGGAATTTACCTATAGAATATAGCTATCGGTTCGGTATTTAGTGCTAAAGCGTTATAAGTATGACCATATGTGCTTACTGCATGGCCCGTAAAGGTTTTATAGTCCCACAAACAGTATTCGCGAATGCTTTCAGAGCAGGCCACTCAAGAGTCCTCGTAAAAGCCAGTACAAGTGCCTCTATAGAGCTAATTAATTCTTTTGGAATGGTTTGCGCACTAGTGTGCGACTGTAACCGACAGGTTGTGGGTTCGATCTCCACTCGAGGAAACGAAATATTTACTATTTTCAATTTAAATATTTAATGTTTCCATTTCTTCGTTCTGGTACAAGGCAAAACGCGGCGTTGAGTTCCGTCAAATTTAGCGGAGAGTGGGGAACGGAGGTGGAACGGACTGTGTTAACACTAGGTTCTCTATTTCCCTCTGCCTACCACGTCATGTGCGGGATACAGCGTGAAGCTGAGTAAGAGTGAGTTAGGAATGGTTTACTTCTTTATTAGGGCTTGTTGAAGCTCTATATTTTAATATTTTACTGTTATAGTTCCGACAATATGTAATAACCGTACGTACGTACCGTACGTACCGTATTAGAGCCTTTCAGGATAAAGATTTATTATTTTCTTATAATTACTTTTCTAGACACCGTCGTGCTACACAGTATCTAGGTGGTTGTGACATCGATCCTTAGGGAAATGATTATATTTTAATTATTTCCATTACGCCACTTGCAATGGGAACGCAACTTTGAGTATCGGGTTGATATGAAGGGATATGAAAACATATTTATTACTTAAATTTCTACTAATTAATCCTATAACTGTTTTTTTTACAATGCAATAGTTTTCAATTTTTTTAAACTTATTGATAACTTAGATTTTTCATTAGGAACTTACAAAATAATAAATAATAAGAGACTATATAATATTGCATGATATTTCACTCGGGCCTGTGTTGCCACAAGCGGAATGAGATGAATAAAGTTAAACAATATTCAAGAAACAAACATATGTAATATGAGTCATAAAACATAAAAAATACCCAAAATTATTTTCCCTATGTCAGCTTTCTGCGGCCGCATGAATGCTTTTAACTAAACCACATATGACATACTTCCATTAAGAATCCTACTTTGTACAAGACCGAAATTAAGTAAAGTGCAAAAGTTGAGTCGTCATGACATCGTGGGAAGGGAAAATATTGTTAAGGGATTTCAAAATAAATAATATATGCTACTAAAAAACTAAAAATCATCTTCTATTTGTGATATTTTACTGTTAGTAAAAAAACGTACATATAATTATTAATAAATTCCCAATATCTGGAAAAAAAACCATTAGGGGTTTAAAATAATGAATAGATCACAAATCTATTTTTTTTTTAGTTTTATCTGTCTATTTTTCTGTAAGTGTATTTTACGGGCACATTTCTAACTTATTTGACAACTTCTTCTTGTACAAGGTCCGGACATGATCTAGGTATATATGTATTTGATTTCGAAGACTTTCACTCCTAAAGAGTCCAGATAAAACTATAAGAAATAATTAAATGAGTCCATTTCAAATGATGTAGAGATATATGATGAGTTTTTTCTAATAATATGTAAAAAATTAAGATCTAAAACATCTCATGAACAGCCAGACCAAGAGAAAAAATAAAATACTGTTAACAAAAGTTATTGTACAACAATGACGGTCCAGCTAAACTATAAGAAATAATGAAATGCCGCCTTAACATAAATTATAGACTGTGATGAGTATTATATAAGTATAAAAATTTAAGATCTGGATCACATACTAGGTCAGAAAAGCTCAGATACCTTAGATCCTTTATACAATCGCATAGTCAAACACAGTATAATCAGATCACGAAACATAAGCGCTACCTGGGACAAACATCGAGAAGTGGTCTCTGACCGCAGAGTACCTACAACCTAATAGTAAGAGGCTGATATGCAAGAGCATCATGAGACCAGTATCCAACACGGCACCGATTGATAGCCAGTACTATCTAGGCGCACTTAACACAGTTTATGGAGTCCATGTTACTTGCCAGCCTTGGAATTATGTCGCGCGCTTTGATATGTCTCTGGAATAAGACGCTCCCGGACGGCTAAGAAAGCGTTGGTTGGATGTCGTAACGTAGGCCATGAAAACCAAGAGACTAACTAAAGAAGACGCTAAATAGCGTGCGAACCTAACTAAAATATTTAATATTTATTGGCAAAATACACTTTATAAAATAAATATTCGTACAAATAAATAGGCGAAGCTGCGCGGGTCTATAGTGTTATGTATATCGTTCTATGCTACAGATAAAATTTGAAATTGCTTGAAATCTAAAAAGTTTTCTTTTTTGTTTATTTATATATAGTAACTATAGTTTATTTTTTGTTCGACAATGACCTTATTCTATCTAAAATATGACAATATAATTTATTATATTAAATATACGTTTTAATACTATATAATATCTTTTAAACTAAACAAAAATGATTAAAAATAAATATTTTATTATTATATACTTTCCAGAAAATCTGCTAGCGACAGGCAACTAAAGCTTTTACTTTTACGGTAAACCTCTACAAAAGCAGCTTAAAGCAATATCAATTTGGAATTTAATTAAAGTTGAGGTGGTGTCAAGTTATTATTAGTAAAATGTAGCGTCGAGTGGTATAATTCTGTCTAGGAAAAATGTGGTTGATGCGATCGGTATTTTATTACTACAAACTTTGTAACTAAATAATGTGCAGTCATGTTATCGAAGCTACTTGTATTTATTAGAATCAAGATGTTATAATGTCTCATGTTAGCACATGAAGCTACATCATTATGGCATTTTTTTTTTTTTTATGGAAAAGACGGCAAACGAGCGTACGGGTCACCTGATGGTAAGTGATCACCGTCGCCCACGGCCCCGAGTAACTCCAGAGGAGCTACAGGAGCGTTGCCGTCCTTTAAGGTGGAAGGGCACCGGGGCCCGGCATTACCTAATGCGAAACGCAGTGGCCAAAGCCACTACTTAACGCCGGTCTTAAATGCCGGGGGTGGTAATAATCCGGTCGAGTCTGCCCATGCGTGTTGCCATTACTGGCAACGTGACTCTACCACACGCACTTTAGTCGCCTCTTACGACACCACCAGTACCAGGGTGATTCTATTCTAAGCCGGAATCACACGGCAAAAAAGGACATGCATAAGAGGACATGCACTCAATCTTCTGACCTCTTATTTAACTAACAGGGTTCATAAGGTTGATGTGAATGGCAAGAAATCTCCTGGGTCACTAATCAGTATAGGGGTCCCACAGGGGTCTATTCTTGGTCTTTTTCTCTTTTTAAATCATTTATATATATATATATATATATATATATATATATATATATATATATATATATATATATATATATATATATATATATATATATATATATATATATATATATATATATATATATGTATGTATATATATATATATATATATATATATATATATATATATATATATATATATATATAAATTATTTACCTTATTTAGTTGAAAGGAGCCATGAGATAGTATTGTTTGCTGATGATATTTTGTTGATTTTTAAAATGAAAAGAAGACAAAAAATATATGACGAAGAAAACAATGCTATCTCCAAAATAGTACATTGGCTTAGCGCTAATAACTTACTGTTAAACAGTAAAAAAACAAAATGTATAATATTCAGAACACCTCAAACGAAAATTGTGAAAGCCAATGTACTTTTGAATGTTGAAGCCGTTGAGCCTGTTGATTCAACGGTATTTCTCGGTATCACAATTGACCCCAAATTACAGTGGGGACCTCATATTGATAGATTGGCGAATAGACTGAGCTCTGCAGCTTTCGCTGTAAAAAAAATCAGTTTATTGACTGATGAGGAAACGGCTCGCCTTGTTTACTTTAGCTACTTCCAAAGTATTATGTCTTACGGCATCTTACTTTTGAGTAATGCAGCCAGGATTGGATCAATCTTTGTCTTGCAGAAGCGAGCTAGTCACGCAATCTATAATTTAAGCCCCAAGGATTCTTAAAGGGAAAAATTAAAAATATTAATATATTGACCGTTGCATCTCAATACATTTTTGACAATGTTATAGACTGACTAATTTACTAAAATCAGTGATGTACATAATATTAATACTAGAAATAGGCTTAAACTTAGTGCGTCTGTAACTCGATTGAATCGAGTCCGTAATTCTTTTATGGGACAGGGTGTACGCTTTTACAATAGGATCCCAGAAAGCGTCAGAGAATTTTCTTTTTCGCAATTTTAAAAAGTTGTGAAAAGACGTTTGTGTGTTAAAGGTTATTACTATATTAACGATTTGATTTGATAACACGCCTTGGGAATAAAATGCTCGCTCCAGGCTGTTTCAAATGTATCATTGTCACTTAATTATATAATGTAAAGTTTTGATTCAAAAAAATTGAATGAACATGTCCCGCTGAGCTTCTTTCGCCGGTTCTTCTGAGGCAGTAACTTTTGTGAACTGGTGGTAAATTGTTTGACGTTCAAAAAACGAAGCTTATAACTTCTTATTTTGAATAAAAATATTTGAATTTGAATTTGTAATATGTATACACACGCACTGATACGATTTGTACGTAATATGGTATAAAACTGTGGATTTCATAGATATTTACCACTTTACTAGGGATCTACTAAAATTTGAGAAGGTTTCTTTCCTTAGAGCAGAACAGAGTGTTTTCCTGAAACTGTTTTAAGAGAATACACTGAATTAAAAAATTCGTCAGTACAAAAAAAAATATTTACTGCATGGTCCAAAGTCTAGAGGGTAGCCAGAGACAACGAAACGCCAAACGTTATATCATCCGTCAAACAGCCAACAATCCGCATAACATATCCTTCGGGGGGTCCTGAACAAAAAAATAAAATTAAAGGTACTGATTGAAAAATATACATGTATTGAAAACAAAATATTCCTTTATGCATTTTTATCTACTACTACAATTAACTATCACGAAAATTTATTATAAGAAATAAACAGTAACAAACAACGATATCACATGAAATTTCACGAAAACGTTCCATTTGATGAAACGAAAACGATGTTACGTTTATGTAACGTCGCCCGTCAGAGAATATTTATTTAACTTGGTAAAAAAACGGGGGAATTGCTATTAAAATACTTTATTTTGGATAAACAGTGTTGAAGATGATAACAGTTGTCCTTTAAATTGATTTTTTAGCAACAAGTTTTGATTTCTAGGAAATTAATGCCTCTTCTTAAAACAGAACTACTTTTCGAATGAAAATAGATACTAACATATTATGTCAAAGATAAAAAAGTGCAAGAATTGAAAACATTTTATATTTTATTTTCCATATCCAGAATGAAATAAACAAGCATATTAGTCAACACAGTCAAAAAATAAGAGATTTTGTATTAAATTCATCGCGTAATCAGAATCTATAGGGTACTCCCAGTAGACCTCCAGTTATGGAATTTGGCATGAAAGGAGAACTTACAATATCAATAAAGAAGAAAGTCCGCAATGTCAAAACTTATTCGTTAAAAACATTCCAAATTTATATTAGTAATTGTTTTCATACAAAATGATTAATTACGCCCTCTATCTTGAGCTTTTTAACTTTTCTGTCTGTGTTGTGAACAATTTAAATAAAGATATTAATAACTGATACAAACTTATAATTGTACTATATTTCATACAAAATAAGTGCATTTGTCCGCAAACTTGTTTGTCAGCTTTTATCGGTTGCACTTTCCATTGATATTCAATCATTAAATTAGTCGAAATTCTCATTAGGCAAATCCGACTCACACTAGACCGGCTTTTATTTTTTCTCGACACAAAAGGAAAATATCGGTACAGTGATTATTTTGTAGCAGTAATTACGTGAGGCAGCAGGTGCCAGCTCGTATTGGTGTTGTCATTTCAATTCCCTGTCCTTGTTTCCCTTACATTATTCGATTTTTTTTGTAGATATACGAGATGTCATCACGGAGTCTAACGGCGTGCATAAAAAGGAAATGCTATGCTTATAAAAAAAAATCACAAATCGTAGCGCAGTTAGGGCATCACTCGCTGTTCTAAAACTGATTTGCGAGTTTGATTCTCAGTCAGAGTAAAGTATTTAATGTTTTTTTTTTGCAATCGATGGTGAGGGATGTTGAATTTTATCCTGGAATGTATATATTTCTCCTTTATGCAAATGTTATTTTTTAATATCTGTAGGCCTGTTGTGGCACAAGGGCACAAACGTATGAACGTAAACGATAGGTTGTGGGTTCCATCCCCACAAAAAAAAATGAAATATTTGATATTTTCAATTTTTTTTTATCGCCCTGCTAACAAAGCAAAGTGAAGATTTTGAATTGACATTCGATTCCTTTTCTTTCTCTCCTTTAAACTTTCAATAAAAAATACCTCAAATTCGGCGGAAAGTGGGAAAGGCGAGTGTCTTAATATTAGGTTCCCAAGGTTCCCCTGCGTAGCCTGTCGTGTGCGGGATCTATCGTGAAAATGTATATAAATAATATAAATGTATAAGTTATCTTTCTTATTCTTTTCATAGAAATTATCGTAAATGATTTATGATCAAATCAAAATCTACGAAACCTTTTAACTCCATCTTGGAGGATTTCTAGTGGAGTTAATTCGTTTTATTTGATTGTCATGGAAATACCTCGCAACTCTTAATCGATATTTCGATACGTACATACATACTCATATGTAATATGTTTATTTGTGTCTTATTACTTACTTTCATTATGTTCTTTTACTTGCATTTTAAGTTTAAACTTGGTACAAGGTGAGTAATCTAGTGTTATTAGACACTAATGAAACGAACTAGACAGTGTGCAATGGATTACACTTATTGAATTTTGTAGATTTTTTAAAATATTTCCTTTGTGTTTCTTTGTGTGTAGAACACACACAGTTATATATAATTATATTTACTCAGCTTTACGCTGTATCCCGCACACGGCCGGGTAGGTAGAGAGAACTTGGGAACCTTAAGTTAAGACCGTTAAGACACTCCGTTCCACTTCCATTCCCCACTTTCTGCCAAATTTGAGACTGCGTGTTGATTGGCGGCATTCAACCGCACTTTACCTTGTAAAGAATGAAAGTGCAAAGGAATGAAAACATTAAATATTTCATTTGCTCGAGTGGGTTCGAACCCACAACCTGTCGTTAACAGTCACATATATTTTTTACATGTAGATATAAACCGATATAATAGTTATTTTTAATGTAATAACAATGAGACACTTATCATTCATATCGACGCAGATATATAGACTAATGCCTTTTAAATCGACAAAAGTTTCATTAACGGGAATCGTCACTTGTCAATTTTCGCACCCTCGCACCCTCGTCCGTTGACATGTATTATCAACATCCATACAAATTCTTCTCAGTGAAAAATGAGCTTTTTATCATTTACCAATCGTAACTCCATTGTAATTTATAAAATACCTCTTTGAATTATTCTTATTTTATTAAGGTACAACCTTAGCTCAGTTATTGTTTTAAGACTATGTTTATATATTAGTAAGTTTTTGTATTATTTTCTCATTAGCATATATTTTTTTATGACTGCTTTATTTAACGCAACAAATAGGTATATTTTATTTATCTGATCGTCTGATTGAATGAAACGGAAACTACATCGCTTAAATAAAAACAACATTAAATTAAATAAATTGAATATATGTATCATAATTCAAAATCAATCACACTCTCAATCAGCTTTACACTGTATCCCGAACGTGGCAGGATAGCAAGAGGGAACTTGGGAACCTAGTATTAAGATACTCCGTTCCACTTCCGTTCCCCACTTTCCGCAGAATTAGAGGTAATGCGTGTTAAGTGGCGTGACTCAACGTCAGGCTTTATGGGTGGCTAGTTACCAGAGCGAAGAAATAAACACATAAAATATTATTTTGAAAATATTTAATATTTCATTTCCTCGAGTGGGGATCGAACCCACAAGCTATTGTTTGCAGCCACACACTTGTGCCGCTGCGCAGGCTTCTAAAATTGAAAATTTTAAAAAAGCTGTAAGGAGAATATTTTTAGATAAAAATACTGTCAGCTAGTGTAAATACTGTTTTGTTAGGCTTATGTAAATGTGAGACATGACTGCGTGTCGTAAGAAGAAGAAAATATTTTATGGATGGAATTGAATAGAACCTTCCCATGTGCATATTTCGAACTAGTATTATTTAAGCTTATACAGACTTACATAAATGTGCGTACATAATGAAGCCTGAGAACGTCGTGGCGCAGTGGCACAACGTGTTACTGTAATGCTACGTTTGAAAGTTTAAGTCACGCTCGGTAAAAAAATCATTTAATATTTAAATCTTTCGCGCTCTGGCCACAAATCGCGGCGTTGAGTTCCTCCATCCATCAGGCAATGTCTAAAAATTGGATATGAATAAAAAAAACAACTAATCATATATCTTGAGCGTAAATGAAATGTGTCAGAAGCCCAACTGAACTCCTAATAAATGCTTAAAGAAAAATAATAAGTAAATATATATTTCCCTTCTTATAACATTTCTCAGCTCAATTTTATTTTTTATGTAGATTTTTATTTGCTATTACAGAATTATACTCGCCTATATACTTTACGTACAAATTGAATAGTATATATGTACATAAGTAATTAATAACTGAAATCATATAACCATCGTTCTATTTCAATAGAAACATATCAAATATTTGCGAACGGAAACTCAGAGATGCGAGGAGCAGCGTTGAATGTATGCCTATAGACCGCTGTTAGTTTAAATTTAACCTTAAAATTACATCATCCAATTACTTAGCATTACCGACTCTAGCTTATAAAACTTTTACGAAATAAAATCTTTCCTATTTTCTGTTTTAAAGATATATGAATATCTTACATTTAAGAAAATTGTGGGTCTGGAGTCTTGCTTTCTTAAGTAATTAGCTTCTGCGTTAATTAGTTAGGCAGTTCACGGATTATATATATTTGTGCTCTTTTTGTTAGTATTACTGAGTCTGTTGATTATAATTGAGTAAAAAGTACAATCTCGAAGACTACTGACTAACTAAATAACTGTTTAATTTTAAATGTTGATTTCAAATTATTTCAGCTTATTTTTTGTTTATTTTATAATGATCGATATTCTTTTTGTCATTTATTTACAACGTTGTGGCACAGTAGCATAATTTGACTGTAAGATTGTGGTTTCGATTCCCACCAGAATTTACTGTTTTTAGTTTATCCTCTGGTGAAAAGACAACCGCGTTGAAGTTAACTCCTCCTTCTACCACTAATATAATAGAAACTACTACCACTAATTTGATAGAAAGTGGAGAACGGAATGTCTTAACATAAGTGTCCATCTGTCTTTCCTGCCATATACAGGATACAACGTAGAGCTAACAAAGAAGCACTAAAATAAAGCGTAACAGTGTAGTCATAATGTGATTTGTACAGGAGGGACCGAACAGTAATTCTGTCGTATTCAAATTTGATTACCATCTGTGTCGCTTCCAATTTCCAATTTTTTATTATTATTACGCATGCAAATATTATGAAAATCTTAATGCGATTAAGGGCTTCGTCGTGTAGTAAATTATAATGACGCTAGGTTACGCTGCATGCGGGAAAAAACATAAAGCTGATCTTTACGCAGTTTGAATGTAATCAGAACTAGTATACCACTATGAAAAGCAAAAAAAATTTTAAACCGAATACTATAAATTATTTTTGGTATTACAAGTGGTTTGTTATTATATAACATTCATTTTAGGTTCGTTTTAATCAAGTAAATATGCTTAGATATATTTTATTGCGGATACAGTTCGAACTGAGAGCAAAATATTGGTAAGCACTATAAAGTTTTTCACTTTCCTCCGGCTAAGAAGCTGATATATTTTACATATAAAAATATTCCTCGAGTAAAATTCTCGCTTTCAAGACATACACTTGTTATCTTCAAAGCCAAACTAAAACAGTGATTTTATCAATTGACTTTATTTAATACAAATTAACCACTTATACCTACTACTATTATTATCCAACAATTAAATGTTTATACAAAATCATTGCTTAAGAAAATATAAAACGGCTCAACAAGTTCAACGACAAATAGAGCGCAATTCGATCGTGGTGTGAAAAAACGCAACCCTCTGTAATCCCATAAGTGCAATGGGTTTCAATCCGATTATATACTGACGTGCATCGCGATGTCTATTAAGCCGTACCGCAACAGCTTCGACATTATATAAAATTAACTTGAAACGTTTATAGCACACTAACATATATATTATTTTATAAACATACATGATTTGACAATTTAGTTGTCGTACATACTAACATATATAATTATATAATTATGGGTGCTTTTAATAATATACTTTATTTAATTATTTTTGTTAAAATTATAAAATATAGTTGTTATAATTTCATATATTAGTTTATAAATTTTATAAAGTTTGCGCATAAATAGTATATAATAGCTCCACCGCTTTATGACTCTTGATAGAAAATGCTATCATGGTAACAGGTGTAACGACACAACTTAACCGTCTACCATAAATATGGTTGAATAATATTAAACTTGTACCTGTATGAGTAAATTTTATCATACACTACAACAAAAAGTATATTTATATATAGATTAAGGTTTATATTTGGTAAAAGAAATTATATAGATTATGTATAATTTTTTTGAGCCAAATAATCAATGTTCGCGTCACTTGTGATATTTGCTTAAATATATTTTTTAGCTTCACGCTGTATCCCACACGAGGCAGGGTAGGCAGAGGGACCCGGGAACCTAGTGTAAAGACATTCCGTTCTACTTCCGTTCCCCACTTTCCGCCGAATTCGAGGCATTGCGTCTTGAGTGGCGGAACTCAACGCCGCGCTTTGCCTTATTACCAGAGCGAAGAAATGAAACATTAAATATTTAAATTGAAAATATTAAATATTTCATTTCCTCGACTGGGGATCGAACCCAGAACCTGTCGGTTACAGTCACACTCTTGTGCCGCTGCGCCTCGACAGGCCTAGGAAAATAAGTATGTGTTTTCTGTATAATACTAAAAAATTGTCCATTCATAATTAAATATACCCTACGAAGAACACAATGAACTTAAGTGATATAATAGATTCTTATAGAAAAGATCTAGATGAGGCCTGCCGTGGCGCAGCGGCACAAGTGTGTGACCGACAGGTTCTGAAATATTTAATATTTTCAATTTAAATTTTTAATGTTTCATTTCTTCGCTCTGGTAATAAGGCAAACGCGCGGCGTTGAGTTCCGCCACTCAGAATTATAATATAACATTCATGAAATAACAATATGTTGAGAAATGTCAATATAGGACTAACTTACTGTTAATAGTTGGATTAATCTGGATTCTAGATGTCTTTGGTGATAGTTTTTTCTCAAAGCAGGTGTCGCGGAGCTATCTCCTGATCTGACTGAAGGGCTTAGTGCAGAATTATATATCTCTGATTCGCTCTTCGGGTGCTGAAAAGGTTTCATAAATTGAAAATGCTATATGAGAAAATCCATCAGACGGTGATTTTTAGTCCAAATATATACATTATATTAACGTTTCTACTATAAAAAATGCAAAAGTTTGTTTTCTAACAATCAAATTCTCTAAAACTACTTTAATATAAACAAATCACTTTATATATTGTTATAAAAAATGTCGACATCCTATTTTCTCCAAAAGTAAACGCATTCAAACTTGTTACTGTTCCATGAATTCTTAATGCCTTTGGATCGGGCGATACAATAACGAGTTCTATAATGCAGCGATACTCAAGTGCTAACTATTTGCTTTGCTTTACAAATGTTGAATGCCAGCTCTTTGTTCCTATTGTTGAGTTTACTTACAAAGTTGAATACCTAATGAAGTGTACAAAAGTCCAACTAAAACTCTTTCAATAAGAAAAATATATTAAGCAGTATTGAACGACCCAGGTCCTGTTAGAGAGTAAAATAATAATGAGTAAACGTGGTATAGCTACGGCATATTTGGAAATGAATAAGTCTTTCTTACCACAATTTTTTTGAAGACCATCTACATAAACAAAGACCAGTGATAAATCAGGTAATTTTTTACCAATATTACTGCTATAAATCCTATGAGTTTTTTTTTAAATTGCTTATTAATTTTGATTATTGCATCATTGCTTTCGTAATTACAACCAACCCTATACCCATAATTACTGACTTAGGTATAAAAGCATGAAATTCATTTCGCAATTATCTAAAATTACATAAACATACATTACACTATTCCACCGGAGATTTTCCAAAAAAATATTGTTTTAGAACAATAATATAGTAACTAACAACAAATTCATATATGTAGAGCATTCCGATATTCGTGCAGCGAGTATAATTTAGATACAAGGCTTTCAAGATAAATTAGCTCGGTGATCCAGTAAGTAGGTTGTCATCCTGGCAGCATACAGAATGAGTCCAAGGTCTGTGCCTTGACCAACAATCTCGAATATCCAACTTTGCCAACATAGACATAACATATTACTTGGCAAATCATTTTGGCAAACAACCGTGTTCTTGAAACCTCAAGGTCTCAAGTAACATTTTTGGAAAGAGAAACAGAATTTCGAGCAAAGTAATCTTTATTAGTTCTAGCGATCGTGCTCAGAATAGTGGTAATAACTTGAATTCTAAATAAAATATTGTTATTTTAAAAAGCAAACTGAATTATTTATCTATTTACCTGCATGACCTGGTTGACTGATTACGACCTAGTTTTCTCGGGATGGATACCGTTAATTCATTAAATAAAACTATATGTAAATATTTCTAATATTATTGAACACCAATATCGTATATTTCTTTTTACGGTGTCATAATCGTTTTGAATCAAATAAAAGTTAGGTGATGTTTATTACTTTTATTCATTTAAAGTGTTTTTATTCTAGATGTAATCAATGGTGGTCCCAATTTTCAGCAGTAATAAACTTGATCCTGTGATTTGGTCCAAGGTCGATATTTGGAGATCTGCCAAATAGCTCGACACACATTTTTGGTAGGACATACAGGGAACAATTGTACTGAGAAATATATATAATGTAAAAGAAATATATATATATATTTTTAAATATTCAGAAAGAAAGTATATTATCTATTTATATTTAGTAAATATAAAAGTACCTACTCATTATTATTATAGCCCGAAGTCAAATAAATAAACAGTCCAAAATTCCCACTACTCACCAGTCTATTATTAACAAAAGTTAATAACAAACACAAGCAGCTGATCACTTATCTCTGTATAAAAAGCCTATTAAGTAACTTATAACCTACTGAACTACATGCTACGTAACATTTGGTGCGTGAAGTGTGAATGAAATGTGTATCAAATTCTTGCATTCAGTTAATGTAGGTATACCGTAATACAACTACTTACAGTTCATATTAGCAAATAAAAAATCTTTGAAACTTTTAACGCTAATATATTCTCGTTCACGTATCTAGAGTCACTTATGTTCGATTTGCTTTTAAAATATATACTATATTGGAATGTTAATATGATTGTACACACACTTTAATCGATAAAATATTGTAGTTTATAGAAAAACGCAAACGTAAATTTCATACAAATCCTTACATAAAAAGATCCAGTTCCAACACGGAGAGTACAAGCATTGACGGAGCCAACCGAATACAAAGCGCAGTGAAACGCAAAATGGAAATGTAAAATAAATTGAAAATATTCAAAAAAAATGTCAATGATAGTTGTTGAAATGTTTTGTCTACGATGAAATTCACAAAACCAATACAACTGGCCCACGTTGCACTAGACAAACAAATTTTATACACTAACTTATAGAAAAAATAACCTCAATCAGTAAAGCGCATTGTTAAATTCCTAGCAAGTGCAAGTTTATGCGATGGTGGCCTCGTCCGCATTCGAGACTAATTTGCATACATTCCGATCTAGATATCAAGAGATTCTCAAGCTACAATCGTATCATCTGATTATCGATCAGATGCAAATTCGATAGGATCTTACTTAATTCCAGTGCCCTAAGCATTAATATTGATATTATATAATAAAATTCATACATTTTTAATATAATTTTATTTCCTAAACAAGAAATGTTTAACAAAGTCAAACAAAAATGAAATTACTTCATTGTTAAAGAAATACAATAATAAGCACTTACGTACATTTATGAGGCCAGTCATGATTCAGGGGCATACGCGTGTGGCTATTGTAGGTTCGATCCCCACTGAAGGAAATTGTTATTTACTCAAGAATAGGTCTAACAAAAGATTTTTACAGTGTGACACTTTTTTTTTAATCTCTGGAAATTCTATAAATAAACTCAAGCTTACGATATGGTTTAGGTGTCATTCTGTTCATATGTAATTTAAAATCAAGTTTATTGTCTAGATACATACCTAGACCTACCTCTCTAATCTTAGAAATTGTTTTTATTTCAACTCCATAATGATAAGAAACCCCGTCTCCCGTCCCTTTCGGCCAAATTCTGGAGGCATTGCGCTCGCCACGACAGGTCCTAAAGTTAGTAAGTATAATTAAAGTAAACATAGACATATTTACTATTCATACTAGAGATGCTTGGTTTAAATTTCTACCATTTTGCATTTATTAAGTCAATTTATTATTAGAAACGCCCCCGTCAACGTTACGTCTCAATAATTTTCCATTATTATTTTTAAATCAATCTCGATATAGTGGCTCCATAAAAACAAAACAAGTGAACCGACGGTAATTATGTATACATGGTTAGAAATTTTCCTGTTCCCTTTTATGATAGATACCTATTACATAAATAAGAAAATTTGCAAAGTCGAAACGAAACAGAATCTCATAAATAATTACAGAAGTTATAGATGAATGGGAGTAAATGGAGCTGGTTAAACACCATATCATCATTTTCTCACATCGGGAAGAAAATTGAGCTAAGTGTTGAGACACTTGGTTCCCGTGCTCGACTTATGGAGTGGAAACCTGAAAATGAATTACATATAACCATTATCCGTAGTGCGCCGGAGCGTCATAAACAATATATAAATTATATATTAGAAAATCCGAGTTGTTTCCAAGATAATTGACATTTTTATTGTGTTCAAATCATATTTAAATTTGAACAAAGCAATGTTAAAATTACAGAGCTCGACTCTGATTTCAACAGTGAACATTGCTAGTTCCGCGTTAATGAAATTAGACAACATCGAAATAAATTGTTCACTAAAATTTGTGTCATAATAATTTTCCTGATTTTATAAAAAATATGTTTATTAAGTAATATTTTCATATATTTTTTCTTATATCTATACAATTATATATTACGTATTGTCCATCTGTGGGACCGTATCTCCTCAATGAATTTGAGAGTGGTTTTTTAATGGAAGGCTTTCCATCTATGTCGTGTCCTGTTCTTATCTATGTCGATATTTTACGAATAGAATGTTAATAACTGCGACATAGTTTCATCATGCTTATGGAGTAATTCATTCATTATTCATTTCATACTTATGCAGTAATAGTTTTTATCTTAATATACTAAATTTTGAAAATAAATATATTATTATTAATTATAATAGTAGTTTAAGAGCTACAAGCATTTAGTTAAGATGAGGTATTGATTTTTGGGTGAAGTTTCATATAATTTTATTTGCATGCTTATAATATGTTAAGTAAATTCATTCCAAAAATATCTCTAGAAAGATAATGTCATTTTGAAATAAATATTTTTATTTACAGCAATTTATTATATCATATCATCATAATTATATAAGTGCATTTTGATCGAAACCTCAGTTTCAAGTAGCTTTTTCGTATTTACACAAGTCTGACCGTTGCTTTGTACCATGTTTACTCGGAAAGCAAACTGGACTTCAGTGCAGCGACAAAGTCGTAAGTGAAAATGTTAAAGCAATTGAGCAAGCAATGGTTCGTTTCGTGTGCCATTAAGATTTTCTTAATTAAGGTATTTCCGGAAAACCGCAAGAAATACAGTTAGTACTTTTAAAGTTATCATGTTAATGCTTTGTATTTATCTATGATAACAATACATTTTGTGAGATAATTATTATAATTTGTTACTCTATTGATCAATTCATTTTTCGTTATCTCGTCTGTAACGGCTAAAATCGCTAAATGAAAACTTTGCCAAATCATAGACTTAAAAGAAAGAATTTTAATTTTATGTCAGATTTATTATAAGTATAGATTAAACAGTGAGTGACGGAGCGTGATAGATATTTACCCCTAGACTATACCTTATATTTTATGACAAATAAAAAATAGGTGAGGTGCGCACTCATCCCCGGAGGGTTCCCCACCAATTTCAGGATTGTATTACCACAAAATGTATACTTATAGATTTTGACTACTCTGAGAATTTTATACAAAAAGCAGCAAAACGAGGCAGATATCTATCTTTTGATTGCGTTGATACACAAGCTCTTCCTGCGATTCAGATAAATGGCCTTGACCAGAGGATAACAAAGTAACGATATAAGGAATCCTATTTTTAGGAGACGGAACCCTAAAAAGGAAAACTCATATAGAAACTAATAGTACCACACCACATTCACTAACAGTTGTTTACACAGCGATTTGCTGAAACTTGTTTCGTAATTAGCATTAAGCCCTAAGCCTCGTCTGGCCACTAATATGAACTGTGTAAGCACTGAGAAGACCAAACTTTGTAGACAGGTACTTAGGACTGAGCAGGACGTAGTAGCAGGATATGTATGTATTCTTCGATATTTGTATATAACAAGAGTTGCTATACTTGTGTGTGTTCAAAAAGAGAAGATTTTTCTTAAGCAGTATGTTTTTTGATCCTTACATATGAAATTGGCATTTTATCACTATATGGGAACAATAAAATATCGAATATTATTTAATTATATCTTTACATTTACCATTCAGACGAGGATCGATAAAATCTTTAAAGGTTTATTTTTTTCTCTTTGAAAAAGTTATCCAAATTTTGAAAAAAATGTAATTCATCAGTTGAGGCAAGAGTTGGAGACTAGGGTGAATTTTAGGCATTCCAATTGAAACTCTACTAATTTGGTAGCCCTCTGTTGTGTAGTGTGTGGTCTAGCGTTGTCGTGGCGTAGAGCGACTGGCCAGCCTCGGTTGTTTAGCAGCTAGCTTTTCCATTATGATTTACAATTGGTGACGATAGATATTTTCCGTAATTTTCTCAAATCTGGCCAGAAAACGGTCAAACAAACGTTTCAGTCCAACAAACGTTTATAAGTAAATTTTTATAGGTCAATTTTCATTTTGGGTACGATTTGTCTAGCTTGTCAGGGTCTAGCCAATGCGATCAGCGCTCCCAATTGTCGTAGAGGATCCACTTTTCATTACAGATAATGATTCGTTTTATTATTGTGTTAGTTAAGTAATGCAATGTGTTTTTAGCGATTGCCGTATACATCGTTATACTTTTAAATCGTTTCCGCTGCACTGGTGCCACACTAGAACTTTGTTTTACATTTGATAATGATTAATTAAATATAAATAAATGTTTTAATAGTTGTAGAAATTTTAATTTGGAATTCTTAATCATAGAGGAGAAATTTGTGATTAAAGAAGCCAGTACGACAAAACACCAAATTCATATGTCAGGATCTAATGGATACAATTTTAGAAACGTGCATTCGTAACTTATATATTTTTTTTCTACTACTTATATATTTTTTTTCTCGATGGTGCCTATATATACATTTGATTTAATAAAGTATCATATATTATATATCTCAATATAGATATGTGTCTAATTTAGAGCATATAATGTTTTTCTTCATTTCCTAGTTTGTCAAAAGGACAATAATTATCGTTGAATACATGAATACATATCTGACTCCTTTATTAATGCGCTATATATGTATATGCGACCAAACAGAAAATGTATTCTCTGAAGAACGACATTCATATATGGCAACAAAGTTGTACTACTGAACTTAGATACAATCTCTTACGTACGTCTTATACATCTACCAATTTCCCAGACTACAAACTACAAAGCCCATAAAACTGAAACGCGGTCATATTTGGAATTTTTCGATGAAATATCGATTCAGAGGTTTCTTACAAAAAACCAAGTGATCCGATGAACTTTTTTAATTGGTAAAAATAGAGTGATTTGTCTCTACGATTGTTTATTGACATGGTGCAATATTGGTTTTTTTTACTTTGCAATAGAAAAAAAAAAAAAAGTATATGAAACATGAATTTTGAAACGTAACCAGTTTACTTTGTTTTTAAGATTTAGGCGTATAACGAAATATTTTCTTAATTTTGACTAAGAAATTTTATCAAGTTGCTTAAATTACCCACGTTAATGAAATTAGCAATAGCAATCAGAGCTTAGCAACATCACAATATTCCCTTTTAAATAAAAAGGGATATTGCTGTTAATTTTCTGAAAACAGTTGTCTTTGTTTAAAATAAAACTATTACTTTGGTTGTTGGTTATACTGTATTTTGCATTATTCACAAACATACGAACGAATCGATGATGTTTTTACAAACTTTAATTCCTATTAATAATAGTTAATAAAAAATAAAAGATCGTGCGAGAGTCGTTCTCAAAATATTCGCTATACTATCTCATTTTAACTGTTGATAATATCCCTAATATGTGATTTGATACTAAAATATTCGTAGGGATTTGGTACAGAAGTATTTGGTCCTCCGTAAAGGATAGATTCTTCACATTCACAAACATGAGCCTTGAGAAAAGGTTCCCAATATCTAGAGGACACGATGAATAAACAACAGATGTTGCCGTCACTCGAGGACGGCCCGACACGCCGGGCATACCTAAACATTCAATATTCACAGGTAGACAATATATTTGCATGTTATACCTATCTATATCCTCTTTGATGTGTCAGATCATATGACATTTTATTTTTGTCTTTTTTGTAGCTCTACACACAATTTTGTGACTTCAAGCTGTATCGTGCAGTTTGTGCCTGTGCAGATTGTGCCCGTGTGCACATAGCAGTGTAGACAGAGGGAAGCTGGTAACGTAGTGTTGACCCCGTTCCCTTTAACACACTTCGCTTCCATCTGCATCTGCATGCCAGCATCTGAAGCTATTGCGAGGAAATCAAAATATAAAATATTTAATTACTTTATATACGTTTACAGTCACACGATTGTGCCCGTGCGCCACAACTGCTTACCTATTGAAAATTAAAAAAAAAGTTTATTATATTTGACTTTCAATGTGATTTTAATAAGAAAACTATTTTTTTTATTAAAAATTTTATTTTCTTTTAATTAAAATACACATACGTATATAAAAACGTTTAATAGTTAAAATCAAAAGTACCGATTAAGACAACCCTTGCAGCGTACGCTGCAGACGGGGACCAGCGATAACTATACTGAACTCTGCTAATTGGATTAATGCATATGGAGGTAATGATAATGGAACAGTTAAAAGTTATTACTTAAAAAGTAGCCTTTTTACGTACAATTACATATTATTATGCTTAATATAATATAGGTAATTATAATTTTGTTAAGTTGTGTTAACTGTCGTGTCAACACAATAGTAGGGGAAGCCATGATGCTAAATCGGTATATCTGACTTTATTTATCTTTTAAGTTAATTAATATAAATGAAAAGCTCAGAAAATAGCTTGAAAAATAAAAAAAATACATGTTTTTAAAGTAGAATACTTGTATTTATAAGAAAATTATTATAACAAATTAAATTGTTTACATATTTTTTTTGAGGCCTGTCGTGGCGCAGTGGCACAAGAGTGTAACTGTAACCGACAGGTTCTGGGTTCGATCCCCAGTCGAAGAAATGAAATATTTAATATTTTCAATTTAAATATTTAATGTTTCATTTCTTCGCTCTGGTAATAAGGCAAAGCGCGGCGTTGAGTTCCGCCACTCAACACGCAATGCCAAAAAATTTTTTAAATACACAATGCCATGACATGAAGGAGTCTGTGTTATCAGCTGTCATGGCGTTATGGTAACCAAAACCAGAGTGGGGACGGAGGGAGATAATAAAGAGAATGAGTGAGAGATGAATAGAAACGTGGACAGGGGCATATAGGCACACGTAGCTGCACACATTAAACTTTATCGATTAATTTTTGTTGCTTTGACTTCTTGTGGAAATCGTCAGATTATAGATTTTTTAGTAATCCTTGAATGAATTCTAAATAAAAAAAAATGTAGCTCCGCTCGAAAATGTCCAGGTCACGTTTTTTTTACAACTTTACAGCCCTCCCCCTTCTTTATGTCTCTTTCAAATCGTAAGATTAGAGAAATATATACATTTTAGTACGTAACTACCTTACCTTATCTGAATCGTTAAATCAAACTAGAAAACTTACAGAGGAAACTACTGAGTTTTCGAAATTTCTATGACAACAGGAAAAAACGATACCCTAAATACTAAAGAAGTAAAAACAAAAGTAAAAAAAAGTTGCGGTCAACGATTAATATCAAATATATATTTATATATTTAAAAATAATTTAAAAACATGCATACTCGAAACGTAAACAGATTAAGCTTCAGTCTGTGAAGCACTCTGACAAAGCAAAACTTCACATAGTTTAGTCATCGGGCTCTTAAAGCGCTTAACATTTAGAGCGTGTTAATCATGGCCACGAAACTCGGAGATATGTTGTGAATTTATCTATACCTATTGACATTTAATACATTTTTTTTATCTTGAAATTCAAAAATAATTATATCAATAATTATATCGATTTTTATTCTATGTTTTATTTATAACATGACCTAAGAAATGAAATAACTTATAAAATATTTCTAGTTTATAATTATGAAGTATATTTACAAAGAATAATTACAGAAAATTCCTTATCTGTATATTTTATACATGGTCCTACAATTTTCGACTTTAATAATTTCAAAGACATTCGCTTACTTATTAAAATATTGGCAATTTAAATTAAAAATCATATTTAATGTTCCAATCCAATATCTTAGCGCCTTTATCAGAAAGTTAACAAATTTCACTTTAATGGCCTAAGAAATCTGACCTAATATTTCAAATTCTAGTTCGTACCGATACCTAAGAGCAAATTGACGGTTGATGCCTAAAAGCAAATTGACGGGACTATGTTCACCATTTGGTGCTATAGCTAAGTATGGATATATACATACATATGTAGTAGGTTAAATTAAAAAATGATTTTTAAAGTTTAGAATATTAATAGGTTCTAAAAGCCTCTAATTTGGTATCCAGAGGAGATCTAAACGACTTTCTATCTACGTACTCACATAATACAGTAAACAAGGAAAGTCAGAAAACTTTATTTTTAATTTGCTTTGTGCATCGCGCAGTTACCAATCACTGGTAAGTTATCATTATTTCAGCTACGCTTTATCCTACGTATAGCAATGTTAGGTGCCTGCAGTGTCTAGGCACTAGTTGCCCTACTCCGTTTTTCACTATGGTTTTTCATTTTGCTTAAACTCACAGCCATCGCGTTTACACTGTCAGAGGTTATCCTACTGAGCAACGATGCCCCAGTGCCTCCAACAATTCGTATTTCTCATTAATCAGGTTCTTATGTCTTATATTATCTTCCTTAAAACAGCTGTTTAGGATAATATACTTACACATGTGTCCATTTATACTTAAATTCAAACACTATGATAACAACCTCGGAAGGAGATTTTAACGACCAACATCCCATTTAATCAGATACATTTCAACTGTGTTTACTCGAGTGTTGCACATAAAGCTTTAAACAAAAAAGAAACCGAAATTGAAATACTTTTAATTTTATTGCTTTTTTTAACCGTAAAATAGAAGATAGATACCGCTACTTAATAAATTGTTTTCAGTCTGTAAAATTGACGTTGAAATTGAATATTAATTAATGAACACGGGCAGATTGCGGTATTGTCTTTTTCGAATAAATCACTGATATTATGGCTCATTGGTGTTATAAAACAATGTTTAACTCGTATTTCTAATTTCATCTAAATCCGACACTTGCCTTACCTAACTGAGGATTCTGATCTTGTACAGTGATTGCTATTGTCAGCTTCACACTGTTTCCCGCACATGGTAGGGTAGGCAGAGGAAACATGGAAACCAAGTGTTAAAACTCTTCGTTTCACTTCCGTTTCCCAATTTCCGCCGATTTTAGGCATTGAGTATTCAGGGGCGAAACTCAACGCAGCGCTTTGCCGTGTTACCAGAGTGAAGAAATGAAAGCATTAAATATTTAAAATTGAAAATATTAAATATTTCATTACCTCGAGTGGGGATCGAAACCACAACCTGTCGTTAATAGTGCCACGCTTGTGCCGCTGCGCCACGACAGTCCTCACCATAATCCTTCCTTCTCATATTCAAGGTTCCACTGGTCTAGTTATAATGTAGCAAGTTATAATATAAAAAGAGTGAAAGTGAATTCCGTAACCCAACACGCATTCTAAAATAAGTGAAGATTGGCTCAGTGTAACCACATTATCCATAATATTTTGTTCACAGAATGTAATAAAATTGTATATTGTATTTTTCAACCTTGATATTGTCAAGTTTCATTGCTAAGTTCTGACTTGCGACGATTGCTAATGGGAAAGCCATTTGCGCGGAATGAAACCAGAATCTGTACTCTCGACACTCTAATAAGATCTTTCTGATCTTTTTACGAACAACGTGATATGCTTGGAAAATAGTAGAATTTGATATTTCCTCGAGAAAAGTAGCAACTCGAAAAAAAATTATTCTTCTTCCTTACAAATATTTTTTGTGTTTTTAAAAACAAATTATTATTGATCAATGTTTATAATTACTTTCGTAAGTAAAGCTGCAACCTTTGCTGTGCAATATTAAACCATTATTGTTAATCTGCTAAATTTTCCGGTGAGCTGACAAGACAGATTTCTTTTAGCTCGATTAAATTTCATTCTTCCGAAGTCAGCGCCGCGGCTAATAATCATTCAAGCGGTCTTAATTAAGCCGCAGTCGGACGAGACTTATCGATTTTCAGAAGCTGTAATAAAGGTAAATTCATCACAAAATGATTAGAATTCCGAAAGAAACCATACTAACACAGTCCCTTTGTCTGAGCGCCTTCAATTAATGCTGGCCTGCATCGGTATCTCTTACAATTCACCTGTATAGCTGCACCGTAAATTTACATTTCATTTGCTTTGAACGAACTTCACAAAATATGGCTCATATCACGCAAACATTTCTGCGTTCGTTATACTATTTTCAAGAGCTGCCCATTTCTCTAGCTGCGCTTAAATTCAATTCACTCGAACGGTAGAAGAGGTTTCAGTGGACTGATATATATTTAGTACTGTATAGTGCAGGTTGCTAGAGTAACAGTGATTCAGTATATTTTATTTTATGCTAAGCATAATTATGTCTTTGTTTGTTTGATTTTCCTAAATTAAGTTTAGTTAAATAATAACATAACCGTATATGTAGAATTAAATAAGTATATTTAATTATACATATACGAAGAAGCTTATCGTGGCGCAGCAGCACAAGCGTATGACTCTATACGCGACAAGCTGTGGGTTCGACACCCACTCGAGGAAATTAAATATTATATATTAATTTGTATTTCTTTTATGTAAAGAAGATGGCTAGAAAATATTTTTTTGCGTTGAGCCACTCCATACGCCATACCCCAATTTCGGCGGAAAGTGGGAAATGGAACGGAGTATTGAACACTAGGTTCATAAGTTCCCTATGCCCAACTTGTTATATGCGGGATACAGCGTGAAGCAAAAACAACAAATAAGTATATGTTATTTTAAATATAGCACACCTTTGACAGGACAAAATTACATTGCATCATATAAGATTTAGGTAAAACTTAAAATTCTGAACGCCTGAATAGCAAAAGTGTAATTCAATATTTTCCGCACATGGCAGGATAAACAGAGAGAACTTGGGAGAACTTCTTACGATACTCAGTTCCGTTCTCCACCTTCTACCAAAATTGAGGCTTTGTGTATTGAGTGGTGGAACTCAAAGCCGCGCTTTGAATTATTACCATAGAGCGAAGAAATGAAAATAATAAATATTTCATTTGAGAATATTGAATATTTCACTTCTTCGAAACTAATATCGAACTCACAACCCGCCGCTTACAGTCACGCCCTTGTGCCACTGCGCCACGACTAGACGTAGGTATATAAGACGTTCGTATTTCAAAAGCACGTCTTTACACGCTGACGCCACACACGTACACTAACAAATGGTGCAAAAATTGTACACTTTGAATCACTTTAGGGTGTATTTGTTTTAGCTTTCTGGAGAAAGAGAACATTTAGACTCTTTATATTGAATGCCTATTTCTTATGTCTAAGTTAATAATAAAGTTCTACATTTTATAACAACTTGTATTATAATAAAAATTGCCTTAAATTATAATTATTTATACTGATAAACGGGATCTTTATGGAGAATAAAGACGCAACTTCAAATGCAGCTTATAACTACTTGACAAAGTGAACTAAAGCGACTTAATCGCTACTTGCCAGTTACCAATTTATATTCCATAGGACTCCAATAAGTTCCCTATCCACTAATCTAGACTTTCCACTGCCGTATAAATCCTAGGACACCCAAGGGGCGGTTCACAGTAAATATATGGCTCTTGATTTTCCAATTAGGTAAAGTTGGCCTCATATTTCCGTGGTCGGAATAAATTCCAACTTTACGGTTACATAAGAAATATCGTACGAGCTTCCAGTAAAGGAATAATGAATCCGGTGCGTTAGTAAATTAGCTTTATTGTCTTAATTTACAAAGTCTTTAAAATTATAGCTGTAATTACCTTATGAGTTTGAGGTAACTTATTTAATATAATAATATAATATAAAGATTTAACTTTATAAAATATACTGAAACTCTATTTTACAGCTATAAATACATGAGATAAATATGTGTAGGTTATTCTTTTACAGTCTCTTTGCAAGGATTCTGAGTCTCAGAACACTTTCTACGTATAAAATAAATTTACGTTATCAAGAGTAACTTGTAGTTTCTTTCTCATACAAAAACATCGTAAAACCAAAAAGCACTCCACTTTCTAGTTTTACGACGCTTTCATTCTAGTAAAAGCCACGCTAAGTTTTATATTTACTTATTTAGGCCGTTGTGGCGCAGCGGCACGGCTTCTGAGTCTCTCACAAGACGGTTGTGGGTTCGATTCACAGTCGTGAACAAATTGTCTTAACACTAAGTTCCGCTTGCTATTAGCGGGATACAGCTTGCAGTTTAAAATATTTTCAAGAAAATATAAAAAAATAATATTTTAAAGTAACTATTTTCTTCCTATTTAAATATTATGCACTTCTGAACACCAATATACATATAATAAAATGTTCACAAAGAATAGTAAGTGTATTATTATATTGACATTAAATATTTATATTAACTAATTTAGTTTTTTTCTATGTATGTTAAACCTTAATAAAATTATATTACGTTATTTATAAATATTAATGTTGAATTTCATAAAGCAAATTAACATCGTTGAATATTCTCAATACAAATGCTATTAAGACAACATCAATCACTGGATATATCAGAAACTGATCGTTTTGGAAATTTTAATTAAACCCACAAAGGCTGCGCTTAACGGTCATTTCATGCAAATTTTTGCTACCTGCGAGCGCCATCAATATAGCCATTAATAAACTGTTCTTCTCCATAGGTACCTTGAAACATTAAATCATTCCTTACTCGGGAAATTAATAATGCTAAAATAATTATTACTGATTCATTTATTTACTAGTTTCGTAAGTTTGGTAACCAATACAGTATCAAAATGTTACAAGACAATGCTGGTTATACACTACAAATTAAAACAAATCTAATTAATATTATAATAATTAATCAACAGAGGATTAAGGCACTTATGTTAGGCTATATAGATTAACAAAAGTACACCATATATTTGCTTATCCGCAAATTTGCATAATTACTACAATGATTCATTTAATTAATACCTTCCATTAAATAGAATTCAGCATTTCGATCAACTAAAGCCACGCGGCATTACAGTTTAAACCTTCGATTATATATTCAATTTAGCAATTAGTTTACAATTTCAATGGACACCCATTAATCTATGTATGCTATGATAAAATGCTACATCTAAATTCTCAAATTTAATAATAATTACTCCTATACTTTGTAATGAAAGCGATATATACATAGCAATTCTGTTTTTAGTAACGTATTGTTGTGATTTAAAAATGATTAATCGATAGAAGTACCGTACCGTACACTTCAATGTTTTTACAAAAGACTAACATAAATATGCATTTGTTTACAGGGCTATCGCCATTTGTACGCCACTGGCAGCCGGCGAGCTACGAGCCGATATCCCGGCCGAGGCGGCGCAGGTCCACGCAGACGCCTCCGCCAGCCCCCCTGCGCCTCTCCTTCACAGCACACAACAGGTATATTTTTCATTGTTAAATTTTAATTTAATTTCTCTTTTATGAAATGGACTATTGTAAGCATTTTTTAATCTTTGAATAAACGTAAAGCTAAACGTAAACCACCGGATCAAGGTAAGAATCTCAACCGTTGCTCTTTACAATATCAATGTCATATCATCATCTACATATGTACGTATATTGCAAAGTTACTTAGTGTCTTGTATGAGATAGTTTTAAATAAGGGGAAATGCAAACCTATATGAAAATATAATCGCGACATTGAATATTTGACTAGATCCTGAAAAATAATTATGTCATCCATTAAGATTTACTTACATATAAATCCTTAGAATTATTTACTGTCCTTACGCTGGTTTATAATTTTTACTTAAATACATTCGTATAAGACTACTTATTTTAATGTATTAATGAATATAAAATAAATAAATTACAATTTACAAAATACAACAGTAAAAAAGAGATAACTTTGTTTGCTGTAAAAACATAATAAAACAACTCCACAAAAATATTTTTTACGAGCATGTTCCAAATCCGACTCCATCTCTATTGTACTATTAGCTAATCCGTTTATCTCCCATCCACAATAAAACAGTACGCAAAAAAGGTTTACAACCGCAGACTATGTTTTAAAAGTTTTAAATGTTAAATATCTCAACCTGGAATGGTAGCTTTTTCAATGTACTATTCTCATTTAAAATTATTTTAGATTGAAGATCTATAAAATTTAGATGTTTAATTTTAACTATTATTTATGATTTCTCCATCGAATAGTCCCTATTATTTTTACTATGTTTTAAAGTGTTATTCCACACTTAAGACAAAAAATACTAAACTTAAATTTTAAAATTTTAAAAAGCGTATAAAAATTTTGAACAAAGCAGAATTTGAACCCGCGCCTCTGGAATACCGTTCCAGCGCTCTGACCAACGAATGGCTTAGTTGGTCAGAGCGCTGGAACGGTATTCCAGAGGCACGGGTTCAAATCCTGCTTCGTTCAAAATTTTTTATACGCTTTTTAAAATTTTAAAATTTAAGTTTAGTCCCTATTACTTATATCGAAAAATAACAATTATTGAGTAGATACGTTGCGTGACTTTCAGTTTGCTTTACTGTTTATTTAATAGCTTGGGGGCTGTACTGATATAAAACATGAGCAATAAAGTAGGGGCACTTGTACAGAATTAGTGAAATTAACAAGCCCTGGCCAAGTTACGAGTTACGATAAATTTTTGTGATGATTAAAACCATAGATTTTTTAATGTTGATAGTAACGTCATACAACACACTTTGCCTTCAAAATTGGGTGGTGCGTGAACAGCGGAGTTCACTACCACCAACACTAGGTTCCTTTTGCCTATTCGACTTTGTACGAGGGTGATACTAATCAAAGTAATCTAAGGTTAATGATAATGAACCGGATGACGTTTAGTGAATACGCCTGCTACCAAGTAGACCAACAATCTGTTCAACGTCTTCGAAAGCCGTTGGATACGGACACCGCAGGACCGGTCATCGTGAAGATCCTATATGACCTATATGAAGCATTATTAGCCTTTTAACAATGATGATGGCTATACAATTGTTTTAAATAATGTTTTTTCTTCAACAATTCCTATAATTATATGTTCTGAATCTTCTAAGGTAAATACCATTATATTGGCAATTTTCTAGAAAGTATTTTAAGGGGATTTTTTTTATGTTATTCTAGGAAAACATTTTTTGTAGTTTTTCATGAATTAAATATAATTTAGAAATGCCACCGATTATTATGTATGTGAATAATGCTCTCTGACATTCGTTAATTGAAAGTTCTTTGATGAACTGTGAAAAGAATTCGTAAGATTTTGATATTTTATTACATGTAAGCTAGCGTCGCCGACGACGAGGTAATTACAAAACAAGATTATTTTTTTTTATGTAAACTTGAGTGGGATTTAAGACGTTATTAGAGATAGAAGAGAAACTATAAACATGTGTAGAATGTATGCTTCAGATTAAGGAATTACTATTTAGATAATGAGGAGATGAGATCCAATTATATCTACGTTAATTAGCGTTAATCCTGTATCTCCACGGTAACCAAGGTACACGGTAAGGCCAGAGCTCTTTTAGCTCGGTCTCCCCAAGTCCGGTGGCGCTGTAGAGGCCAACAGGGCCAACAGGGCCAACAGACAGTTAGACAGATCCTATATATACGAAAACGTTCACGCACTGAGGATCTCAACCTTACTAAATACTAGCGATCCGCTCACGCAGATAAAGACACCTTAATTAATCTTAAACATTTGATTACGTTCCATTATATTGATATCTAATGTGAACACTTTGTTATTTTGATGTTTTTATTGTTTTAATATAAATATATATTGACATTACTAACTAGCCACCTCCCCGCGGTTTTGCCCGCTTTAATTGCACTATTTGATTTACTAATCCGAACTTCTTTATTTCTTGTTATAATAAAATTAACTCTTTTAAGACAATAAGAAAAATGTAGCAATTCTGTCGAACTAATTCTTTTGAATTGACGTAATTTTTTTATTTATAAATAGATTTAAATAAAAAACGCACTACATCTATACAAAGAGAAGCTGCTAAAATATTAAAGTAAATACTGTATTTAAATCTGGTTAGCCGCTTCTGAGGTTAGCGCGTAGAAACGGACAAAGAGACAAAAAATATAAAAATCACCATTTTTGAAGACTGTCACCATCACCACCATCCTATAATATATAACATTATTAACGCAAAAATTGAGTTATTAGTTTATTAGTAAAATGTTTTTTTCTATCCATTAAACTAGTAGTAGTTATTTAGTTTTACTAAAATATTTTTATTAAATACACTGTCAAAAGATGAAAAAATATTGTTTACTAATTATGTAAAAGTATAGCTCACCAATCATAGTATTAACAACTACAAATTTTCCCGAAATATAGTTAAATAAACATTCGTTTAGGTCGTAAGGATGAAGGCGCATGGGCCTATATTTTTATAAAATGTTTTGTGACACTAATTCATTTTCGACTATCTAATTATATTCAAATTAGATTATTTAAAGAAATATTTAATATAAACGAATTAATATAAAGGAAAAATAAAATTCAGAATCAGTTCAAAATTTCCTTAATAAATCTCTCGTTAATGATATCAAAGAAGAAGATTATACGCCAATACAACATTAGTATCTACATTGTACTATATAGAAATCGAAGCTGGTCCAATAGTAATTAAAAGAAAAATAAAATACACTGCAATAGAAACATTCATTCTGCAATACATACATTTTTTAGAGGCTACTCTGGAGAACTTGACGATGGTAGCTCTTTCTGATTCTTTTAAGTCTTCTATAAATGAATAATATGCCATAAAAATGAAGCTAATATAAATTAAATAATTAAATTTATAAACAAAACCAATCCCTTAATGTTAACGTTTCTATATGAATTTCAGAAACTGGAAAATGTTCAAAGTGGAAAACATAAATAAAAAGCATTTGTAGACAGGGAAACGTACAAAAACAATAATTACTTTTTTACTTGTCGTTGAACAGACTCGCCATGTTTGAGCAAATCGAAGATATCCAGACTAATCCATTTGTAAAGGTAGCCACTGCGGCGACCCTCCATTCCCTTAATTAAAACGTTCCGAATCGAACCAATGGCGATGTTTCATGCCCTTTATACTGTGCATTGAAAATAGATCGTTTTAAATATCTTTTTTATGTTTTTTCTAAAGGTTATCAATTCGTCGCTTATAGAGTCGAGTTTGGACGGAAGCGACCGAATATATCGAATATTTTATTGTTTGAAAATTGTGACACTAGTGATAGTGCAATTATATTTTTAAAAAATCTTAAACAACTACTACATTTAAGTTGACTAAAATCAAGTTACAAGAACTTAAGTATTTTTTTTTCAACTTCACGCTGTATCCCGCATATGGCTAAAGCCATTTGACAATTCTTCGTGTGTCATAGTACTTTAAAATTTATAAGCCGCAGAGAGCGTAAGCTACAAAAATAAAAAAATGCCATGTTGTACAAATATACATGGATCAATCACAGCCACAAAAGAGCTCAGGAAGTTAGCAATTCTACATGATCGGAGCAGTCTAACTAGGCCAATAAATAGCTCGTTATATCAATCATGCATATGATTGTGGACATTTGTGTCAAACTCTACTTATATAATTTAAGTGTTATGCAAATAACTTTTTTGCATATATACATGTTTTTCCTCATATAGAAAATGAACGAGAACTGAACGTAGAAGTCACTGTCTATCTTAAATTCAATTTCAAAATAAGCTTTTGAAAATACTTTTGAATCGTCTAATGAAAATAGAGCAGTCTGGTTTAATGGTTAATAAAATAGAGCGGTCTACTTTAATAGTAAATAAATTAGTAGTAGTAAAGTCATCGACTTATAAATAAATGAGAAATTCAAACAATCGAAATACTTTTATCAAAATTATAATGCGAAAAGTAAATCGTCAAAGCATTCAAATCACCATTATGGTTCACCTATTATTCCTTTTACGTTATTTATCTTGACAAAAACGGTTGTCTTATCGTCATTGAAAAAAGGTAGGGCGTTCACATTTATCCACGTATTTGACCACGCCTAGTATATTGTTTATCGACGTCTTACGTGACAATAGCTGACTTATTAGGTAGCTGAATCGCGTATACTACACATTTAATGCCTTTAATAGAATGTTATTGGTTTTCCGAAATCATTTCTATTTAACAAAATAATAGAGGCTTCTAGGTTTCATCTTCATTCCAATGACTTACTCATAATAAATATATATACTGAATAAAACAATGTTACAGTTAATTAAATTAACTTTTTGTTATTCCAAATAACATATAGGACATGCAGAATACGATTACCTATTTTAATAAAATTAAAAACAGAAATATTTTACAATTATTAAAATTATAATTATAAACTATTTTATAAATTCATGGTAAGCTACATAAAACTGTTTATAGAATTAAACAAACAGCAAATCTAAAAGCAGATACTTCTCTACGTTACGTTCCATAGTATTTTCAGTTCATTGATTGGAACATTGTTTACCTTCTATCATTTGTGAATGTTAAAACAGTTGATCGAAGTTACGCAATGACGTAAAAACATTGGAATCATTAATAGCAAAGCTATTAGGGCAGCAACACAACTGTGTTGCATTAGGGGGTTACTTCTACGGCCGTGGATTAGCCATTCTTCCGACCAATTGGGCTGAGTGCAACATTTTAAGCTTCCTGTTTATATAGGCCGATTACTGAAAATCTGAAACACATAATTAAATATTAAATTATTGCTATTAAATGCTATTAAATATTTAAATAAGCAATGGGACATTTTAGTTTTTTTCAATTTATTCAACTTTGTTGACGATTGTAAAACTTTATTTTAACGGCTGCTGTTGTTTGTTAATTGCTGCTGTTGTTGTTTGTTGTTTGTTAAGAAATGAGTATTGATATTTATAAATGTTAAGATTTATTTTAGTAATTCCTAAGTCGTATGATAAAACGTAGGTATGTTTTGTAAAGTATTTTTGTATGTACGTTCAATTTTTATAGAAGCTTTATTTAAGTTATAAGTTACTCGATCCATATGATTTAAAAATATATTTCTGCTTTCTACATAGCTACTTATGCTACATTGAAAATGCTATGTACCATGTTTCTTTGCTTTTCGCTGTATCCCTCATAAACAGTCAGCTGCAGACTCGATAGAGGGAGCATAGTGGAGTACACATCGTTCGCCAATTTCCATAACTAAACCAGAGCGATGGCATAAAAATATTAAATTTATTCTTGTGCCACAGTGCAACAACGGCCATACTTTTAAAATTATACAAGATATCAATTTTAAAAGTTGTTATATTCCAAATAAACATGTGTTATACATAAAATATTTTATTGGCTATGGTCACAATTAATAAAAAAATTAATCACTGTAACAAAATCATAAACTTAAGACATTTTCAGTTGTATGTCCAATTGCACGCTGAGATAATTCCTAACACTCACAGTTCCGGAATTTGTACGCCGAAGGTTAATCCCAGAGATCTAGGACCAACTTTTTGTGACAAATTGTAAAAATATTTCCCAAGGATAACGGAGTTTACGGAAAGCGAAAATGGCAAAAAGTTATACAGAATTTGGGTGTCGGTTACATAATAAAAGTACCGTCTCCCACCATATGTCGCGCTGTGTTCACAAAATGTTTAATAATCACAAGGAATCTGTTAGGAATATCAGCAATTCGAATAGCATTATATATTATGATTTAGAAGTTGATATTTTATGGTAATCATATCTGAAAATACTCGAATAATTAAACAAAATAATATATATTATGAATTATAATGTACAGTGACTTTAAGGCTAGAATATCATTATAGTAATTTAAAATATAATGTGGCAGGTCTCTTATGAAGAGTCCTCATTATTGCCTGTTTAAAAGTCAGGATAACGTGTCCAGGGACGGACTGAAAGCTCGGCTTGTTACTAAAAATGAATAATGGCTTGAGGAAATTGCGTTCCCTAATAACTTCTTTTCCGAGTTTTCAGTGAAGTCCAAATAAGGACGGACGGACGACGAATGCTGCCCGGCTTCCTAATATAAAACTTAGTAATTTATGCTGTCATTTTGTTTTGATTAAAACACGCGTATTAATCATTGTCGGGATGATAGACGCTAATGTTAAGATAGGACACGGTTCGTTTATGAACATCGTAACTTGTATAAAATTGTACTTACGTATCAGAGGCCGTCCATTAATTTTCATTACATCCGTGTCACGAAATACTAAATTACTTATTTTTTTCTTTGTTCAACTAAAGCATTGTGCTAATTTATTGTAATATTTTTTAAGACATCACTATGACGTAGGTACATATTTTAATATACCTTTTAAAATTAACGTTATGTAATATTTCATGTATTTTATTATTTTTAACTTTTTTGGGACCTGTCGTGGCGCAGGGGCTCAAGCATGTCATTGTAAACTCGAAAGAGGTTGTGGATTTGAATCCCCACTGGAACAGATGAAATATTTAATATTTTCAAATAAAATATTTTTTTATTTTCATTTCTTTGCTCTATAACAAGTTCGCGTTGAGTTCCGCCACTCAACACGCAATGTCTCAAATTCGGCAAAAATAGAGAAACGGAACAGAGAATCATGACCCGTTCTCAGGTTCCCTCAGCTTATTCAGCCATGAGCGGAATACGTGCGTAAAGGTAATAAAAATAATTACTTAAAAATCACTTTGTCTCTAGCAAACTGATTTAGAGGAAATCAGGTAAAAATATAATAATCTAGTGGAATCGTTCAATCTCAGTCTAATAAGAAGGGCCAAGTAAATTTGCGGTATCAATCTTGTTATTGGCCTCTGTGGCTAAACTTCCTAGATAAATTTGACTTGTTAATATTTAACAAACCATAGTCAAATATCTCAATACGGAAGTCAATTCAGGTGATTACGGGGGAAATTGAGTCAGGCCTTTGGTGAGTGAACAATTATACTAACAATGGATTCTGATATTCTAATTAACGTTCGTTAAACATCTGAATGGATAAACTAAGAACATTCATTGATTTCAATGTTACTAATTTCTGTTATTAACATGCATGCGCGTGCTTTAACTGTTATATCATTAAATATATTTATATAAAGTATTGTTTGTGTGTTGTGAAATATATATATATATATATATATATATATATATATATATATATATATATATATATATATATATATATATATATATATATATATATATATATATATATATATATATATATATATATATATATATATATATATATATATATATATATATATATATATATATTAAACAACTTCCTCAGGGTTTTAGAATAAATGTCTGCCTTTAAGACAGTTATCATATATGAATTAAAGCTTACAACTAAGGAGACGCTATATATATTATATACACTACTGGTCAAAAGTTTAAGGTATCTACTAAAAACTTTTGTTATCAGTAAACATTTTAGAAAATATTGGTGATAAATAGTAATCTGCACCCCTGCATATTCTATTGTTTATTTACATTGCCTAAAAGCAAGCATTGTATCCAAACATTAATGTCATCCGCGGAAGTGGTGGCTGACAGATCGATTGTCAATAATTTATTACCTCATTAGCTGGTGCTTCTATTTTTCTTACATCGACTTACAATAAATTGTTCTAAATTCTCAAAATTCAATCAATTGTCAATCAATCGTTCTAAATTCTCTAAATATGTTTAATTATTAATTTAACCTTATATTGATCTAGTAATTTACGAATATCCACAGTTAGTATGATTTTGTGGTTCCTACAATCCAGACATCTCTAAAATGGGTAAAGTTTCGGAAATTAGTCTTTTAACGCGATCTGCCATCGTTGTTCTCCACAACGAAGGTAAATCTGAACGTCAGATAGCAAGTCAACTTAAGTTATCGAAGACTTGTATTCATCGCACTAATGTGCACTACACACTTGTGTGCAAACTGGCAGTAATCAAGATCGTCCTCGCTCTGGGAGACCGACCAGTGTCAGTGCCTACAGTGCAAAGACGACTGCGAGACGCCAAGTTGTTTAGACGCGTTGCTGTGCATTCGGGTCAAAAAGGAGAATTTACGTCTGACACTCCGCCGAAGAAAAGATGATGCCGCAGTGTGTAGTGCCGACTGACAAGCATGGTGGTAGATCAGTTATGGTCTGGGGTTGTTTCTCTGGCTATGGGATTGAAAATCTAGTCGAAATCAAAGCTATTATGAATAAGGAGCAATATAAGGAAATTTTGGATAAAAACGCCATTCCCTTCGGAGTAAGGTTATTCGACTGAGGATTTATTTTCCAACAAGGCAATGATCCGAAACATAGTTCGAATTGATGTAGAGGCTATTTACAAAAAATACAGACGGAAAAAAGTATTAGAAAACATGACCTGGCCACCTCAAAGCCTCGATCTATCTTATTCCTATTGGACTTTTATGGAAAAAATCTTCACAGCAGGCCATGTGGAATGCATTGGAGAAAAACTGGAATAGTATCTTGTAAGAGACTATAGATAAATTAATTGTTCGCATGTCTAGATTGGTAAAAAAAGTAATAAAGTGCAAAGGACGGTATTTAGACAAAAAATCTGTTTAAACTCTCTTGTGTATATTTTGTTAAGAACACCAGTATTCGTTAAGACTTAAGATTAAGTTTTTTAGTTTAAATCTTAAATTTTAAGCTTAAGTTTTTTAGTATAAATCTTAAATCCAGTTAGTCCATAAAGTTTTAAATATCTTGAGATTTATTTGTTGTCTCTTGTTTTTTTCATAATGGTCTCACACTTTTGACCGGTAGTGTACGTATCTTCCTGTATATGTTCATTGCCGTTATAAGTATAATAGCTTTATTTCCATCCTTATACAATGGAACCCTAATTCAACGTGTGTTACACTAAGACTGTGATTTTCCCCGGCCTTGGCAAGAAGAAATTGAAAGGAAAATCTGTTTACCCGCCGTATATTCCTACCGATATTCGGGAAATTAGTTTTATTGATATTTACCCTATTTCTCTCCCACATTTTTACGCAACGCGAAACTTTTATGGAATTTCACGAGCAATCTAACTTTGTCCTTGTACTAAAAGTATTTTGGAGTTGTATTTTTCTTTTAATAAATCTAAAATTTCATTTTTAAATCAATAAAGAAACATTTGTCCTATTGGATTTTTTTGTAGCAAGTATATTTGTTTCAGGCCTAAATATGTCTTCGGTAAAATGCCACAATGTGCCTCAAATACGCTTAAAAGTTGTAAACGGAAGTGTCATATTGAAAACGTGTGGAGTGTCTCTTAACACTAGTCCCCTCTGTCTACCAATCAAAGTACACAAGTTCCCTCTGTCTACCAATCCATGTGCGGCATACAACGTGAAGCTGAAAACAAAAACATAATTAAATTAATTATAATTTTCAACTTGCACTAAAAATATCATGTAAAAATACTTCATACATTAGTGTTAATATTTCTTGTTATTATAGCTGTAATTTTAATGTTTATGCATAAGTCAAAAAATGATTGGTTACTTACAGTAAGTAAGATTATGGTCATGTGGAGTTAATTTATACTGTTAATTGATGGATGATATTAGACTATAATGAAAGATAAACATGATTGAGTGTGATTTGCAATATCAAGATTTGCGGTAATATGTCCAACCAAGTTAAAAGCTGGAAAAGCGCAATGTGTATTTTGCAGTTGTGGAACTCGACCAAAACCAAATAAACCTAACAGTATAAGTCCAGTACACGCTGGAAGTACACCAACTCAAATAAAATAAAGACTATACGTAAAAAAATGTTGAGTGAAGTTTAAAGCTTGAATTTTATCCCGAGTGAACACAGAACTCGTACACATATAAGTCTCCGATGATTTTGTAGTTCATTTTCATAGTAAGTCGCATTCATTCATAATGCGGTTCACAAATTACATTTAAATAGAAATAAAACAAGATATTTGGCCGGACAGAGAGCCATTCAGAAGAAACACTAAAATATATTTTACCTCGTCTACGATCACATATCTTAAGTTCCTAGACAAATGTCGATGACGCACGACTCATCAATTTCGGGAAAAAAGAAACATAAAATATAAACAAACAAATTTAAAGTGCCCTTCTCCATTCCTGTACCTACATATGTAGGTATTGATTCCGACTCTCCATGCCATTTGAAGCGAGTTCAATACTTCACGAAAGTTGCCACGAACTCACAACAATATATGGTATCACAAAGAAAGCTTGCTTTTTTATTTTCCATTCCGAACACAATATAGGAACTGAGAAGAGGGATGCTGTATTGAGTCACAAGTTTTCCTATAACGAAGTTAGAACGAACAAGTGGAGATCTAGTAACATCATTACATACCGCTCGTTATAGTCGCTTCTGATGCCGACCAATCCGCATCATTCGCTTCAATTGTAAACATTTATTGTATTATGAGTTCCGTCTGCTTACGGCCTCTTAATATGCAATAGTACGCTTCTAACTTTCTACACAATATATCATGAGGGTGGAATTGGAATTTGCACGCAATGAGGGTATCGTTGAGTGGCAGTTACAATATGAATGCGGTTCTCCGTGTCCTTTTTGCTTTGTGAATGGATTACAATAAATAGAAATGATTCCATACAGTGTACGAATAATAACGAATTGCAATCTTTTCAATGTGAAACGTAAAACTGCAAAATATATAAATGAAGTAGGTATAAGTTAAATTTCAAATGCTTATAATCGTTTTTATTTGTTTTATTTAGCTTTAATATTTCGGGAAATCTTCCCATAATTCTGTGTAACGTGAATTAAAAAAAATCCAAAACAAACGAAACAAAATAAATTTTACTTTTTATTTATACACAAGGTGTTTTGAATAAAACTGTAAAAGAAATGAAATATTAAACATTAAATAATTGTATCTAAACGTGGTTTTGCTAGGAACCGCTTGCATTCATTTGCATCACAACCGTTGCGTTGCGGCCACATTTTTATTTTTTTATATTTATTTTTTATGAGCAGATGCTGGGAAATGAGGGGAAAGCAAAGATTTATTTAAGTTTTAACTTAAAATATTGTGTGAAATATTGTGTGGTAGCTGGAAGTATCTTTTTATATAATTTTATAAAACAAAAGAGCAGCAGCGCAAGCGTTTGACTGTAAACGACAGGTTGTGGGTTCGATCCCCAGTCGAGATAATAAAACATTTAATAAATTCAAATTAAATGTTCAATGTTTTTACTTCTTCGCTCTGATGACAAAGCTAAGCGTGGCATTGAGTTCTGCCACTCTACATGCAATGCCTCAAATTCGGCGGAAAGTGGGAAACAATAGTGGAATAGAGTGTCTTAACACTGGGTTCCCAATGTTCCCTCTACCTACCCTGCCGTGTGCGCAATACAGCGTGCAGCTAAAAAAAATGGAATCATTGTGTATATACCACTAGGCTCTCTCCTCTGCCTTACCTTTTGTGTGGGATACAACGAAAAGCTAAAAATAAAAGCAAGATTATGTAAACAAACTTAATTAAATAATGTTTATTTCTTTCACTCGAAAACTTTTATACACGTGATACGTGTAGTTGTTAAATTTATCGTGCAATTGCTCAGAGCACGTCGCGTGTTGATTCATAATTTACTGTCTCGTTCGAAGTAGATTGTTCTCATACATTTATAAAAACGTTCTCCACGCAAACTCTCATTTGTACTGCTGCTTTGATTTTTCAGTAGTTTAAGAACTTCAATGAATTATATGTAGTTTAAATAGTTCAAATAACATTTAATAATATTACATTATTATTATAAATATTTCTTAAGAAAAATTGTGTTACAAAACAACATGGAAGTGTAGGTCAGAATTACTACTTTACTCTAGTGAAATCTTTCAATAGAATGTGGTATATCTCAAAGTGTCAACTTGTCATTTAACTATCAATAACGTCTCTAAAATGAGTGAGAAGAAAACATAGTTATATACATATTACAAGCTTTATGCCCAACCCGCATGACCCGAGACATTCGTAAACTTATATATATTTAACTGCCTAAATAACTCTCAATTTAAAGGCCTTCATTTAAACCAGAAAACAAACAATTGTATACAATTACCATTTTTTCTTATTTGATTATTACGTTTTATATCCCTACAGCATTGCATAAAAATAAATCAAATTAATTTTAATCAGTACCTAATAGACAGTACCAATGTCTCCATAAGATACTCAGGTTGTCGCTGGTTCTATCCTATCCTACCTTGGTCGCTGTTTCTCGTCTATGGTAGGATAGGCAGAGGGTACTTGGGAACCTAGCGTTAAGACACTCCATTCCGTTTCCCACTTTTCGCCGAATTTGTTGCATTGCGTGTTGAGTGGCGGAACTGAACGTCGCGTTTTGCCTCGTTACCAGAGCGAAGATATAAAATATTACTCATTTCATTTAAAAATATTCAATATTTTTCTTCTTCGAGTGGAGACCGAACACACAACTTGTAGTTTACAGTCGGACGCTTGTGCCCCTGCGCCACGATAAATCTGAAACCTCAATATAATATACATTATATAATCAATAAATCAGTGTTTTAATAAATGAGGTATAATGATGACATGTAGACTGCACGCTGCCACTTTTCTATAACAAATTGCTTTAGTTTCATTAGCTCTGTCCAAGTTTCTTCATGAATAATTAACGTTACATAATTAATGTGATCACAATTTAAGCGCAAAGAAAATTAGGAACAGTTTATTTATGAGGAACAAAACCTTCGAACTGTATAGTTATGTTTAACTGACTTCTACGCTTGACTAACTTGAATTGATATCTCTATCTTGTTTTACTAAATCACACTTGACCAACGAGATTATTAAACGTTTTAAATTAAACTATTTAAACTGATTTAACAATCATAAAAACGTCACAGACAGAAGTGAATTATGTATAGTAATCATATAATACGGCTTATCACAAAATTAAAGTAAGTCACGTAGTTAAAACGTTTAAAAATTAAGTAAATATTTAAAGGCATTTAGGTTAAAATGATATTTACAGCTCCTAAGAAAATATTTATTAATAATATAAAAAAAGAATCTCTTTTGCACCTTATAACGCCCTCGTACTTTAAGCCTAAAGCTGTAAGACATATGAGGTGCTCCACTGTCCCAACATACCTTACTTTTAGGGCAGAATCCCATTTTAGTGCCTGTCACTTTGTTCTCGGTCTGATGCCAGGCTGTTGAAATATTATTGTTTGAGAAATATTATTTAATGTGTGATTGGAAAAGATAGATAGAGTGAATGTTCTCATTGTTTCTTTAGGGACCGAGTTCGAACCGACGAATAATTAGAAACTATTCCCCTCGTCACCAGCACTTCTTTCAGATTTTTTGAGATTATTTTTTAATGAGTAACGTTAATACGAATGCTGATTCTATTCAAATTAAAATAAGACTTTGCTACGAAGCGATAGTCTACAAAAAACAATTGTAATAACAACAGGTGAATATTATTGTTATTTTCATATTTTTGTTGGCAACATAAATAAAATGAATTCCGTTCTATTGAATTCTTTTATCCTAAAGGTTAGCTGTGCAAAAATAATAAATATGCCCCTCTGAAAAAATGTGAAAACAAAGTTATGAACGTCACCATTGTCAGATGATTTTTTTAGCGTCACACTGTATCTGACATATAGCAGGGTAGGCACTGGTAGCCTAGTAGACTAAACAGTCACTCCGCTTTCCACTTTCCTGGACGGAAATATCGACATTGGATGTCGTGTGAAGAAAGTCGCGCTTTGTCTTTTTACCATGGGAAGAAATGAAAATAATTTTATAATATATTTGAATATCGCGATTGTTACACATTTTAAATAAAACTGTGGTCACGGACTACTGTAAAGTGTTCGAAACGTCGGGTTTCCAAAAATGTTTACCACTCAATATACGCGATTAATTTGCTTAAAATCATTTTATTTACAATGAAAATAATTCATTAATTAAAAATATACAACGAAATATATAAAATTAAAATACATTTAACAGGATACCTCTAAGTGCATATACAAAAGTCGAATTAATGAAGCCACATTACGCCATTGCTTGTCCAGATTTAAATGTAAATGAACTTTTAGTCATTAGCGTTAATTAACTTGCAAAAATATAAAAAATGTTTTTTATTTATTATTAAGGCAATAATTAACGTCCCTTGTCCTATGAGCCTAAATATTTTAAGCTTCTAATTCAATAAATAAAAGTAATTTTCTAATATTTATTTATTTTGTAAAAAAAGATCTATTTTTTATTTAATGTTCATTGCACATTTTATAATAATTTCACTGTTTAATCTTCATATCATGTAGAAAAGCTCTTTCTTTTTGCATATTGAAAAATATAGTGAAGATCTATCTACTTAAAAGCTTCAAGGAGCCTAAGTGCTAAAATATAGGTCAGCGTTATAGCATCAATAAATCAACGTATTCCTACGTATAACACTGATATACCGCTGAGACGTGAGCACTTTATGATGGCCCACCGACTTTCTAAGTTTTACACATACGAACTTTTCTTGTTAAATGACTGCGAGAATGCCTTCTGCACCTTGAAATATGTTTTAGAAGTTCCGCAGCCATGTAAGATTTTGATTAAAGTTAGCTCAAGTCGTTTCAGAGGGATCAATTGTAGTTTATAGAACTTGCGTAGGTCGCAATATCTGAAAGTAAAGGAAATAAATTAGGGAAGAAAATCGATTGAGTAATGTTACTCTCCACTAAAGAAAATAATGTAGCACACCCTTGACGCTAAACTGTGTAATCTTCATGTTTAGATGAACATTGGCCTTGTTGGATAGGCTTATAGTGTCGGAGACAAAACGTCTTATTTCGTTTTTTTTATTGACTGCCATCAGTATATTGATGTAAACAAATGTGTAAATGATTGAGTTTTCTCTATATGAGTATTAAATATTGTGTAAAATCAAATTAAACTACTGAGAGGCCAGTCGCGAACGGTACAGCGCTGCGTTGAGTTCCGTCACTCTACACGCAAAAAATCAGTCGAAAATGGAGAATAGAACGGAGTGTCTAATACATACTAGGTTCCCAAGTTCCCCAAAAATCAACCACTAACTAAGATTACTGAAAATTATTTTTTTAGTCAGTTGTATAAACTCTAAATAACTTTTTTTTGGTTTCAGAGAATTCCGTCTAATACTGCAGCCGGACCCGAGTTCTGTCTTTGCAGACGGCGTACAATTCCATTCTTCAGCTGGGCCTATAGATTACAACACAGCGCTAGTCTATTCCGGAAAATTAGAAGGTTTGAATATATGTTAACTTCTATTATTAAAAGCATGCATAACGTTAAATAAATATACAATATATTTATGCTAACATAATTGTATGTTTCCCAAACATAAATAAAATAAAATAAAATAAAAATAAATACATTGTATTGTACTTTGGCAGATTATTGCCTATATCTAGGAAACTAAATTAGTTTCCAAAACGCATCGAATCAAACTAGTTAACATAACAATAGAGAGAAGTGGCAGTAGTGGCGCCCTTACGCGTTAATGTAATCAAAACGGTAAATCAAAAGGCAACGGAACCCTCGATTATAAGCAGCGATTTATTTATGCTAACATAATTAATCGAGTTAAAAACTTCCCCGGTCTTCATTAAATGAGAAACCTTGTCCGCGTAAAGCAAAGTTACCGTTTTGCATTTAAGTAGATAATAAAACATAACATATTTTGTTTTGTTATTACGTTTTTAATATTAGACAGCTGATTTAACAAGAATATTAAAATTTTTAAATTATATATATATATATATATATATATATATATATATATATATATATATATATATATATATATATATATATATATATATATATATATATATATATATATATATATATATATATATATATATATATATATGTATATATATTATTAAGTTTGTCTTTTCACTTATTTCGTACTCAACTGTGCCTATGGAAAAATATAAATAATGTATTAATTTAATATAACATTTCACATAGAGTTGCTTGAGCGGTCATGTATTATTCAAGACACGACATATTACTCCAATTTACAGTTTGATTAGAACGTATTCGTATGTGTTGATTACTTGATTAGATGCATGCGGCGGCGTGTGTGCCTCGAAGCAATTAACCATGATTTACGATAAATTTACCATCACACCTACTCAGTTGAATAAGCTATCATTTAAGCGTGCATGCGCATCGAGTATCGATACTGCCCTTCGTTCGCGTGTCCATTTTTATATTTATACCTCTCTCACATTGTACAAGGTATCCAGAGGAAACAAATTGTAATATTATTGTAAAATGTATCGAAGCAAAGCTATTGAAAGTTGATATACGGGTGAAACTCAACATGGCAATTTTGTATACCCCTTGTCTAATCGAAAGTAGGTATATTAATATAAAAGGTTTCCCCAACATTCGAAACCATATCAAATCCAACGCTCGTGTAGATAAAAGCACAGTTAATATAAAACAGAATAATATCAGATGTTATTAAAATTTAATAGGTTATGTTAATTAAGCACTCCTGAAGCTCTTAAATACGAATGCGGCGAAACCATTTCGTTTTATTTGGCAAGCGTAAAACAATTCCTTATAATTAACTTCAAATAGCTGTTTAAATCTCACCCCTTCCATATTTCGAGGCTGTCACGATAATAAATTAAGGACAAGAAGAAACTTCAATATTCTGTTGCAAACTTAATAAAACGAAATTACGAGGTGCGACCCATCTGGTACATTCGAGACAAAGTGAATTTTGATGAAATTAGTTCACAAGTTTAATGGAGTATGCTTCTTGAGAGTTTGACTTTACTTATCTTCGGCGGCGCAACATACTGCTCATTTAAATACCTATACATAAACAATTAGTCACGTGTGTATGTATGTAGCTTGTAATGTCGCTAACTTTTATATTATATAAAATAGTAAAACTTGCTATTTTTTATCGTGGTTTGAAATATGTGATCCTTTTGTAATGCCATATATACATCATGTTGGCTATATTTTTATGATTATCAATAATTCAAATTCAAATTCCTTTATCCCTTTACAATCTTCGACTTAATAGGCAAGTAGTTAAAAATATTTTATTTTTCCGCATGCGAATGGAACTTACAACAGACAAGTTTAAAGCTACACTCTCTTGTCGGGCCACAGTGGCCTCTATAATTAAAAATATTAAAAAATAATAGTAATATCTACTTTTATAATTATATGTCATGTCATTACAATGGCGACGAGATCTAAATATTGCTGGTTTTATTATTGTTATTTTCAAAATCATATAGCATCGTATATATCCTAATACATACATATAATATTATATAAAATGTTAATATTATATAAAAAAAATCACAAAACTTATTAACGGGCATGTAAGTAATTGTCAGTTAAAGATTTTCAATAAATTTTGCATGTTTATACATAACTGCAGCTACTCATATTATTAAATGAAAACCTTTTAGAAAACATGTTTAAAGTTAAAGCTTTACCTATTTTTTTTTTCTATAAATTTATTTATATTTTTCCCAACTTTCAAACATAGATATAGCGTGAAGCTAAGATAAGTTATGTTCAAACATCACATATTTTCCATTTATCAATAAAGTAAACCGCAAAGGAAATCGAATAACAGTAATTGAGGTTATTTATGAGCCCCTTTCATCCCTCCCACTGCGAATGCAAGTCGTAATTTTAATTCATTGGGTCCAGAAGCTCTTTGCATCTTGAATTACTTTACATAAAATATAGCTAGTTCATTTGTTTGCATACTAGCCGGTTCAGTCCCAAAGTTGTTCATTACGAATATTACCATTTCATATTTGTTCGTCGATGGCCGTCCGTATCAGGTAGTAGTCTAATGGAAAAAAAATGTAGCATTTTCTTATTTCATCACTAAATTTTTTTTTCAGATGATGATGCTTCTCACGTTTACGGTGTGATCACCGCTGATGGTTTATTTGATGGAACAATATGGACATCTAGTGAAGAATACTACGTGGAACCGCTTTCCCGCTACGACGTAGATCATCCATCAATGCACAGCGTCATCTATAGAAGATCAGACGTCGACCATCCTCATGAAAACAGCGACACAACGCACTGTGCCTCACATTTGTTGCATATTAAAGGCAAACTTGGCTATAAAGGCGAACTGTTTAACTTTACAGACGATGTAACTGTCAAAGAGGTGTTGTTAGATAATAGCACAGATGATTTACATAGTGAATTAAATAGACGAAAGAAGCGATGGCTTCCGGAAGATGAAATGCAAGACGATGAGCCAAAGACGAATCCAGATCTACCTTTAGACTTAGATGTTCCATACACGAGTAACAGCGATCCGTTTGATAAATTAAGTACGAGAAAGCCAAAAACCAAAATTGATAAGAGTAACCTCATTACGAAAGTGCGACTAGATTCTGAAGAGTCGAGACCAAAACCAAAGACGCACGTTGAAGTCATAAAAACCAAGGCTGGTGTTGTGACAGTTAGTAAAGACATAGTTAAGAAGGAACCAGTGGGGTACACTGTACTCTCCGCGAATGCCACTGATGATGGACGTCATGTCAATAAACGAGCGACCGTAGACCCGAGAAAGACCACTTGCTTAGTTTACTTACAAGCCGATCACATGTTTTATCAGAGATATGGATCCGAGGAAGCATGCATCGAAGTTATGACACGTCATGTACAAAAAGTTAATGCAATATACAAAGTTACAGGTAAAAGACAACTAATATTTTTTGTTACTTTTTGAAGAAAATAAAAAATATAAGTCAAATTTACTATAATTGTGAGTAATTTATTTGGCGTATTTCAGATTTTAATCAAGATGGAAAACCGGATAACATAACATTTATGATTAAGAGGATTAAAGTTCACACGCTAGACGCCCTCAAAGACCCTGCCTATAGATTTCCTAATAATTATGGTGTAGAAAAATATTTGGAACTTTTTTCAGGTAAAAAGCTATTTATACGTTAAAATATATTATTAATATTTATAAAATGTTTCTTTCATATTAAAGCTTTACTCAATTTATATGACAGCGATTGCTCCATAAAGTTTTCTTATAAGTATTATCTCAAGGACACGTAAAAAGATGTATTATCTAATTTTAGAGGAAGACTACGACGCCTTTTGCCTTGCGTACATGTTTACGTACCGTGACTTTGAGATGGGCACATTAGGTCTCGCTTGGACTGGAGATTTAAAGAATGCTGGTGGTGTCTGCGAAAAAAATGGCGTACGTTGATTATTTATTACTATATAGAAATAGATCTTACTTACATATCTTGCTGAACGTCTTGAATTCTATTCGATAATATGTTTGTATTTATTATACTTGCTATTATCCTTTCGCATCGTAATGTATGTAGTAAGCAATGGTCTGTTCTGTCTATACTTAGGCGCAAATGAAAAAAATCATTCATACATAACACTTTAGCAACATGTGTGTGGAAAGAAATTAGAGAAGTAAACTAAATTACAGACAGCTTTTTCATGTTCTCTAAATGAATTACTTAATCTACTTTTTACTTCAATAGTTTAATACAAGCTCGCTCTATGTAATTATCCTTCATGTATTTCCGGAAAAGCACTGCGGATGGAAATTGAAAAGTTTTAATGAACGTTCATAACATTATTTCAGAAACTAAGTTTACCATTATTTTATTATATTGTGAAGTAAATTTCATACATAGTTACATATTGTATAATATTTCTGTTATTAGAACAAAGAAGAAAGAAAAGAATGTTAATAATATTATTTTTGTACCTATACTACGTTTAGCGATTTCAGACATCTTTGATATATGTAATTAGGCAACTCGGAATTGAAATGACAAGTACAATCAGCTTGGTACTATTCAAATATATAATTATCATATTTACTGAAACAATTAATAATAATGTCATTGTATCGTCGGCTTACGATAAATTTATTTCCTGTTCTGTAATTACTGTGTTTTGATGGCAATGTTATATACATTATTTAACATGATGTGTACATAGAGAATTTACATTTTTTTAAATATTTATTGATATATTGAATAATATTTCAATAAATCTTTAAAATTGAGGCCTACTGTGTGGCAAGCACAAGCGTGTGTGCGTGACTGTAAACGCCATAGATTGTGGGTTTGACCCGAGGCTTTACGAATAGAATATTCATTACATATTTTCATTTTTGCGCTCAATAGACAACGGACAACGGAACGGAATGTCTTAACACTAGATTCTCAAGTTCCATCTGACTACCCTGCCAAGTGCGGGATACAGCGAGAATCTGAAAAAACCGCTTCGTAAGCAAGGGAGTGAGACTCTTACATTGATTTTAAAAGGTTCTTACTTCACATCTACAAGAAACATATCTTTCAGAACTAAAGTAGGTTATATAGGAACTAATATTAAAGAATAATCTATTACAGCACTACCGAGGGAGTATGAAGTCTCTGAACACTGGTATAGTCACGTTGTTGAACTACGGCAAGCACGTGCCGCCCGCCGTGTCGCACGTTACCCTCGCGCACGAGATCGGACACAACTTTGGTTCACCGGTAAACTATTTTTGTATTTATTATGTAAAAGTTAACGTTACCAATTTTGTTTATTTTTTATGTTTTTAATTTTCTATAATTATAAAATATTAATTATGTTGGCTCTTCTTTACAATAGTTTTGATTAATTTTTAAATTGCTACATTTAAATTAATTATTTGTGCCACAAATCTAATTTACATTGTATTTATTTAGGTACCTATATTGTTTTACCAAACATAAATACTTTGTATTGTAAAAATTGGAAAATTATTCACATTGTTTTTCTATTCCAGCACGACCCAGAAATGTGTACACCGTTTGGCGAAGATGGAAACTACATCATGTTTGCACGAGCAACAAGCGGCGATCGTAAAAACAACAATAAATTTTCGCCTTGCTCTCTCCGTGCTATCGACCCAGTTTTAAACAATAAAGCCAGATCACCGAAGGGATGTTTCACTGGTAAATTTATTTAAATTTAATATTCGAGACACAAGCAGAAATGTTTGTCCGTTTATCGATTACTTACAAAATAGTGCTGCAAAATTTATCTATCTATACTTATATTAAATTTGTAACTGATAACAGTCTGTATATGAAAGATATTTAAAAAATATCTCATACGAAAATTTTTTTTACATAATATAAAGCCTAAAACAGTATTTTTTTTATTTTTGTCGGTTAGTCTGAGCTGTTAGACAAAAATCTATATCTCAGAAATGGCTCACTAGATTTAAATGCAGTTTTCACTGTAACACTTTTGCAACCTTTCCTCCACATTTACTGTTTGTTTTGTTTTAATCGATTAGTAAATTAAAAAAAAAATACATTTTTAAATATTTAGTTCGACAAAATATACGCTATATCCCTAGCGGGGTAGGCAGAGAGAACGAAAAAATGACAAAATTGCTACAATATTTATATTCGTTTAGCAGAAATTGTTGTCAATGTATATATGTATAGTGTCTTAAATGGATAATGTTATTAAAACAAAAAAATAATTGAGATTATTAATAAAATAGTGTAATTGATGTGGGAGAAGCCGCGGGTAAAGTAATGTATATAATACTGAAAGAAAATTCCTTTAATATCAACAGCTATGTGTTTAAGTATCTTAATATGGCTGTTAAAAGAGTCGTAAATATACTTTTCAAAAGTTACTGTTAATGTTTTAACATGCCTTTATCCACATTTACCAAATGGGTGTTTGTAAAATTATATTAAAGTCCATAAATTAACAAAATTTCTGCATATCAGTTTTACATGGTACATAAAAGTGTTCACGGGGAGAACTTTATACCAAGACACAGTTTTCTTCACTTTGCGACTGAATTCGAGACTGCGCCCACTCCGGGCAAAACAATGTTGAGTATAAATAACACTCAACACCGATTTGCTCGGAGTCCAAATGCAGTGAAGTATGAACTCATAATCTCGTTAACAGTGACGATTATCTCATATTTTATATAATGACTATTTAAAATCGACATGTACACTTAAAGCGCGTTTAGTAGTCATTAGAGTCACTTAATACTTAATGTCTTAAAAATGAACATTGCATTCTTCACACATCCCGCATGGGGAACGCGATATACGGAGGATGCAGCGGGAAGCTAAAACTAACATTTTTCTGAACAGAACCGCAACCAGCAATTTGCGGTAATGGTGTGGTGGAGGAAGGAGAAGAGTGCGATTGCGGCTGGGCGTCCGAGTGCACGGACGTGTGCTGCCGTCCGCAAGCCGTGCGTCCGCATTATAAGCCTTGCACGCTCACTGAGCACAGCGTTTGTAGTCCTAGCCAGGTGAGTTGATAACATTACATTATTTATACTTATATATATGGTGTACATAAATGTGTAATAAATATTTATTTCCAAATTAAGCAAACATTACTCGACATGCAATACCTCAAATTCGGCGGCAAGTGGGGAACGAAAGTGGAACGGAGTGTCTTAACACTAGATTCCCAAGTTCCCTCTGCTTACCCTGCCATGTGCGGGACAGAGCGTGAAGAGTGAGTAATAATATACATATATTTAAAGTAATATTATTAAGTATTTAACCCAGAATTACTCGTATATAAATTGGAAAAAAAATGTTCGTATATAAATTATTATAATCAATTATATTGCCTTTTCAGGGACCATGCTGCACAGCATCCTGCACGCTCAAGTTTGGTGACAAGTGTCGTTCAGACAACGGTTGCCGCGACGCCGCGCACTGCGACGGCAGGCGGGCGGCGTGCCCCGCCAGCCGACACAAGCCCAACCGGACGAGATGCGATAAGGAGCTTGTTTGCTTTATGGGAGTAAGTGAATTTACACTGGATTTTATTAAATGTGGGGTAACTGATATTGCACGTTACATTAAAAGACATATGTATATTTTGCTCATTATAATATCTCTCATGTTTATGCTGTATTCTGCATGTATGGCAGGGTACGCAGAGGAAACTTAGGAACTTAGTGTTAAGACATTCTGTTCCTCTTCCGTTCCCCACTTTCCGTCTTTATTGAGGCATTGCGTATTGAGTGGCGGAACTTGACGCAACGGTTTGCCTTGTTACCAGAGTGAAGAAATGAAAACTTTAAATATTTAAATTGAAAATATTAAATATTAAATTTCCTCGAGTGGGGATCGAACCCACAACCTGTCGTTTACAGTCACACGCTTGTGCCGCTGCACCACGTCAGGTCTCAAAAAATATTTTTATTTAAAAAATATTTTTGACGTAATACCCACATATATTTCTATAGGATTTAAGCCTTCCGCTCTACTGTAGAAATAAATTGACTGGATATCTATTACTGAAAAGTAAAATGAATATTGAGCAATATTCATAATTTCTGCTTATTTTTATTTACAAACATTTAACTGGTTTTAGAAAATGTAATATTTTTATTAAAATACATAGTATAAAATAATTTAAAATACATGTAAAAAAGTAAAACGTTAAGTTACACCTCTTTTAGTATAAAATGCACACAATTTTTAGTAATATTGCTATATTTTTTTGTGTGCTTTCTATCTCGTCACCACTTAAAGCCGAACCAACTTGGTTTGTCTGCGGAGACAGCATAAAGCTAATCTGAATTGACTTACTAAAGTCTTTAATCGTTTTTTTAAAACAATGAAGCTATCTTATTCTATTCAAAAATCCAAAAAAAAAAAAACTAATCCTATAGAAGAAGAAAAAATCTCTCGACCTAAGAGGTCACTATTTATATATGAATTCATCTATATACTATATATGTCAGGAATGCACTGGTTCCATCTGCCTTGCGTACGGCCTCGAGTCTTGTCAATGCGCGCCCCGCAAGGACGACGCGCGGTCCGCGTGCGAGCTGTGCTGCCGCAAGCCGGGCGGGCCCTGCGTGTCCTCCTTCCACTGGAACACCGCGCCGTACGATGTGCCTGATATGTACTCGAAACCGGGAACTCCGTGCAATGATTATAATGGGTACGGTTTATCGATTACGTTAAACTTACGCACTTGTAGCTCCCCTGGTGTTATACGGGGCCGTGGCGGCGGGGATCACTCACCATCAGGTGACCCGTACGGTTAGCTGCACTCACTCCGTTCCATTCCCCACTTTCTGTCAAATTTGAGGCAATGCGTGTTGAGTGGTGGAACTCAACGCCGCGCTTTGCCATGTTACCAGAGCGAATAAATGAAAACATTAAATATGTAAAATTGGAAATAATACACGTTTAAAGTCAAATGCTTGTGCCTCTGCACCACGACAAGCCTAATATATGGCCAAAAATACGGTTAATCTGAGAAATGTTGTCGTTACGATAAAATAGACCCAAATTATCCTAGTTTTATATCATATTATTTAGTTTTGTAATTTGAGCTGACTGTACTTCTGTTTTAGATGACGTACATATGTGTGAAACAAGATAATGTATGGGTGGAGTAAAAATTGGACATTCTTTTATTTTTTGCATACTATAATGATATTTTAGCATTTTTTTTGTAATATTTAGGGTTTAGACTTCTTTGTTTCTTTGCTTTACTTTTTTGGTATATGTTTTTTTGTATACAATCTTAATATTTTAATATTAATATTTTAATAAAGATATACTAGTTCTTTTATATTTAAAAATATTTTCTACACGTTTAACTAAAATATCACAATTTTACAGATACTGCGACGTTTTCCAACGCTGTCGCGAAGTGGACCCTTCAGGGCCTTTAGCGACGCTACGGAAGCTTCTTCTCTCAGACGAGAGCATCGCTGGTTTCAAGCGCTGGGTACTCCGCCATTGGTACGCTGTACTGCTGATATTACTTGCAGTTATCGCTTTATTGGTAAGTCATTTTTATTTCCTTGTAGTTGTAGTAAAAGCCCTCGTGGTGCATTGGTATAACGTAGGTATAACGTAAGGTATAACGTGATGTAGGTTGTTGGTTCGATTACCACTTGGGGGAATGAATTATTTAATATTTGAATGTTCCCTGCTAAATACTTCTGTCTATCATGACAAAGCTAGGCGTTGAAGTCCGCTACTTAACGCAATGTCTCGATTTTTTTTCTGCGATAAGATTCAGCGTGAGACTAACAAAATATATTTCTTATTTTGGCTATAACTGATAACATTATATATAAGAGTATTTATGATCGTTAACATGTTGTAAATATACTTTGGAAAAGTAAAATGGCGTCTACATACAGACATACTTGTATATCTCATAGGTAAATACCGGTCTTACATTTTAAATAAAATATTTCTTTTTCATTTTATTTAAAGTAACTACTTTTTTAAACACTACATATATTGTTTTACTGAGACATACAAACACCCTTATATACAACCTTCATTTTATGTTATTTTTTCTCTAGCGTTCCTGCAGAGTACTTAATGCTGCTATAGAAATGGATGATTAAAATTAAAAACTATTTTAAGATTTCCCCTATTTTAGTTAAGAGGTATTCCACTTAAAATAAGATATAATATATGTATGTATAGGCTAAAGTGTGATAATATACCTTCCTGTGATGAGTAGATATTGTAATAAAAATATTATACAGTTTCGATTCATTTAGGAAACGCTTGTTATACATCTATTTTCATTAAAAATAATGGATATTTTAATTTACTTAAAATTGTTTTTGGGCTTGTATACTTTAATCTAAACCTACATGCCTTAATACATTGTGCATCCTTAGCAATTACTTAGAAGTAATCGTCATTTAATAAAACTACATCATAAGTAATAAATAAATATTTAGGTGATAGCTATCCTAGTTATATGTGTGTGTCCATGGTATTACATAGTGTCATCATGTTCCTATGCTAGAGAATTTTCTTAACGTTATTCTTTCTTACAATTTATCTTCTATATTTGTAGGTAGCTAGCACCCGTTTCTTCGGTCGACACGCGAAAAAAATCAAATCAGTCACTATCATTCACTCATCTACCACTGAAACTGTGCGCCTGCCAGATGCCGCCGACCAGGGACTTATAGTACATACAGCTGTCAGGTAAATACATTTCATAATCTTAATATCTTTTTAAAGAAAAAAAGGTGAAGATTTTTTAATTCGCTTATAAATATTCTTTTTTTTTGTTGGAAAAGAGATATTTCAAGAGTATTCTCATAATAAGGAAACTAGGATCTAATGATGACACCTCAGATAAATTGAAGGAAACTTTTTTATTAAGTTTTTATTTTAACAAATTAATGAAGGTTTGGAGCGTGCTGACTCCTCAACGATTTATCCTAAACAAGTGTTTGGGATTGATTAATAACACCTAGATGAAGATCTGGAGACTATAGACACACTAGAAAATTCGGGATTTTGTACGGCACACAATGTAATACGTATATTGTTACAGTGTAACAGAAATGTTAGTCATTTCTGTTAGAGTTAGATTAATTTTGGCTACTTAAAGATTATTGATTACAACTACTGACGATGAATTGATTAATGTAACATAATAATCATTTGGTAACAGAAAAAGCAGCGACTTTTTTTTAATAATGTTATTGACACACTACGGAAATATTTAGAGACATATTTTTTTCACATTTTTTTATTGTGTGTATTACAACAAATTATTTGTGTGTGTGTCACTGTGTTGAAATTGCATCTTATGACAGTGCATAGTGTTTTAGATTATATGTATAATATATTAAAACATGACCATTACATTATTACAGATCAAAATTGCCTCTAAAGAAAAAAGTGGCTCTCCGAACACGAGTCTATCGCAATAAGAAAGATGCAAAGCTCGATAAGGCATCTCCGTCGCATATATTGAAGAAAAGGGTAATTAAGATTTTGTACATTTGATATGATTAATTCCATCATTTAAATTTATTTTTGTTTATTTTCTTATTGTTATATTTTAGAAGCCGAATCCACCTAAAACTGAAGAACAACATAAGGCAGCAAAAGAAAATACGGCTGTCGTAACGAATGCTGAAGGTAAATCTCCAAAGCACGTCATACTGTCGAAACATAAGAACAAAGTGAAGAAACGTAAGATGAAAGTGAAGAAAGAAACAATTGACTATAGTTCCATGCAAAAACATTCCTCATCATCGCCTCCTAAAGATACAGAAGCGTTAACTAAAGTACAAAAATGGCTGCTCAGCTCGCCACAACCGACAGCCATTCCTAAATCTAAATCTATTCCTTTAGGTCTAACTGAAAGGACTCACAGACAAGTTTCGAAAGGTACAAGAAAAACAAGACCGTCCAAAAGTGCAACCAACCTGCTGTCCGGCGAAAAAGCCAGATTGCAAGTGGTTTTCAAACCTCCGTTTAGATTCAGTGTTAAAATTTGTAAAAGTGATAAAACGAAAGTCGTCCTCGATAAATCTTCTAAACCCGACTTGGACAGAAAGCGCCATGACAGTCTACCTCAACAAACTTGTCCCGCCGATCTCGCTAAAGCTAATCCTAAAGTTCTTAAACATGTTCATTCCTCGAGAAACACGGACAATAATAGTATACCTAAATCTGAAAACCAAGTTCAAGAGAGCGGTGCTCACGGATACGAAAACCTATTACCGCGGAGCGCTAGCGATTGCAAATTAGGGAAGAAAATGCCTGAATTAAAAATTCGAGCGAGTCACAAGAAAAGCAACTCGGTGGGACAGAAACGTGAAACGACAGAGAGTCGACAAAACCTTATCTCTCACGAAGACTTTGACAACGCGCACGTATACGAGAATCTGTTAATGACGCAGGATGTGTTCGTGCCAAAGAGTTGTAGTATGCCGCGGCGACAGACTACTGGCGGCATCGCGCGGCAAAGTAGCTACGGGCAGCTGCCGCGAGCACACGCGCGGCCCCTGCGGCACAGTACTAACAACGTGAGCCGCTCCCGCCGCAGTAGCGCCAACGAGCCCGACCACTTCTACAACGTCATAGAGACTCTGCGCCGCGGCAACAACACCGCCACCGCCAGCTCCTCGGGCAGCAGCCGCGACGGCAAGAGCCAGTCCTCGCGACAGAACAGCATCATCGAAAAACGCGCTCTCTCGCGACAGACGAGTGAGGATCTCGGGAAATCACCCGATAGTTTAAAGGGCTTCCAGTTAGTAGTAGGGAAGAACAAATTGAAACGGCAGCTAAGTGATAACGAGCTGAGTAGGTCGCGATTGCAATTGGCGATGCCGATGTCGGCGGGTGCGGAACCGCGGCAGCCATTTTGCTGGAGCAAGCGTGCGTCGTTAGACTGTGAGGCGTCGTTGCCGGCGCCGCGCGTAACTAAACCCCGCCCAAACAAAAAGCGAACCACGTACACTTTCGGCGAACTCAAAAACACCGTCCCCAACTCCACCGACGCGTCCGCCGTCGAGGGTATTCACATCTCGCCGGAAGACTTCCTAAAAATAATCGACAACTAATCGTGTCGTGTCGTGGAACTTTAGTTAGTTGTTTTAACAAGTATTATAATCGATGTGTATATTACGATTCGCAGATGTATCTATTGGCGGCTGATGTAAATAGTGTAATGTGCTTCTAATGTTAGGTATACGCCACTGAAACAGGCCATTGCTCAGTTTCACTGACTGCTGAGATATTTAGGGGTAATAAATATTTATGGACATTGTTTCGCTATAAGTAATAACATTAGACTAGTGGTGGATCTTCCTCTTGCATAGTTTACGGAAATATTATCTTCGGTTTTTAGTTACTAAGTATTACTGTCATTGTTTGTCTTAATTTAATTCGATTCCGGTATTGTCTTGTAATTGTAGTTAGTTAATACTGATGTTATATTAATTTAACGATTACGCTGGCAATGGTTTAGTTTCACTGAACGATCTCTATAAATGAATCTCTATTTTTTCTACATACTATGTACCTATTGTACAAATTTACTCATACTTATGTAAAGTGTTCATATATAATTATTTTAATACATGAAATATGTATATTCCTTATTCAATAAAAGGTTTGTCGGTTTTATTTAAAGGCAAGCTTACAGATTGTATTGCATCATTATAATAAATACATACAATAACTATCTTATTATAAGTGCTTAGTACAATATTATTCTCTTTTTTTTTCAAATAGCTGTCAATTAAAACGTCAATCTGTTATAAATAATAAATGTCTATAAAATACTCTGCACTAGTAATCCTCCACATAGATAATACACTATAAAATTTGCCCCATATATCTCATTTGAATCAAAACAAGAATCTGAAATGAAGAAGACAAAATTATATAATGATGTTAATCTGAAAAATAAAATATTTATGAACTTACGATAAAATTGTAAAAGAAAAATCAGTTTTAATATTTATAATATTAAATTTTATTTATTCATAAAATGGTTGTGTAAAGTGTCCACAGACACAGATTTTTTTTATTAAAAATGGAGGTTCTTGTTTTGATTAACAGGAAACATGTCACTCGATAATTTTAAGAGATTATTAACTTTCTTGAAATGATAATATTTTTCTATAAATATTGGATTTAACTAACAAAACTAAGTATTTCTTCAACGCGTAACGAACTCAATGGCTGTTATTTTATGTTCTGCAATATCTGGGATGGAATTAATAAATAATTAGTCGATGTATTAGCGTGACAATATTATCTTACCTATAGATACTGTAATTAATAATATACGTGTAAATTCATTATTAATGTTAATGCGCTTATTAGGTACAAACACCAGGATTATGTTTTCCGCCTATTAAACATGATAAGTCCTTTTAAATCTCTTCAAATTAAAAAATAGGACCTATCTCTTTATTTGTGCCAATTATTGTTGTAAAAAAATTAATAAAAATAATCAATTTCTAATTGTTTTCAATTGAATATAATTTCTTTAGAAGTACAATATCTACGAAAAGTTACAAGTAAAAGTACAGCGATATATGGACAGTATAATCAGCGCAACGAGTTGTGATGTTAGAGAAAATTGTAAGGAGTTAAATCGAAATATTTAATATACTGAGAGCATCACTCTGTGTACATACCAACGTAAAAGGCGCAGTAAATGATACTTCTTTATATTTTAATACTAAATTTATAATAATATGGTGTATTTTTGAGCAGAATAAACAAATTCAATAAATATTTATTTGTATCAATAACAACAATCAAAAACGGTATACTAATTAATTACGTTATTAATAACAACCATTTACAAATTGAAAGCTTTTTAATCGTTCTACGCAGGTGTCCGCGTGGACTACCGAATCATCATAACACGTTGCGCGTCTTGTAGTAAGTTTAATTAAATGTTAGGCAATGGAGTTGTATTCTATCTCAGATATCAGAATGTGTTCCATATAATCGAGTGGTAGGGTCGCGAAGGCTTGCTCGCCACAGCGTCTATGAGCTTCGTCGTAGGGATGTAAGGGTAACATAAAGCTAGATATTGTATTGTATAAAAAAAAACAATTTCTAAGACGATACTAAAAGTATTGAAAATGTTACAAATTTGTATTTAACATTTTATCTCGCGAATAAAATAAATACATTTTTTTGGATAATTAATATAAATCGTTTCAAGTTGATCCATGTGTTATAAAGAATTATTTTTTTTAGATTGTTTCTACAACGATTATTCTTTAAAACAGTTTTTTTTTATTTGTATGTATTAAAGTTGTAAAAGCTGACGTTGATTAACTAAATAAAAAATATACAACTTATTTGCATACCGTGTGTCAAACATGAACCTATTTTTTACAAATATTCTTTGAAAATTTTATTGTGGAACACTTTATAACCACTGTATATATTTCTATCTAAAATTAGTTTATTGTGAATTTGGTGTAAGCCTCAAATGTGATTAGACTCAAAGGAACTATGTAATGGTTTTATAGTTCATGATAAATTGAATTTATTGCAAATAGATTTCTTATAATTAAAATGTTTGTATTAATGGCAGTTTCTGAATCGATTGATTTTATAATACATAAATTATAAATAATATGGCGGGAAATTTCCCAGGCCATGATCTCAGTATTTGTTCCAAGTGCCTTATGAACAAATAAATTCATTCCTACCTACATTCCAAACGGTAATACTGAAAATCTTCTATTATTTATTTCATTTTGTTAAATTGCATTTATAGAGTCAAGAATATTAGGCATTGATATTTTTAAATATATATTAAGAACATAAGTATTAAAATACCTACGTATTTGTAAATGTTTCCAGTACTTAATTAGTCTGTGATAGAATAAGTTTGGATTTTTTGTTTCCATTTTTTTTTATAATTAGTAAATATCCTTTCTAACAAATACAAATTTGTAATACGTTCATTTTCTAACATTTACTATTTTTTCTGTATTTTTTAAATAAAAGAATTCAACACATTATATATTGTTTTATTATTTCCAAAACAATATATATTTTTAGTAATAATACTGGCCTTCAAATTTAAAAAAAAAAACGTGTGACATTCTAATTTCATCATTTATGTACTTTCACTTGTTTTAATGTAAATAGATGTCATGTCATTAAACTTATTTACGTCGTCTAGCTCAAGTGCATCATCATTATATAAGAATGGCTCCGATACGTTACAGCTTGCATTATGAAGACTACTCCGAGCACTTGATGTCTAGATTTGGAAAATTATTGCAAATGCAATCATTGGTGGACATGACACTCATGTGTAGCTCACACACTTTGCGTGTTCACAAAGCAGTGCTTGCTGCAAGTAGCGCTTACTTTCAAGTGAGTTTGTAGTTTCTAATTTTTTATTACCTATGATTGTTTGACAACGTTTTAAACTGTATTATATTTGTATTTTATTAAAATGAATATAGGAGTTCATTTTATAGGAAGTTTTACAAAAACAAACCGGGGAGCCATTAATTATTCTAAAAATGAAATTTAATGTACTGAAATGCCTTGTCGAGTTTATGTACTGTGGAAAAACTCAGTGCTTAGAAGAGAATTTGGATGAACTAGTGTCTGCAGCGCAGTTTTTAAAAATCAAAGGTTTATCAAAATTAACAAAAGAAGGTCTTGGAATAAGTAATCATAGTAGGTTTTATAAATCGATATCATATTTTTAAAATGTTTCACTATTCTCATATTTTTAGAAATATAGCGCTAAATTAATTGGCTGTTAAGTGTACAGCCTATTAAAAACTAGCCTTAGGCGTACACTCTTATATTTTAAACTTAAAATTCACTTTAAAATATATGTCTAATAATTATATTAAATTAATAACAAAACGAACATTTAGTTCAACCAAAATATGTATTTCAAGTAACATATTTTTATTAAAGGTGAATTACCTATATTTACTCCGCCAGTGGTAGTAAACAGGCCACCACAGTCTCTCATCGACTTACATTCTCAGGTAAACAATTTAATGAATCAAAATAATTGTATCTATATTTGAAATGACACTACTCTTAATAAAATTAATTATTAATAATTTAAGGATAATCCAGAATCAAAAACATCACAGATAACAAACATTAGCCAGATATCAGATAACCGTACGAGTAAGGTTTGTTATTTTAATATTATATTAATGATCTAGTGGGAAACGGAACGAGTGTCTTCGCACTCCTAGGTTCCCTCTGCCTACCCTGCCATGTGCGGGATACGGCAAAAATATTAGTGGCCCCACGCACTCAATTTCTTCACGCACACACGCTAAATATATATTTTTTTATTTTAGCTTCACTCTTTCCCATATCCTTGAGTAGACAAATAAATCCTACTATCTCTTTCTTCACGTATCGCTTAAATTTCTAAACATTACGTTTTAACTGGCGGGAATCAAATGTTATTTGCATGTTAGCTTAACCTAAATTATTAGTATGGGTCCCGTCCTACCATGATGCATAATCTATACATTATAGATTTAGTTTATTTATAGACGACTTTTTTAGCAAACAAAATTAAATAAAATTCCAAAAGATTTAAAGTGTGACTTATCTACAAATTAATAAAATTGAAATGTTTGTCTGTGATTTCACAACAACCATGTTTTTCTAAGTGCACATTATTATTTACACGATATTAGTCTTATATCTCTTTGACTTTTCTAAAATATGAGAAAAGTGAAAAAGAAATGTCCACTTAAAACAGGATGCAGTGGTACGGATACCCTTCGATATAGAAGGAGGAAACTCCGGGACAGATTACCCTGATGCGTCCCGCGGCGTTCGGCCTCGACGTGGAAGACCTAGCTTTAAGGTATTAAGATATTATTTCAAATTAAATCTAAATATTTTAAAAATACCTACTAAATTAATAAAAATAATAAAGTGTTACTCCACACTTATAAAAGAAAAATACTAAATTTATAAACTTATAAAATATAAATAAATAAATTGTAACGGGCGCATTAGAATTTCGCGTTGGTTAATGAGAACGAATGACTTAGATGGCCATAGTGTGGCGCGGGTTCAAATCCTGCTTCGTTAAAATTTTTATACCTTTGTAAAATTTGTATTTTTCTTTTCTAAGTGGTGGAGTAATACATTAAAATTAATAAAAAATACAAAATATTTTATTTTGTATACATAACACTAATATTAAATAAACACCATTAGTATTAAGAAATGTTATTTAACTCTAGAGAAAATTCGATTTATTAATCGCACATATTTAACAATAATAAATAATATGTTTATGAAACTAGCGACCTAGCACTTGGGAAAGTGGCAATTCAATAGGGCGAGCTGCTGAGCGAGCTCTGATGCGCAGAGAGCAAGATTCACGCAAAGCTATTCACCATTTGAAACATTTGCAAACAAAACATATGCAGGTATTTAAAATGCCTACTATCAATAATCAGTTTTTTGTTCTTTTAATTTAGCTACATTATAAATAAATAATATTACTGGTTATAAGAAACTTAAATAATATTTCAGGATTATATGGATAGAGTAACTTTATCGGAAGCGGTTAATAGCATATGTAACAATGATACTTCCAGTAACTATCTCAATATGGACAACGATCTCATGTTTATGGACCAATCTATTTCTTCTAATCCTCTCGACCCAATCTCATACTCAAAGGACTCGCTCGAAAACGATACTATGACATCCACTTATACAACTGCAACAAATAACACTCCAAATGAAAATGCTAATAATGAAATAAACACGGCCATGTCCCAATACGTTAATGCCTTAAAAAGTGCTGGTCTGCCTACAGATTTACCAATTTTATTTGAATCTGGCGACGGATCTTATATTAATGTTAATGAACAAGTTCTGTTAGATATGGTCCAAAGTAATGAAATACAATACGAAGTAATAGAACAACCTAACATTATAGAGAAAGTGGCGGACCCGAGTGAAATTAAGAGTATAGATGAATTATCCAGGTCCATAGAAAGAGGGGAAATGCTTGGATCGAAGAATTATCATTCAAACAATAATTTCGATAAAAGTAATAACATGCACGAAGAAACTATCAACAGCCTTAATGAAATTTTACCAGATAATTTAGAACCGTTTGACAGCCAGCAGAACTATGTCGTTTTAAATCAATCTCTACAAAATAGTAATAATACGATGGATCAAGATGTTTCTCATGACTTTTCTAGTATCGACAGTGATATGCAATTCTTTACTAAATCTATGAGCGATGATGTAAAAAAGTTTTATGAGGAGCAACAATTAAATGAAACGAGAACACTAGACCAGTTCTGTCCTAATACATCCTTAGATACGAGCTTTAATATGTCTCTTCTCGATACAAAATCTCATTACAATTCAGATGTTTTAAAAAGGGCCGAAAGTTGTTATGATTTTTCTCTACAGTTGCCAAATGCAAATGACTTCAAAGAAGATACATTGGACTGTTTAATGGCGACACCAAAACATACTCAAAATCAAGAAAATTACATAGGGCCAAATATAGACAACGGACTCCAGGAGCAAGATGAGATTATGAAAGATTTGATGAACATAGAGAATAAGATCATGCAAAGTTGCGACGACGATATCATTGGCCAGACCAGCCCACAGAAACATACAGACACGCTGAAGTTCAATTCTGAAGGGCCTTCAATAGAAAAAAGTCAAAAAAGTTCAAATTGTAATGAAAATTTTGAATCTAATGTTTCTAATGAGTTTCAATGGGAGGAGTTTGAAAGTGTACAGCATTTAAGTGAAAATGACAAACGCCCTAAACCCACTACCGAAATGAGTACTACGAAATCGAAGTGCTCGACTCCTATAGACAATATGAATGAAGCCAGTGGTCTTGAAACTGAAATGGACGCAATTAATAATAAAAACTGTACAAATAAAGAAAACGAGAATCCGAATACACAAAATGTCCGTTCCACTTTGGATGAAGATATACCGTTTGCCGTCGGACTTCTACCTCTAAAACATGCGCAAGCCGACGAAAGTTTGTTAAAAAGAAGAAATACATTTAGCATTGATACGTTAAATGAAGCAGACACAAAGCATTTAAAGCGTAAAAATAAAAGTAAAAGTATTAAATAAATATAATATAGAGCGTAGAGGTGAATAAAAAATTGTTTCATTATATTTTGTGTATCAATTACCTATCTTCTTTAATTCATAATGCTCCACAACTCATGCTTTAGGTGGCTAGACCTCTCAGAGTGGGGATTGCCGTAGCTAAGTTGGTCACTCATTGGTTCACTCAGCTTCACGCTGCATCCCGCACATGGGAGGGTAGACAGATGGAACTTGGAGACCTAGTGTTAAGACAATCCGTTCCACTTCCGTTTTCCCACTTTCCGCCGAATTTGAGCCACGGCGTGTTGAGTGGTGGAACTCAACGCTGCGTTTTGCCTTGTACTAGGGCGAAGAAATTATATTATTTAATTGAATATTTATGAAAATATTACATAAATACTTCATTTCCTCGAGTGGGGTTCAAACCCACAACCTTTCGGTTACAGTAACACGCTTGTGCCGCAGCGCCACGACAGGCGTCACGCCGTAGGTAATGTCTTGTGAATATCAAGGCTTTTTACCTTAAAAACGAACACTCAAATACTAAATTGGGCATAAAAAGACCATTAAAATTAATTTAGTTATGAATTAAATTAGTTTTTATTGATTGGAATATTGTTTGTAGTATTCTCGATCATTGTACATTACTTAAATATTTGGACTCGATACATGCACTTACGCACTACAGCATCAAGGAACTTTGTGCCAATAAAGGAAATTATCCGAAATCCTGAATATGATTCTTTACTTATAATGTATTTATATATAATGGATAAAAATTCTAAACTTCCAGAACTTTCCTCATCTGCATTTCTTCTCAAATGTGCTTCCCACTCCCTCGGCCTTAAGTCGGTCAATGTGGATATGCATTTATATAATTATATCTTCTAGCCAGCATCGCCTTCTTTTTCAGTTATTAATTTACTAATAACGTATCAAGTTAAAAATCGCTTAAAATAAAATATATTAAAAATAAAATATATAACAACATTTAACTCATTTAAAACGTTTTTGGGATTCACATGCACAAACAGACAAAAAAATAAAAATTCGGTGTTTTGGGTTCTACATTGATAACTGGCCACAATAATATTCAGATATCTTCCATGTACGGATAGATCTACGTACATTTTTATTATAAGCTTATGATTGAGTAATAACAATACAAATTTACGCTAATATTTATAAAGGAGAAGAGTTTGTTTGCTTGAACTCGCTAATCTGAGAGATTATTGGTTGCATTTGTAAAATTCCATACTAAGTGACCTTTCGCTTATATACTCATATGAAGAGGTGATGCGTCTGTACATCGTCTTATCTGATTTAAATACAGTTTTCACTAATAATACATTTCGGCAACTTGTCCTGTTTCTCTTATTTCAATCGGTTTGTAAGTAAAAAAGTTATTTTAAAATATTTAGTTCGATAAAATGCGAACGAGAAGCGGGCGAAACCGCGAGCGTGTCGCTAGTATATTAGAAAATCATTCAATCTATAAATATATATAAGATTATAATAATGAAATAAAAGACGTGAATTGAAAATAAACCTGTATTCTTTTCTACTGAACAGATCTGTTATACAAAATTTAAATTAACAATTTATGGTACTATTAAGGCATTATAATTATACATATTAAAAACTATTCACTAATCCGCTACTTCACTCACAGTTGTGCTTCAGGCACACACATTACAATGTATTGATATCGTAAAAATACGTATTTATCTTATATATATAAAAACTTATATATATATTTCATTTTCATGTAAATATAGCGGAAACGTATATTTAAATATGTTTAAAATGGTGAAGATTATTCGCGCCAAAATGTATATAAAATACCTTGTTCTATAAGAATTTAATTTTTAATTTTAGAAATTACTTTGAAGCTTGAATATTGTCAGATTATAAATAACATTCATATTGCATACAAAATAAATATATTCTTTACCTGCACAAAGTGTGAGACATTTTATGGGGGCCCTGGACTTTAAGATATTGTGTAACAAACAAAAATATCGCCGGTACAAAAAATAGATACCGTTTCATTTTAAATAGCTGCCTTTATTACTGTTAAATAGCAATTAATATTTATTTATATTTGAAAAATGATTTGATTCCAAATTATTGCAATTATTATTTGGATTTTTTTTTTTCATATTACTACATAAATGAAATCAGAATAAAAATTTGTATAGAAAGCACAATTCATAATTTTTTTTTGTTATATTATTTTTGCAAAAGCTACCTTATGCTATAATGGCTCGGATTAAGTATTCATTTAGATGGAGAAGCATAATGGATACAAGCATAGAAATTCTGTTAATATGTGATTTATCAAGAAAAGAAATATACTTATTAAAAATATTGAGATTCACTTAAATTATACTTATTGTCAAAGAATGTCTAAAAATATATCCTACAGCTTACTTAACCTTTATAGACTTCATCATTTATAGAAATAGAAATATAAAAATTAGTAACAAAATTAATCATGTAAAAAGCAAAGAAAGAAATATGTAATAACAACATAATGGCCGGATGTATATCACAACATATAGATAAAACAAAAATTGTCAAAAAAAAATAACAAAAAAAATGTGTAAAATATTCAAAATATACATTCAATTGGGTTATAAGAAAACTTAAAGCTACATAATTAGAGATTCTTAAAAATTAAAATGTAAGAGACAATAGTTATGAGTAAAGATATGTTAGAGAACTGTGATGGAGCGGAGCTTCTTACGTAGTATCCGTAGGCATCACTGTGATAATCACCCATTTGGAAGGTGATGGGAGGTGAAGACATCCTGCCATCACCTCCATTGGAGTACGCTAAGACTCTGAGATTGTAAGACTTGCCCGGTGTCAAGTTAGTGACATAAGCCTCCAGTTTATGTTCCACTGGGACCAGAGTGTCATTTGCAGTACTCATGTCTTGGTCGATTTCCCATACTCGTACCTGAAAACAGTAACATACATTTTAGTTTAAAAAAATGTATATTATATATTATATCTTTATAATCATAAATCATGGACATTTTGTTTTCCTCTGTTTGACTTGGTACCTGAACTAATTACGAATTTTCTAACCGCACAGTCACAAGCTGAAGTACCGTCCCCAACATCTAGATATGTGGTACTTCACTACTTTGCGGATTCATAGGAATGTCCTTCCAGGTGCCACAAATCTGTGGAATGGCCTACCTGACTCAGTAGGTCGTATCTTTAAGGATGAAGGTAGTATCCTTCACAAAGCGTGTCTATCTCCATCTTCAAGGCTGGCAACGCACCTGTAGCTCCTCTGGTACTACACAAGGACGCGGGCGGCGGTAATCACAAAAGAAAAAATCATTAACTTGCCTTATAACCAATAAGCGGTTCCTCCTCGTCAGTAGGCTGAACATATCTCCAGACGACGCGAATAGTGCTCGGGTTGACGGCCCACACATTCACAGAGGCCGGCGGCTTCTGTGGCGCCTTGCGGAATGTACGCTCCAAGTAGCGTTCGCTCTCTGGGCCTTCGCCAGCAGAATTGAATGCCATTACCTAAAATTATGGTATACCGATATTTAAAAAAATAAATAACTTACATTTATGACACACATTATAATGAATTTTAACGTGTAGCGTTCTCAAAAAAACATTATTGAATGAACGTTGTAATGGTTTTTTTTTTTTCAATTTAATAAAAAAAATACACTGATAGTGTATTTTTAGGTCATACTTGAATATACTTTCCTTTTAATATTTGAAGCCTGGTGAGGCGGATAAGGACAACGGAAATGTTGTGGCTTCGTTTCTCTACTCGTGGAAATGAAATCTTTAATATTTTCAAGAAATGAGACGAGGTAACTAACGCCACTCATGATTAACGGTACGGAATGTCTTAACACTAGGTTCTAAGTTCCCTTTCCTTATCCTGCCTATTTGAAGCGTAAAGTTTTAAAAAAATCATTTAAAGTTAACTCTCTTTTCTCCTTTAAAGACATATATTTCAAATGCACGCTCTACTTTATGTCGAATCAACAAAATAATATACATAATAAAAAAACAAACTTTATAATGTACCTTAACATAATAATAGGTATCCGGTTGCAATCCCACTACAAGAGCCCAATTACGTGTTGTCCTCGATAAGTAATATATACACTCCTCCTCTTTGTTAGCCTGTATCCAGTATTTCAGACGATGTCCTATCAATTTACCTCGCAACCAGGCTCGTGACTGGTCTATGGGATTCCAAGTTACGTTGAGTGCCGTAGAATTAAACGAGCGTGCGTACACTTGCTGCGGTGCCACTTGAGGCATATCCTCCGCGGAATAAACTGTAACTATGTCACTTTCTGGACCAGCTCCAATGTCGTTGAAAGCTTGTACTTTCACATTGTATGGCGTGAAAAAATAGTCTAATGGAATGTGAACAACATGCATTCCAACATTGCCATATTCTTTTAACAAAAGCGACTGGAATTCAACTTCAGAATTATTTCTACGCCAAAATATCTTATAATAAATACCTGGGCCATTTTGTAATGACTCTGGTAATGGATTCCATTTAATAGTAAGATCACCAATTTTTCCACCTCCGCCGCCAATATTAGAAGGAGCTTGATAAGGTTTGTCGGGTTGAGTAGAAAATTGAGGACTAGGTGACGAGAATTTTCCTACGCCTAAGCTATTTACAGCTTGTACCCTAAATTCATAGACAGACCATGGCATTAGTTCTGCTGTTATCTTAGCACGTTTTCTTCTGTTGTATCTGTCGACTTCCACAACATTTATTACATTGTCAGTTATTACGTACCATGTAGAATTCCATTGAGTGCGGCCCGTTATAACATAATTGGTTATAGGGCGACCATTTGGATTGCTGTCGGTCCATTCGAGAGTGACAGAAGATCTCTGAATATTAATAACTTGTAAACCTCCAGGTGGACCAGGCGGTCCCTCAATGCGCAACTGCGTGCGAGATGAAATTTTCCCGATTGCTGATTTAACAACACATTCATACTCACCGACGTCGGATAAACTTACATCAAAAATAGTCAGTTCACCGCTATCAAGTTTTATCCGCTTGTCCGCATATATATCTGATGCATCTTTTATTCTGATTCCATTATGATTCCAAATGTAAGCTGTATCCAAAAGAGAATCTATTTCCGCGATACAATGCAAGAAAATAATTTGCCCAACTTGAGTGGTTATGCGTGGTGGCAGTCGTTCGAGGAATCGTGGCGCACGTAGGACTATGAGACGACCTCGACTTTCGTCAGAACCATATTGATTCTTGGCAACACAAGTATATACGCCCTCATCATCTCGTGATAGCTGGCGTATAATGAGATTTCCATTTTCTGTTATGAATCTTTTACCTCCAGCTCCAATGACTATGTTATCTTTTTTCCATGTAAATGATGGTTTAGGAGCTGCTTCTGGATTACATCTGAGGGTCACATTTCCACCTTCAGAACCATATGTCTCAGATTCTAGCGGACGCTTCTTAAATGATGGCTTAAATGAGAGCACCCTTAATTGTCCTGTAGAATACTTTGTTTTTAATTGATTCTTAGCTTCACATTGGTACACACCAGGATCCCTAGAAGGATCTAAGTATTTAATAATCAAAACATTATCCTGTATTACATATCTGTCTCTATCTTCTGTTTCTAAAGTATCCATGGTTAGCTTTTTGTCATTTTTCCACCAAGTATAATTAACATCAGGTATTCCAAATGCTTCACAGTTCCAATGCAAATCACCTTTATTATCAACATGTTTATTTGATAAAGGAATTGTGAAATTAGGTTCGGCCTGTACTTTTAAGAAAACACTGTTGAATATATGTGATCTATCATTGCGAACATCACAAATATATTCACCTTCATCTTCAACACCTACATTAGGTATTGTCAAGACACGGTCGAAATTACTTAAATGTGACCTTTTAGGAATGCCCCCATTCTTTCTAGTCCAGTTATAAGATGGAACTGGATACCCAAATGAAATACATTCTAACCGGACTTCCTGACCAACAACTGGTGCCTCTGGAAATACTTTCGGAAAATTATTAGGAAATTTCAATTGTTGATAGTCAGAATTTGGATATACCAGAAGAGGGAAGAATGGTCCATTACGGCCAGCATCAGAAACTTTACTCATGACGTTGCAACTATAATTGCCTCTATCAATAGTCTCCAAGGCTGAAAAGTATAAACCACCATCATAAGAGACAAATACACGCCTATCTTCCTCCACTAGATTGGGAAAATAATTTCTGGCCCACAAAAAGTTTACTGATGGATAGTATGATGGTGGATCACAGTGCATAACTTTTCCCCAATATTGTTTCCCACTCTCAACAGGTCTCTTTTGGTTAAATTCTCTGATAAAACCAAAGGAAAGGCGGACAGACTCTGAGCGTATAACTCCAAATTTATTTGTAGCTGTACAATGATACTTAGCATTATCTTTGTCGGCATCAGGGTTATATATCATTAAAGTTCCTCCACTTAAAACAAACCTTTTATCTGATAGGGGGTCTATTTCTGTATAAACAGGACTGTCAAGTTTATAATCCTCCCGGAACCATTTATATGTTGGTGAAGGATAGCCCTTAGCTATGCATGTCAATTGTACATAATGATTTCTTAATGGATCATAAATAGTATCAACAGGTTCTTTAATAAAAAATGGACCTCTTGGTATTCGCTCAGGATCAAATGTCTCAAGACCATAAGTAAAAGACCTCTCTTCTTCAATGAGATAATGTAGCCTCTGGGTCTGTCCCTCACATATAAAGTGGAAATATTGTGTTCCCTCTACAGGAGCTAAGCCCCAACGACCATCTTCTTGAGAAAATCTGTAAACTAAATAATCTCTAGGCAATATATTATAACTGGTATAAATCAATTTTCTATCATCAAAAAATGCATTCTCTAAACCAGTTAGTTGCGAGCCATCACCTTCATTAGTCCAGTAGCCAGGAGATTGCTGATGAGCTCCTACATACCAGGAACCTTTCTGAGGGTCTAACTGCATTAAACTTGTAATAACAAAGCCGTGTTCTTCTGGGCTGTTTATAGATGCTAGGTCCGATTCATATGCTTGACAAATTTTTCGGGCTTCATTACGTGGACGATCAGGAGACTTAGTAAATCTATAACATGATTCTCTATAGCGAATCCAATTGGGAGGACACCGGTATCGTTCTTCATAATCTAATCCAGCATAGTAGTTGGCAGTACTTTGCGGATCAACATTATTCTCACCATCACCATACACATCTGAATTTGGACTGTCTTGATAAAATGAACTGAGAGGTGCACGAGAATAATCGTTATTTTTTACGGGAATGCCTCCGTACGGTATCTGCTGATTGGGGCGATATAATGATCCATTTTGGTTATTATCCGGTTGATACGACTGGGGATAGTTAGGATTATACGGAATAGATGTTTCTAATCCTTGACCGTACACACAATACAAATATATAAGAATAGCCCAAATCTCCATTGAATTTAGCTTCCGCATAATGAATGTTTAAATGTTATAACTGCATCACAGGTGTCACTATTTTCTTAAAAATATTTAATGTCTTAAAAATATTTAATTCATTTATATTAACAGTTCATTTAATATAAGGTTAAATATAAAAACATAAATACGTTAAAAGTACCAAGCCCCGCCCCGACAGTTGTTGTCATAATCTGTCAATAATTGACCAGTGTTGTCAGTACAGTAATCACAGAACACAATAACTACATTTAGTTCCGTTACGTTATTATCCATTGGTAATAACGTGCAGTAAAATAAATTACATGTTTAAAAGTATGTTAAAATTATAACTACTATAACAGAAAAATAAAACAATATTTTGATATTTAGGAATTATTTATAGCAAAGTAGTACTTTTTTTTTTAAATTATTATTCATCATAAAAAAACCTACCATAGTTTTGTTTTCTTTGATTGTACACTGTTTTCATTGTTACACACAGTGAATGAACTCCGAATATCGAATGATGTACCCGATTGTCAGAGACTAAAGTATATATATTCTAAAAAGCACAACATGGAAGCATGACAGATGTCGGTGGCGAAATATTTTCTGCTCTTGCGCTACGCTTGATCCATTGGGTTCTGTATTTTTATTAAAATGAGAGGTTGAAAATAATTCTACTCTGTTTTACATTGATAAATAACCTTTTAAGTAAAAAATTGAGATATTATTAAATAATACATGTCTATAGAAAGTTGATTGTATTAATATAATTATATTTTTTACCTGGCGGTCTGTAATCGTACTAAGTTGAGGACTCTTGTAACCAGGCAAAGTGCAGTATTGAGTTCTGCCACTCGACACACAATGCCTAAAATTCAGCGGAAAGTGAAGACAGAACGGAGTGTCTTAAGACTAACCAACATACGTATACATACAAATCAATGTATCTTCAGAATCTAAAAGAATCTCGTTTTCCTTTAGGTGTCTTAAAGTACAAACGGCTGGCTTTGGTATGCCTAGAGGAATAGGCCATAGTTTCGTTGTTGGACTAAATGCTCAATACAAAGCAGAGAGAGCAGAATTGTAAAGTTATTTTTAGATATACCGCGGAGATACAGAGCAGTGACACACGTGCGTTTAATACTTTTGATTTGTGATGAAAAACTGACATTGGTTAAAATCGGCGACAAGCTCTCGCAAGTCACGGTAAATGCGGTGTCTACACGTTGGGGCCCGTGGAAGCTTGGCAAACCTTCACATACGTCTAAACACCTTTTTTATAAAGCCCTCTTGCTCGATTATTTTGAGGAATCATTTTTAATTCAACTGTACGTCATCAGTCATCATGAATTGAAACTAATATATTCGCAAATATATATATATATATATATATATATATATATATATATATATATATATATATATATATATATATATATATATATATATATATATATATATATATATATATATATATATATATATGAACAAAAACTTGTATTATAGTTAGATACCTTCCTACGACATTTTGTTTTAATGCAAGAAATTCTATTGAACAACAAATTAAACTGGGATTGATTTATGATCGTATATACGGAAATTGTGAATTCGATTCCCAATTATTTTTCATTTGTAGCTCCTTCCTCCAATTTATGGTGACCGTGGACGAGGCGAAAGAGATATGCCGAGACCGTAGCGTTTGGTGCTCCGTTCTCTCTGCCTGCCCCGCTAGGGATATAGCGTGAAGCTAAGTTGAGTTATTATTTTTCATTTCTTTAATATAAGACAGGGCACAATGTTCCACCTCTGAACAAGTAATTTTTAGAATCTAGTTCAGACAGTTAGAAGTGGAGATAATAGTTTTTTGACTCATATTTCTTCCTTTCTCTCCTGCTACTCGGCGGACAGCAGGCATATAGCGTGAAGTTAGGAAACTATAATTAAAAATAGCTTTTTATTGATCACTTCCTTTATTTTCCAAGTTATCAATAAGAAATAGTGTCATAATCGATAATAATACTTAAATTGTAGGTACTGCTTACAAGAAACAGATAAAATTACAGCTCATTTTTATTACAGTATACAATTTGTAGTATAAAGTGCTTAGTTACATTCATTTTCCATTTACATTTTCATCAAAATTTCATACCATTTTCCGCTTACACAATTTTTCCTAATATTATTTCATCACAGATCAATCATGTACATTCTTCTTTTATCTCCATTTAGAAATAAAATAGGGCGGACCATGGCTTAATTATAGTTTAGAAAATATACTAACTGCTTCCAAAACACTACTGTTAATTGACTGGAAAATATAAAATAATTAAAGTTACATTTGGACAATATGTTTGATTCATAAGTTAAAAAATAATATTTGTTTACAATTTGTCATACATATTTACAATTAATATTTTATGATATGCACAATAATAATTACAATAAGATTTCAATAAAATTTTCTAATATTTTCATTGGATTGTATAAATAAATAACAACTTTATTTAAATAAAATGTAGGGAGACAATTGTACAATAAAAATATATGCGACAGACAAATAATATCAGCAAACATAACAATAAAAAACAAAATAAAGTGTCAAGTTCCATGATCAAAGATCAAACTATAATTAACTATTAACTTATGATAAGCATAATCTCAGGACAATCTTTGTAAATTTTTAAATAGTTTCACTTCACAATTTACTCTTGCTACGGATGGTTCTTGTACGTGCAGCTGGAGCTAACACCTAAAACAGATCCTAGCCACCTCATACATTAAATGCAGTTTCTTTCAAGTATTACGCATTCTTCTTACCAATAAAACCTGATTTAAACATTTTTCTTTATGCTAGATGTAATCTTGTCTGTTGACAACAGATAACCTTAAGAAATTTAGTGGCATATATTATACATTAGAATACAGCATCCAGTTGAAGTTAATATTAATCTACAGTGTTCATAGTGAACGTATATCTATTGCACACTAAAGATTATGCTCTTATCTATCTTACATTAATTAATGGTAACTATATTTCTTATTATGTACTTTATTATGCTATTCTATCATTGCCATTATCTATTTAAACACCTAATCCATATAGACCATACACCATCATTAAATAGCACCCATGAGAATATACAATTAAAGCAACATTTATTATATACAAACTATTTACACTATATACAGAAGTTCTTCAAAAGAGCGCACATTCTAACATTGGTGGCTCAGAAACAAAACATGTAATGGCTGCCTAAAATTACACAGTCTCATAAAAGAAATATGTTATTTTGTTCCTAAATGAGATACATCCTTTTTACAATAAATCAGTCAATGTAGATTTAAAGCCCGCTTTCATTCTAATATGGTTGATCTTTGCATATAAAAGTTGTTAGTTCCAAGATTAGGTTATATAGGAATACTTACACAATTATACTAAACAATTAATAACAATTACACGTGTCGAGTAAATGTTTTTCAGAAAAAAAAATCACCTGTAATAATATTAGATAGTTTGATACATTTCTAGTATGATTGCAGGTGTGTATCAATTTTCAACTAATGTCAGCTGACAAGGACGGTCTCTATCTTTAGTAACTGCCTCAGTTTGTCGGTAACTCGTATAAGTGACACTTTGGACGCGCGCACGTTCACTTTTTCACCCGCACATAGCAATTGGTGGCATTGGGCTCTCTCTAGGAACTCTTGTGTTCGTATTTCACGGAGCAGCTCCTTGGGTGATCCAGATCCACAGTGGATTTGTTTTAAAAGGCTGTCTTTTGATTTTATCTGGAAAAATAATAATAACCTTTTTATGGTATTTATACAATGTTAGTTATATTTTAAGTTTTATTTCTTAACTTTAAGCTATATCTAAGTCGATAAAAAAACTATTTGTTATTAAAGCAAGGAAATGAAAATACTTCATTCCTTTGAATGATATTCGAATCTGCAATCATCTCATTTTTGGCCAGATGCTGTATCGACAAATTACATTGTTGAATATTAATACTGCTGTACCTATTCGCTTAATAGGTACTGTCGTGGCGTAGGGGCACTGCATAGGTGGATGTGACTTTGAACGCGATAGGTTCTAGGTTCGATCCCAACTCTAGGAAATGAATTATTTAATATTTAGAATTTAAATATAGAATGTTTTCCGTTCTTCCCTCTGGTAACAAGGCAAAGCGGCGTTGAGCTCCGCCACTCAATACGCAATGCCTTAAATTGGGTGAAAAGTGGAAAACGGAACGAAGTGTCTTAACAATAGGTTCCCAAGTCTCTGTGTACCTAGTGAAACTGAGTGTGTGAGTAAGTACCTGTAATATATTAGTAACGTCCTGCAGTAAACACCATAGCCCGTCTGCTGGCTGTCCGGGCGCGGTGCGCAGACTGTAGAACGGGGGCAATGGCGTATCAGTGCATTGAATTTCTATCATGGAGTCGGGCGGCGGCGGCGGCGACGCTGGCGGCGGGGAACATAGCGGGTCACAGCCGAGCTCTTCGCGATCTGTTTATATCAAAATATGCAATCAGGTAATGATTATATCATGAAATGTAAGAAATCTTCATAACATAAACGGTTTTACAAAACCTAACGGCAAAACAGAAGTAGTTTCTTAAGTAATTTATAAGAAAATATTAAGTATTTTATAAGATTACGTCGTATAGACAAAATGTTTTTTGTAGAAGAATTTGTTTCACTTGGAAAGAGTTGTATAAATATAGTTTAAAATTAAATTTGCCTCTATCATTATTTAAGTAGCTTTTTTTAAACTAGACTTCTGAAATGACAGACGACTATTTTTTAATATTCATTATTATACTCACCGATGATTTCTGCTATTGGCGGAAATCTCCAAGGTTCTATAGCACGTCCTTGTACATCAAATATGTGGAGCCGCAGCAACTTTGCAGCAATACCTTCTGCCAACTCTTCAGGAGTCTGACCGGCGTATGTGCCTAATAGAGGATCAGCCCCATATGCCAATAATAGTCTGATAATTTCTACGTGACAATTCTCACAAGCTTCGTGAAGTGGTCTGTAAATAACAAATTAAGTTTAATATCGTCCTTTATATTCATAATGTAAATTCAAAATGAATATTTTACATCCGACAAACGATGTTACCTTATTCCACCTTGAGCTGCAGCTGATACATTGGCGCCATATTGAAGAAGAAGTTTCGCAATTCTTACGTGGCCTTTAGCAGATGCCACATGTAGCGGTGTAAAGCCCGCGTTATCTTTAGCAGAAGGGTCGGCTTCCATTTTCTCCAGACAGTAAGCTACGCAGTCCTACGATGGTAGATAAGAGTTAGGATCATTCTTTAAAAATATTTATGTGATCATTGATCGGTAATGATACAATACTTACGGTAAAACCAAGTCTTGCAGCACGGTGTAGATGTGTTTCGCCTACGCTTTTGTTAACAAACCAACTTTTGATCTCTTTTTGTATATCTTGGACACTCTCAGGACTCGGTTTAGGTGCTATACGGCGAACTTTAGGGATGTTATTTTCTCGCCTTATGATTTTCTTCTTTTTTCTTATATAGTCAAATCCTGAACTAAATTTTCTTCTTCCAAATAAACGTTTCATACGCTTTTTTGGATTTACATCTGTTGTTCCCGGAGAGCTACTTCCTTCTTTACTTGTATTTTCCTTGTCGTGAGGTGTCGATGCGTTGACATCTTTTTTAATTTTATTATTTGCCATATCTTTCCTTCTCTTATGAGCAAATGATTTCATTAAACTATTTCGTTTTTTTAACCGCATTAGTCTGCCTTTAGCGTCATTGGTTTTTAGCGATTTCGTACTTCTTAGACCGTCCCTTATAGAACTGGACCTTCGTTTCAGTTTTTCTTTATTAATTTTTTTAGGTTTAAATTTAGGCTGATTATTCGGTTCCTTTTTTATAACAATAGCTTGGTCATCATCATTGTTATTAGGGCTGCTGTCGTCCCTGCATGATGTGGGTGGCGCCGAAGCTGGCCTATCATCTCCAAAAACTTCTTTAATCGTAGCTCTTTGTTTTAAAACTCTACTCTCAGTTCTTGTTCTAGACTTAAGTACCACTGGTGCAAATTCTTCTGTAGCACCTATTAAACCATCAGTATCTTTTATAAAAGCCGTTCTAAACATAGTAACAGTTTCTTTTCTAAACGCTCCTAGGTAATAAATATCTTCCATCAATTTTTCCTTTTTCGCACTAAGATTTCCCTTGCTACCGTTTTTTAAAAGACCTAGACTAGGTGTAGGAAGAAGTTCTGTAGCATTTGAACTTTTAGGAATAACTTTTGGTGTCTTTTCTTCTTTGTCTTTTAACTTTCTTTTCGAATCCTCTTTTTTGCCACACTTTTGAATTAATACATCAACAATTGAGCTACTTTTTTTCATGGCTTTCACTGCAGAAAAAACTGTTGAGGTAGACGCTTCTGAATCATAGTGAAGTTTATTAAAAGCTGAACAGCTGGAATTGGACTCAAGATCGCTATCAAGATTTATTTTATCGGGTAGGCGATATAATTCATCTGTTGCTGCAGAAGGTGCCGATGAAGGAGCTGGAGAAAGGGGAACAGGATCTAAGTCAGGAAGCGAGGTTGAACCTCTCGTAAATTGTGAAGCGGGACCTTTAACAAATGGACCTCCTGACCGTCCCCTTGGAATAGCAATAAGCCTAGTAGGCATCCGAAGAGATCTTTTGTACCGGTACAGCTCTTCCTCCCAACCAGGATGAAAATCTGATCCATCACCAAATCCAGGTTTACGCAACAAAGGGGAACTATTACTACTACTATTATTTTCTATATCATTTTTTTTCATCGGCGATGATTTTGTCTTTGATGAATTCTTATTATCTTCACTTTTCGTATTTTTTCTTACACGGAGTCTACTAGCTACACTTAGGGCATCATCACTATCAGAAGATGAATCTTCAATGGCATTATCTTTTTTGATATTTTCTATAGATATTGATTTTCCTTTTGACTTAGGTAATTGGCGCGATTTTCCTTTATGCTTTTCATCTTTTGATTTTGATTCGGTTGATGTTCTAGTTGTAGAATTCATTTGATCATCGCAGCACTCTAATTTTACATAGGCTGATTTCTCGGATAAATCTTTAAGTAGTCGTTGTTTATCCTTTAATAATTTTAAAGGTTCATCTTCGTCACTTGATTCTAGCTCTTCTTTAATTATGGTCTTCGTTTGTTCTGACTCATTAGTTTCTTTTTTAATGGGTACAATAACACTATTAGGTGATTCTGATTTTGATGTCTTAAGTTTTGATTTAGAATTATTTTTATGTTTAGTGGGTTTATCATTATCCTTTTCATTTCTTTTTTCATATTTTAGTCTTTCTTGTTTATTTTTAGGTTTAGCTTTTACAGGATCAGGTTTAGTAGGTATATTTATATTAGCTATTTCTTCATCTTCATCAATTGGCTCCTTCTTTATATCAACTAAAAGTGGTTCTGCAACTAACTTTTCATTTGAGCTTTCATCTTTACAATTTTGTTCTGTGTTACATTCATTTTCTTGGTCGACGTTGGTGCTGATACGCTTCTTGCAGCTTTTCTTTTTGTGACAGCCTGTTTTAAGTTGTTCCATAAAATTATCACAGGCACTGGCCCACTCCATGTCCATTTCTTCTGGCCTGTAATTTGGTTCCAATGAATCTATTTTTTCATCTATATTTTCTGTTTTTATTTGTAAAACAGCATCTTTTTCGATTTCTTCTATGTTCATTGGTTCAGTTTTAACATCTGGAATGTTAGGTTCTTTAGGTCTATCGTGTTTTAATACGGATTCTAGACGTAGGTTATCTTCGCGGATTTGATTAAACAGATGTTGTTTCTGGGACTTTGGGAGAGGTTTTTCTGAAAGAAGTGAATTGGTTGTTGAGTCCATTTTTGCGGAACTATCATTGGCAGGTGGCATAACTTTTAGTTCAGCCTTTGTTCGTATTCTGGAAGCAACATCTATTTCTGGAGATTTACGTTTAGGATCAGGACTGTCAAATTTCTGATATTCAGAATCTCTAGGTATTGAGTCTACAGCTTTAGGCATTTTTATGTGATGTCCTAGAGGTAATGCCGATTGATTAGATATAAGGTTTGTTATTTGATTTGTTTCAATTTCATTATCTGTAGGGGCATCCGTGATAACTATAACAGGGTCATCTGTGTCATCTATAACTATGAGATCAGGTATCTTCCTTGGAGGTTTTACTGGCTCCAAGTATGCTGTTTGCTTTGTTTCTAAGCTATTTCGCAATATGCTTAAAACATTTTTATCAGCAGGTTGAGTAGTATTCTGTAAATCTAACTGATGTGGGTGTATATCTCTATGGCTCGGAATCTTTTGTATAATATGTCGATTGTTACTAGACGGAACTCTTTCATGATAGTGATTGTGGCGATCACTAGAGTCTCTACCTACAGTTTCAGGGTAGTGGTTACTGGAATAACGAGGATGACTATGATTTTCGCGGTATGTACTAGTAGCAGCTGATCGTTTTTGGTCGTTCTGGTAAGTATCTAAACGCTTGTGACTGGCGTAGCTATAAACGGGCTGACTTAGTAACTCATGGTGTTCTCGTGTTGACTGACTAATTTGTTCTATCCGACTATCCGATGACCATGTCTCATAACGAACAATTTTTTCAGGAATATTGTTTACAATAGGCGCTGGAGGCCTTTTTCGTTCTTCAATAATTAATTGACGATCATCTCGAATTCTATTTTCCGAATAACGTCCTTCACCAGTTGATCTAGTAAGATCTATACGTGGAACATAGTCAGATCGCGGATTAATAGATCCATTGTATTTATTACTTTCATTATTAATAGGTCGAGATTCTAAGGCATAATTTTCAGTTATTGGCCTCGGAGAATTATAACTACCATTATAATGCATGCTAGGATGAGCATTTTGCATCACATTATACTGAACATGGTTAATATTTCTTTCTCTATATTGAGCAAAATCAGGAGCAAAATCTACTTTATGTGAAGCCACATAGCCCGGTACTACATTATTACGAGCATTATTCGATGCTGGTCTGACTTGCAATGGGATATTATCATTTTTCGTTGATGCCGAATCGATAACGTCATCTTGGGTAGTTGATGAATCTGCAGAGTTTTTCACAGTTTTTACAGATAAATCAAGTGGAGATTCACGTTTTTGTTTTGTTTGATTCATTTCATTTACTAACGAAGTGACAGACACTGTCATCCGTGCCTGTTGACTAGGATATCCAGGTTTAGCGGTGGATCTAGAGGGTGATATTTGCACTTGTGAAGATACTGTATAATCATAATTAGTTTTTGGGGCAACAGCCGTACGGTATGAAGATCTAGACTGAAGAGTTTGCGGATGGGGTTGAGTACTATTTTGAGCTACTGGTGCTGTCACATTTGATGCATATCTAACAGCAGAAGTTGATGGCGTTTGGTAATGATAGTTATTTCTTGAATCAACAGATCTGCTTTTGCTTACATACTCCCCTCTTGGAGGTATTCTCGAGATTTCATGACCTTGTAATTGAGGCTGACTCGGAACACGCTCTGATGATCTAGCAGAATAATGTTGATTCATAGCTTCAATATTTCCATGTTTATATTGGGCTGTATGTTGTGATTCTATTCTCCGATTTGGCAGGGGAACTGGTACAGGAATTGTTGCTACTGGCCGATATCCAGAATAGGCTTGTTGAGGATCATACTTTCTCTGAGGCAGAGTTGGCTGCCTATCATATTGAGGTGTAGACCTATTATAAGATGGAGACTCACGACGTTGCGGCAATGAATACCCTTGTGCAACACGATTATCCATAGTAGCGAGTCTTTTAGCGGAAGGTAAATGTTGTGGGTGATGTATTGGTGGAACCCTGTCGTTATGTGGAGGTGGCGCTTGTGCCGTTGGAATAGAATAACGTTGATTAGAAATATTATGAGTCGTTGCTTCATTATAACGACCCCCGGCATTGTGCTGCGGAATAGTACTTGAAATTCGCGCATACGTCTGTGGACTGTGACGTGCTGCAATAGACGGTTGAGGTGAGGAAATTTGTTGGCCGTGAGAGTTTCTTCCGCTTTCAATTAAATTTGCCTCATACTGATATCGTGCAAATGCCTCGGGAGGACGACTCGTTGGATATTGATCTACTGCACGTGGAGTGAAATGTTCATTTGTCCTCATCGTAGGAGTTTGCACTCTGTGTATTGTACCACGGTATTGAATTGAAGGATCAATTTGCTCTGACGGAGTTGGTGCAGGAATAGAAACTTCCGACGGAGGTCGTACCGGGGACGGACTTGGAACTACCGGTGCCGGCGCCGGTGACGGTAGCGTATGAGTCGTTGGCTTCCTTATTATATGAGAGGGTGGCGAAAGTGCTCCCAATGGTTCTTCTTCATCTTCAATTTCGGGTTGCTCACGACGTTTTTCTGCTGCTTCACGCATAACGGTAGCCTTATGAATAATATGTGGTTCAGGTTCAATAGGTTCAGAAGGCGGCCGGGGTGGTGCCACAGGCGTCGACGCAGGAGTTAATGGTGGAGCAGCAGCTGCTGACGGAGGCCTTGACGACGGTGTTGGAGCCCCAGACAATGCTGGAGTCCCCTCTTCTGTTGAAGAACCCGCAGGCCACATTTGTTGGCCGTTTCCTCCTTGTGCCTGCTTCGGTAATCCCATAAAGTACTGACGCGTCCCTTCCAACAACACATTGTTGAAACTGTCATCCATACTATGCTCTCCCTCTCCAGTATCACCACCTGTAAAATATTACGATAAATTTTGATAAATTTTAGGTTATTATGATTTTTATTTGTAAGTAGTATACTTAAAAAACAAATTAATCTTTTTAAACTATATAATTATCAATAATGAAATATAATTTAATAAAAATTGTTGATTTCTATAATATTTAAAATATTATATAATTATAATTCAGTAATAATTACAAGTAGTAACTGCAATTTACCACTAGAAACAGACTATGACTTATTCCATGTATATTATATATTAAGATCCAACCTTAACAGTCTCATCTTTCAACAACTAAGCATTATTTCTGCCAATGTTTAACAAAGAAAATATACTCTCACAGCTACTATATTATATATTTGACTTTAAGAAATACCAATGGCTACAATACATGGTAAGTGAATCATATGTTTAAATGTATATCACATTAAATAAATGAATTAGCTGAAACAAGCTCAGCATTAACTAAGGTGATAATCAATCGGCATAGTTCATGCTACGTAGAAGTTAAGGTACGTGAAGGGGTCGTTACCCGTCGGTTGCCCTTGAGCGTTCCTCGCCCCCGCTACAACAAACCTACACGCACTACGCACACAAGGAAAACTTCCGCGAGACGTTACTAAAAAGTTTACCGACCTTATTAAGCATGTCAATGTCATTTATCCCTATTATAATACAGAATGTCTTTTGTAAGGTTAATGTATGACATTTATTTTTTAAAATTTGTTTTCCAATATAAGTGCGAAAATTTGAATATGATTTTTTTTTCTTGTAATTAATAAATTATGAGCGGACGCAACTATATTGTATAGACATTTAATTTAATTTTATTTTATTTTGTGCTGTGTGTGTGTGGACCATGGATGAACAAACGTATCACCGTGACAACCGCCCTCGATCGATTTAAGCCCTAGACGGCTCGTATGCGTAACCTATATTTACCTACAGAAACAAAATTACTATACAAATACAATTATACCTTTATAGAGTTCAATAAGAAACAAAATAAAAATACATTCGAACTTAGAAAAATATGAGTTAAAAAAGTACAATTGCCTGCTTAGTAATTAGCTAGTTAGCATTGTTAAAACAATTAATTCATACGACTAACGATAATATTTATGCTGATTGATAGGCAGTTAGTGAGGATCTACGCAATTAGATAAAAAATATGTACTTTAAATGATACGATAATTTTGCATATTATTATATTTTAAAATTGACAATATTTTATCTATACATAACAAGCTTAACAGGATGATATTGTTTTTCTAAATATTTAATAATAAAATAAATATAGAATAAATTTATAATTAAGATAAAAAATCTTATAGCGTTCGTCACATCTGCAAACATAGATATAAAACGTGAACGCTACAAAGTATGCGAATACTAGTTTCAGTTCGCACGAATACAAATACGACCAACTAGTTATACATTTATATATAATACATACCTACTATTGAGTAATTATGTTAAGCATTTGTGAGGATTCCTTTTCAAGTCATGTTATTGTTACTAGTGTATACATACATACGTATGTATTTGAGGGGTTTTTGTATATCTAGCCGAAATATAGATAATAAAGTACATACTAATACTATATCTAATTAGGGTTAAAGAAAAACAAGTCATATAATTTATATACCTTGCGATGACAGCTACCCCGCTTGATGAGAGTGACAACCCCCAATCGCGTTCATGTCTCCTCCTTTGTATCAGGCTTTATCTAAAAATAATAAAAAAAAAACACATATTATTTCGGCGCAAGTAATATTTATCGATAGTAATCGTCATAAGTCATAAATACAAATTCGTTGCCAACAGTTTCGGGCACTATCCTACATAGCGAATATATCTCCAATCATAAAAAAGTGAAACAATAAGTAGTTATGGTGTCATTGTGTAAAAAGTAAATAATAGAACGTCAAATGTTAAAACAGAATATAATTTTGAATACATACGTATATATATTAAACGCGTATAGTATTTATAAGGCGGTGTGGACATTGACCTACATAAAATTCAGCCTAATAGGCTATACACGTGAATTACTTGTAAAATGATATTGTTGAATAACGTGAAATGATTGCAAATTACCATTATATAAAGTATAAATGCTTAAATAACAATAAGTAAAGAAAAAAAATGATTTTATATCAAAGCCAAAGGTAAGGGACCTTTGGCTACCCTACATAATATACCATTGTAAACAAAAGTGATATATTAATCACTCTCCTTGTCTCACTCAGCTTCACGCATTATCCCGCACGAGTAGTCAGAGGGAACTCTAGTGTTATGGCACTCCGTTCCTTTTCCCTCTTTCCGCCGAATTTGGCGCATTGCGTGTTGAGCGGCGCAACTCAACGCCGCGCTATGTCAATGTTACCAGAGTGATGAAATAAAACATTAAGTTTTTTAATTGAAAATTATTATTAAATATATATCATCATTTCCTCGAGTGAGGATCGAACTCACAACCTGTCGTTTTTAAAGTCACATGCTTGTACCCCTGCGTCTCGACAGGCCTCACATTAATTAATAATAATAATAAATCTATACGTACTGGGCAACAAAATAAAACATCATACTTTAGAAACAATTAAAACAAACATCTTTATAAGTATAAGTCTCCCTAGTTGTTATTTGAACCTACAAACTTCCAACTGCGCACATGAGTGCGTCAACCATTAGCATATTTTTATATGTTAAACGAAATAATATATATAGAAAACACATAAGGCGTCACCATATACACACAAATACATGTTTCGTTTGTGTTGCACTATTTATACGGCTCACAGCTGTGCCGGTCATTGCTCCCGACGCAAAACAAGGTGAATCGTAAGACTAGCGTTTTTGTCTTTGCACTGAAATGTGACTCGGGGATTTGTCATTTATACAATATAATAATAAATTTAATGTAAAACATTTTCTAACTTTTAAATAATCAATGCGTCACACTTTTTATATATTATTTATTTAAATCCAAACTATACTACATGGGCAGGGGCCAGGGCATGCATGTGAATGTAAACAGTACAGGCTGTGGGTTCGATCTCCACTTGAGATGATATTAAATATTTTATATTTTCAAATTAAATATTTAATTTTTTTGTTTCATCGCTCTGGTAACAAGGCAAGCCGCGGCGTTAAGTTCTGTCACTCAACACGCTTTGTCTCAAATCCGGCGGAAAGAAGGAAACGGAACGGAGTGTGTTAACAATAGGTTCCCAAGTTCCCACTGCCTACAATGCCATGTGCGCGATACAACATGAAGCTGACAAAAAAAAATGGAACGGACTTAAATAAGTTTTTAAACACTATAGTAAAATAAATTAAAATAAGGAAATGCCTTGGGCATTAAAATACCGGACAAATAGATTATAACTATTACTTTTAAAATGTCAAAAGTGCCCTAGACTTTTGATTTTTACGTTTTATTTACTTTACATTCTATTCGATGATCATTCGATTACATAACTAATGATCGTTTGTAAACATTGACAGAATTACAAAGATTAAATAGGACGGGCCCCATAGCCAAAATAATGGTCGAATATTCTGCAAAGCTACATTGATAAGGGTTGTGAGGGGAATGAAAATTACACCCTAGTCTCAAAGGTTCTATAAACGTGACAGAATTATGGGCATGTGGGATTAAATTAATAACATAAAATTGGCACATTCTTAATTATATTATGTGTAGTATTAAAAATGGAAAAGTTACATTACATAATAAAAGAATATGTATTTCTTATTGTCTGATAATTTATAATTATCAAATCATAATAATATTATACTGATTTTAATATGATTACGAAGAACAAAAAAGAAAAAGAGATATGTAGCAGAGTATAAAAATATTAGAATATTTTTATTACTGTTAATCATAACACCCTTATTTCATATATAATGTGAATGTTTCGGGATAAATAATTTGTGTATTGTACGTAGGTTGTCGTTTTTAAAAATATATTTTTAAGAAAATTATTTTATGTAATCATATATGTGTATACATATACGCACATATTTGCAGGTTCCTCCAGTCAAGATCAGCAGATGGGGTTAAGTGGTGGAATTTGAATAATTTAATTATTTATTATTAAATAATATAAAAAAAAATAAAAGTTAAGAATAATATTTAGCTCAACCTGTAGTTAAACAATTTAAGTAATAAGGTAAAAGTAATTCATGCACTTTCATATTGTCTATCTATACCGACACGCAAAATATACCTTCATTCCTAACGCTGCGTTTATTTTTATATGCGAACTGTATTTGTCATTTCCTAAAATAAATATACTTAAAATACTGTTTGCGTTTATTTTGCTTTACTTTTTCTATAAGATCTTTGGTACTTTTTATATAAGAATAGATATAACCAACAGCTTCGTCCACATGTCAGTTGGAAATAGGTAAGAGTTATTTTTTACTAATGACATTCCGAGTGCCCAAGGTAATCCTGAACGCAGGTTTTGTCAAACGTTAGACGGTAAAGTCTATCTCTACAATTTAAAAAAACTTTTTGTGTTCGATAGTATAAATAAAAGTGATAATAAAAATAAATGTAATGTTCTTAGAATAAAAACAATATATTTTATTAACTAAAAAGTAAAACCCATATTTCATCTAAAAAAACATACCTATATGTTTACCTCATATAATCGCATCGTAGTCGGGATATGCAATTTGTTTCTCATTTAAATTGTACTAGGAATAATATGTATTATCTTTATACATATATTATGTATGTCTTCCCTCAGTTTTTGTTTTCGTAGATACTTTACAATATAGTCATAAATATTAACTACGTATATCTTTATAAATAGTTAGTAGTTATGATTATAAAAAAATAATTAATCTACTTATTTTGAAAAGATAAAAAAATAAACGTAGCGAGATGGTTACGCAGGTACAAATCCCACAACGTTTTCTGAATAAATATTTTTTGTTCCTTAGTGTGGCTCAACAAAGTAATAAAAATATAAATTTATCTAGTTTTATACTTTATTTATTTAAAATGTTAGTGGCTGCTTCTAGGAAAATAACGCTTGTTATATGCTGTTCGTACTTCTAAAGGTCATATGAACGAAGAAAATAGCTTCAAGGTAATTTTAGTGACGGAAATGGCTCTGGCAAGGGCGCTGTCTCTTGATTTTTTTTTCTCTTGATGGCAATGCGAATTAATAAGATTGTCCTGTTATGTTCTTTGACCCTGTCACTATTGGCCAAGGTGTAATGAATTAAAACAACACAATTTTATACATTAGCTTCACGCTGTGTCTTTTACAACAACCAACAGGGCATGCAGAAAAAGCTTAAGTAGATAGTGTTAAGACACTCCGTCCTTAGAGATTTCCATCCAGCAACTTAACTATAGTTTAACATATTCTAAACAAGTTTATAAATTATATAAAAATGCAGTTCTCCAAGCGTACAAGTACATGACAACAGTTAAATAAATTATAATAAGACGAATGAGCATATTCTCTGACGAATTTAATAGCTCTATGATATCACCGAGATGCGCGGGCGCGCCTGTGGCCCACATATTGCGTTCTATTTTTCACCATTCCGCTCAAGCGTTGTCTATAATTAGACGTGTATTGTTTATTACGTTCGACGAACTTTCTCTGAAATATTGTATCCCGTATTTATTCAATATTCTATCAAAATCTTAAATTTTAAAGTTTTGTTAATATATATAATAATATATATTATTTAAATGTAAAAAATATTTTGTAAACAATAACAATAAAAACTTAAGTAATTAAGCAATCTCTAATTAATTAATATCAACCATTATAATTCTCAATGTTTATATGTTGTCATAATAAACTATTATAAATATACAGAAATAATTACTATAATCATTTCCTCGAAGTAACACACATTTACAGACGAATCATCGTAAAAAAAGGATGTCAAAATTCATTGAAGTAACACGTCATAATGCAGTTGATATCTATCTAAACTCATCAATTATAAATATAGTCTGTCGTAACAGGTTGTGGGCTCGATTTCTACTTGAGGAGATGAAATATTTAATATTTTCATTTGCTCACTCCGGTAACGAGGCATAACGCGGCGTTGACATCCCTTACTCAACACCTAGACTCGGCGGAAAGTGGGGAACGGATGTGTCTTCTTACCGCTAGGTTCCCTTTCTACGTGCCTACCCTGCTATATCCCGAATAAAACGTGAAGCTAAAAAATGTGAACAATAGTTTATACTACTATATAGGTACTATAAGTTGACAAAAGTGGAAAGTGCAGCCATTAATATCGAGGTTTCTGCACATAATGCAAGACAAATTCTCATTACTCGTATTTAAAGGACTTCACATCTGTTTGAAGTTTGAAGAAGTAACGCAAGTAGGTCGTGATAAAATACCTGCAGGCTATTTTAAGAATTGAAACTAGTAGAGCTATCCATTTGGAATTTGTCCAATGTGCACGTTACAAATTATGTTTATTAATGTATTGTTGTGTTTATTTTCTATATTGACAATTGTCAAATTCTTATCATGATTACTGCATAACAATAATGTTCCTGCTTATTGGCTTCGAATGCGATTATATTATTTTTTTAAAATACTTATATAAATTTAAACTTAAATATTTTTTAATATCAATCTAGTAACTTATCTGTACAGGTATAATTAAAGAGTTGGTGGTCTTAATCACGGTCAATACATATTATATATTTTCCACTTGGAATATAAATAAATACCGGTTCTAAACACAGGTTATAGTATTAGTTTTCATCAACACGTGATATGTCTCGTATAAAATATATATATACCCATCTATCTACATGTTGTAGAGAATCAATTATATCAAGATAGTAATAAATATATCCGTATTACCAATAGAAGAATTGAAGTTTCCTCTTCCCTCGCCGCTGGAAGTCGTGATTTTCAGACATTGTTAGTTCGATCGCGTCTTGTGACACGCAACCGAGTTGTTTTCCTTCTGTTTGTGTGTCAGTGGGTCAATAGCTGGTTACTGAATTTTGTAGCAATACTAAAACCGGTTCACAAATTACATTAGCTAAGCCTAACTCGAATGCAGAGATATCGTGAATGCAAAACCGTCAAGGTTTTTCACGAATCAGTGCGTTTGATTTAAAGAAATATTGTACGACCGCCACGATCAATTTAACATCTATGTTAAAATCAAATTATATGCCATATTTCACGATACAATTTAAAAAAGGTAACAATTTTCACTAGCTTATTCATTTGCAATTGAAAATGAATGCTACAATGTAGCACGTTACCGAATATAAACTTGGAATTTTAAAACATCTGTATATTTCAAAATTCCAGTTTATACATAAAACATTAGTTCCGGAGTTCAAACAACTGCGGCGATTACGCAAATAGATATGAAAATCGTGGATAGCAGATAGCAACGACACGATAAAGATCATAGTTGTGCAAACGAGTCGGGCCGAGTGAGTGGGTCAGCGGGCCAATGTCACTCGGTTGCCCGCTCCCTGGCCGGTCGTTCTAAATGCAATATTATTCTATTATCTAAAGAATTGCTTCTAAAAAGACTTTTTATATGTTTTACAGTCTAATGGATCGGTAAATTTACCCTCAAGTACGATCTAATCTCTCCTCAACTCGTTTCAACGTTGACAACGGTAATAATCTATTCATTTTATAAGGAATAACTTTTGTGTTGATGGGCGATTCGAGAGGGGCCCAAGTATGAGATTGGTAACGCGGCAGGCTGTTCGATTGCCACTAAAAGTATAGAAATATTCATATCCTCGCTCTGGTATCAAGGCAAAGGATTTGAATGCGACGTGGAATTCCGCCACTCAATACGCAATGCGTACAGAATTCAGTGGAATATGTGTTGGATACAGCGTGAAAAAAAATATATTTGACGGCCGGTTTCATTAATATAGGTACTTTCATCGTGAGCAACATATCGTGTGCTTGTCGGTGTAAAATTGATTTACATTGTACTGTTCTTTAATTGTATGATACATTTTATTTTATCTTCTATTCCTTACTTTCCGCTAAATTTAAGATAATGCGTGTTAAGTAGTGGAACTCATTCAGCCGCGCTTTGCCTTGCTACCGGAGTGAAGATATGTAAATATTGAATACATAATATCCTTGAGCGGGAATTGAGCCTATAACCTGTCGCAATGACAGTCGTACGCTTATGCCCCTTCGCCATGCAATAGGTAACATAAAGAAAAGAGTTTACATAACAACATTTACGCGATAAGTGATAATATGCCTAATTTAATAACATAAACCTATATCTTATCAAAGTGTTATTTTTTTCTGATCATCGTACAATTTGGTGACTAATACGGTGGGTCGGATTACGCGAAATACCAACGGACGGTCACTTCTCAGAAATGATGATTAATAATACAGTATTTCGTTGTTTACATATTTGTGAGACAAAATATCAAAAAATAAAGAATAAAGATAATAATAGAATAAAGTGAAATGCAGGAAACAATTTTTTTATCAAAATTTTATTAAATATTTAATTACAAATTTCTAGTTGCAATATTATGTGTGTATTTGTATGTTACTATGACTAACAGTAACTGGTATTAGTTAGTAGTACCATATTTCCAAAAAGAGTTACCCGAAAACGGAAAAGTCAGTCATTCACTCCACATTTACTGACAAAATACCCTTCTCCAATAAAAATATTTACGTGTCGTTTACACGTAAACATTTTTATTAAAGTGAAGTAGTAAAGAGTATTAAAGAAATATGTATAATATAAAAGTTGTAAGTAGTTCAAATGTAAAATATTCAACACGTAATAATCCGCAATCGAACGGCGAGCCAGGCATGCACCAGCAATGTGACGCGGAAGTTGTGGTGAAAGTGCGTTGCGGTGAAAGCGTTTACCTAATCGCGGCCGCAGTTACATCAGACGTGAAAGTCAATGTTATAGACATAAACTGTACTAATACTTTATTATTGTGTATATAATAGAACTATATATGTCTATCCAACGACTGTGATTTGATACTGAACTTCAATTATTAGATACAAAATAATAACTATTAAATATGTAATCAATCCAAAATTTGTGTAATAAAGTATTCATTTATATATATACACATATATATATATATATATATATATATATATATATATATATATATATATATATATATATATATATATATATATATATATATATATATATATATTCATTTATATATATACACATAATAGATAAATATATACGTAATGATTTACAATACATCATGTGATGTTAGTTTATATAGAATAGAAGTGTGATACGGAAATAATATATCTGATGTCAATTTAACTTGAACTTAATAAGAATCAACTCGAACGTCGATAAGATATACTGATATAAGAACCTCAGGAGCCCAATAAGGTCAACAATATAATGATGAAACGGAATAAGTTAATAAACAGTTAAAAAAATTGACTAGAAAAGGTTTTAAATTAAAATAACTAGTTACCGACCCATGGTTTCGCCCACCTAAACCCAAGCAAAATCATACAAAATAACTATGTAAACAAATTGTGGTTGTTGCCTATGTGTTATTCTGGTATACATATACACTTTATTTCTGTGTACTTTCATACAAATATACTGAGTAGTTTTTACGTGAACAAAAATCTATCCTTTTAAACCTTCCCCTTTATAATATTAGTAGATATGTATCCCATATTTCGTTGATAAACATTTTACATTTTATAGATACGTAGATCAAAATTTCATTTATTTCTTTTAAAAATAACAAAATTAAAATCACCAAATTCTTTGTAATGTATTCGTAACATTTTTCCGATTTTCATTACTAAGACTGAATAATTATCGTTATTATATTACAGAAATCGACGCTCGCACGTGACGATACGATAACTGATAGCAGCTATTTGAATACTCAGCTATGAATGCTTTTAATAATATCACGTTCTGTTATTACTGGCGTTGCATTAATCTATTACAAAATGATTACATAATTTTATTTTTAACATTAAAAAATAGAAATTTATTACTTTCATTAATATAATATTAATAAACCTCAAACAATTGTTTTCGTATTAAACTATATTAAAAAGAATGTATATATATATATATATATATATATATATATATATATATATATATATATATATATATATATATATATATCTATATATATATATATATATATATATATATATATATATATATATATATATATATATATATATATATATATATATATATATATATATATATATATATATATATATATATATATATATATATATATATATATATATATATATATATATATATATATATATATATATATATATATATATATATATATATATATATATATATATATATATATATATATATATATATATATATATATATATATATATATATATATATATATATATATATATATATATATATATATATATATATATATATATATATATATATATATATATATATATATATATATATATATATATATATGGGTCATTCTACAAAAATGGTACTAATCATTGTCCTCGCACATTTCATATACTATAATTATTAATATTTTGTTCCAAAATTGTAAACTTACAGCTTGCAATGTGTTTTATTGAGTACACATATTTAGAAACGAATATATATTTAAAATAAATCTGAAATCTCTCATAAAAACCCTAAAATGTCAGTCCCTAGACATGTCCGCACTCCAAAATTTTATGTTTGGGCATCCATATTTTTAGATACATCAACTATATACTTTATTTGATTTAACAATTGACTACTTTATCGTACATACAACAAATTTTATTAATATTTTGTAGGTTCAATAAAAAATAGTTCCATTTTCAATAGCTTAAAAAGTGTCCTCGATTTTATCCGTCATTCCCTAGCCACGCCAACATTTACAATTTAGCACCATAATAAGAATAATAAGCGAATGACATCTAGTGAATTTAAAAGAACGACACTAAATTATTCATAGACAATAATCGCTGAGCTGCTGTAATTTTGTAAATCAGTGCAAAGGTGGCAGTTGTTTCAGAAACACGGACTGATCCACTCACTTTGTCAGTCCCTCGGTGAGTAGTTTTATTGTTTTATAATATGAAATTAACGATAATTAAATAATATTTTCGTGTTATTTGTCGGTTTTCTTTAGTACATCGTTTAAATAGCTTTAATTAGAGGTTTAACCTACATTTCTCTTAAGTTTTACTCCAAATCGTCAGTCCCTAGCCCATCAGGCCCTAGCTCTTAATTGTGCTAGGGACTGATAGATGTAGCTAGGGAATGACTTTTATTGTATATTCTGATATTTTTTATAAGTCATTTATGGCATATGTTATTTATATAAAAATGTTTAATAAAATGCCTAATGCGACATTCTACGATTGGCTTTTTTATTTTGAGTTTAGAAACTGGGAAGCTATAGACTGATAATAAGTGGTTTACAGTCGTTGGTCACAATAGTCGTATTAAGTGCTAATTAAGTGTTAAGTGTTATTAAGGGTTATTTTTCCATTTTGCAGAAAAATGCCACCCAAAAAGAACACAAGCTTACAAATTAAATGAAACACTTTTAAACGGATTAATCGCGTATATTGAATGGTAAACATTTTTGGGAAACCCGACGTTTCGAACGCTTTACAGTAGTCCGTGGTCACGGGTAGACCACGTCCCAAAAATGTTTACCATTCAATATACGCGATTAATCCGTTTAAAAGTGTTTCATTTAAAATGTATAACAATCGCGAAAATCAAAGACATTACAAGCTTACAAAGTTATCCAAAGAGGAAATAGACAACAAAAAATCATCCACCGCTACAGCTCGATTGGAAAAAATCAAGAGCAATTCAATTCTGTTATGAGAATATAAAGAGAAAGAAAGACTGAGATATATAGAAAGAGTAGGGACCACATAAGTCTATTCAAGATATGACCCCACATGAGCAGAGAAAAAATAAAAAACAATGGAAGAATTATTCAACTAATTACAGAAAAAAGAAAACAATTAAAAAAGATTGTGAGAAATATGTTGCTCAGAATACGCCACCTACACCTGAAAATGGAGAAAGTGTAGCTTCAGAACTGCAGATGAATGACTACAATAAAACTTTAGACAAGTGGAAGCTAAAAGAAGAAGCAGGCATCAACAGAAGATAAGAAATAAAGTGTTACAGGATAAATGTGCGATTATACTCAGCTTCACGCTGTACCACGCACACGGAACTTGAAAACGTAGTGTTAAGACACTCCGTTCCACTTTCGTTCCTCACTTTCTGCCGAATTGGAGGCATTGCGTGTTGAGTGGCGGAACTCAACGATGCGTTTTGCCTTGTACCATAGCGAAGAAATAAAACATTAAATATTTAAATTGGAAATATTAAAAATTGTAATTCTATTTTACAAATAAATCTGATTTTGAATGTGTAACCAACTTATTTTATTACAATATCATTATTGTTTATCAGTCCATAATTATACCTATCAGTTCCCAGAGCTGTCAGTCCCTAGATGCCTGAATTAGAAAAACTCTATTTTTTTCTAAAATAACGGATATAATGACTGGCCCTTTTAGATGTAAGATACTTGATCAATTATGTATAATATACGCTATTCAAATATCCGAAAGCATCTCAAAAAGGTTGAGGACAAAAAAACATCAGAAATACGTCGATTTTTGTAGAATGACCCATATATATATATATATATATATATATATATATATATATATATATATATATATATATATATATATATATATATATATATATATATATATATATATATATATATATATATATATATATATATATATATATATATATATATATATATATATATATATATATATATATATATATATATATATATATATATATATATATATATATATATATATATATATATATATATATATATATATATATATATATATATATATATATATATATATATATATATATATATATATATATATATATATATATATATATATATATATATATATATATATATATATATATATATATATATATATATATATATATATATATATATATATATAGACATAATAGATAAATATATACGTAATGATTTACAATACATCATGTGATGTTAGTTTATATGGAATAGAAGTGTGATACGGAAATAATATATCTTATGTCAATTTAACTTGAACTTAATAAGAATCAACTCGAACGTCGATAAGATATACTGATATAAGAACCTCAGGAGCCCAATAAGGTCAAGAATATAATGATGAAACGGAAGAAGTTAATAAACAGTTACAAAAATTGAGTAGAAAAGGTTTTAAATTATAATAACTAGTTACCGACCCATGGTTTCGTCCACCTTAATTCAAGCCAAATCATACAAAATAACTATATAAACAAATTGTGGTTGTTGCCTATGTGTTATTCTGGTATACATATACACTTTATTTCTGTAATTTCATACAAATATATTGAGTAGTTTTTACGTGAACAAAAATATATCCTTTCAAACCTTCCCCTTTATAATATTAGTAGATATGTAGGTATCCCACATTTCGTTGATAAACATTTTACATTTTATAGATACGTAGATCAAAATTTCATTTATTTCTTTTAAAAATAACAAAATTAAAATCCCCAAATTCTTCGTAATGTATTCGTAACATTTTTCCGATTTTCATTACTAAGACAGAATAATTATCGTTATATTACAGAAATCGACGCCCGCACGTGACGATACGATAACAGATAGCAGCTATTTGAATACTCAGCTATGAATGCTTTTAATAATATCACGTTCTGTTATTACTGACGTTGCATTAATCTATTACAAAATGATTACATAATTTTATTTTATAACATTAAAAAATAGAAATTTATTACTTTCATTAATATAATATTAATAAACCTCAAACAATTGTTTTCGTATTAAACTATATTAAAAAGAATGTAGAGAAAGCGAAGCGGCGTTATCTCTCGAAACCTTTACGACTAAATGATAGAGTATCTAAGTAGGTCATGAGAACGTACATCAACTTGTAACTAGCGAATCTACTGAAGTACTTGCATAGTTTGATGTATCATTGCCGTAAAATTATATATTGCATATGGCGTTTATCTTAGTTAATTATCTAATTAATACGTCTATATGGAGTGCTAAGGACTGACTAAACAAGGTAACTTAAATTTAATTCCTGCTTGCATAATCTGCATGAAAATAAAACACTTATCTTGAGAATCCTTGGCCTAAATTTAAAATAGATAATTGTTATCGCGTGACCTGTTATTGTAATGTCTATACTAAGTTAAATTGTACATCGTTTCAATTTCCCGTATTCAAGACGCCCTATGAATTTTAAATGTCATCGTTTTAAATAAGTTTACTTCAAATATGTTCACTAGTATGAAATATTTACAGATACACAGTTTTGTGTTGCTTACGTGGTGAATCACCGCGTCCTACTAGCAAGGCTTAGTTGATATTTTATTACGATGTTGGCGTTAAAGTATGTTCCATGAAATATTAATATTATTATATTATAGTTAGAGAGGACACGTAACACAAAAGGTCATTTTCCGCTCACGTTTTGCAGAATGAGTATTGCGGATTTAAAGCGACAAATTTTTTCTAATTTAAAATAAAAACAATTTAACTAAATACTACCATTGTGTGAAACTAGACACGTCCTTATCTACCAAAGAAAAACCTGTTACTTTCTAAACTTATTGACGTTAAGAAGAAACCATGCTAATTTTATACAATGCTGAGTCATCCGTCTTTTTCAAAGAATCACAAAACACTCTCAACGAGAATTATGAGAACTCGATGATAAAACGCTTTGAAAAAACGTTAAGCCGAGATATTATGATTGAAACTGTTGCTTCTTAAGTAGATTTAACGAGTCGCTTCCTCGTCGGCAACGATGGTAGGAAACGCAACCGCCCGCGAGTGCGCCTTGACCTACTTATACTCTATGCCTCTCTACATCTAACTCTCGCAACCACAAGGCGCATTCGATCTTAGCATCGGCTAGCAATGGCCAACAAATACATCTAATATCTGTTTTAACGTATATATGCTTTTGTAACATAAACTTTAGTTTAGACCCTTCCAATCTATATACTTTTTATGATTTTTTTATAATAATAATTTCATAAAGCAACATTTTTTATAATAGTTTTTCTTCGGTGTTAAACATGTAACAGAATTAAGCTTCTTACTGTGTAAGATATTTTCATTAAATTTCTCAAAAAACATATATCACACGTTAAATGACCTTAACTGCCATAGACATGATTGTCTTCGTAGCACTCTAAAAGTTGAGAGTTTTCGTAGCGCTCTAATAGACGTTATATATCATTTCGATCTGTAATTGACCTCTAAGATATAAAATTAAATCTTCACGTCATTCGGCATTGTCCATTTCGGCATAACCTTTGTGTTATATATATATATATATATATATATATATATATATATATATATATATATATATATATATATATATATATATATATATATATATATATATATATATATATATATATTTATGTGTGTGTGTGTGTGATAGGTGAAGTTAACTCCATTTAATGACGTTCAAATTGAGTAAGGTTATCAAAGTCGTTATTTATTATCACTTTAAAGAAAATAACGTTGAGATTTTGTTAAATATTATGGATAACTGAATAGACAACTTAAACTGTCCCGTGAAGTACGTAATATTTTTTATACTTTAATTTATGATTTGTTATAATATTTTTTTTTTTTATTTTTAATATGCATGTATAACATTTTATAAATTCTGCTTAAAAGCTGAGCGAATTCATTACGATTTAATTTTATCTATTTCTCACTGTACTGTATAAAATATTGGTTTGTATTTAAACAACACTCATTTCATATAAGCGCTATTTATATTCAAAAGTAATGTTCCAAAATTAGTAATTGAAAACGAGGTCGGGTTTTACGTCTCTTTCGACTTCCTGAGAATATCACGCTACGCTCGTTATTTTAAACGACATATTATTAATATTTTCAATTAACGGCAGCGTTTATAGTACAATATTTATAAATGTTCTAACAACGACATAATCAGGAGAATGCATATAATGTAGGTGCTCTACACCTGCGGGGACGCGACCATGGAAGCCAATATATTTTATCGTTTTATAGAAGAGTATTCCAAAATATACCTGGAATCTTTTTATCTTAATCTTTGATATATATCAATAATGTATACATTTAAGACTCAAAAGAAGATTGTATTTTGTTATTTGAGTTTCATTTAAGAAAATTAAATTAAAATATTTCTTTTCTTTTTTTCTAAATATTTATTACATAGAATTTTATTTTATTTAAAATTAATAAAAAATAAGTAATTATTTTATTCGTATCATCAAACTTTGAGAGTTTTTCCTTTTGTTCCTAATTTAGGTTCAGCTAAGTAAGTTATCACATCTTGGAATGAGCAAAATTAAGTGAAATATTATTATCAATTAATATTTTCAAACAGAAAACGATCGTAATTACGATTCGCGGAAGAAACTGTGATCTGAATATTCAGATTCACGATCATATGTCTTGTTTTCCAAGAATATAACACATAAATTTGAACACATTCAAAGTATTGCAGCGACTTTCTTACTTTTTAAATAATTATAGTCAATCACATCCAACACAAAGAACACACAACAAAAGAATAAATATTGCTTTAGAAAAGAAGAATAAGTAAAAGAAATATACTATTGGTACTTACAATTGCCATCGAGCTGCTTAAAATCCAAGTAATTAACAATCCATGAACTAATGACACAAATCACTTATTTGCGATGCACAATAACAGGACAGTAGTCGTCGTACCGACACTTCACTTATGTACAAACGGCACTCACTTCAATCCCGTAAAATACACTAGCTCCGTCAAGTTAATTTAAATAGACACTAACGTTTATTCAATAAGAGCATAAATATGGTTACATAAAACTACACACACCGTATCTGGGCTCACACCCAGTTCCAAGTACCTGTAACAAAGCAAAGCCATAGTAAGTTTGGTGATTGAAAACTATTGGGAAAACTTTACAATATTGAAAGACACTGTCGAAACTTACATAAATAGTAATAAAATAAAGTGAGCGCTGTAATTAAGTGGGACGTATAGTATTTCGGTATGAGAGAGCTCAAACACGTACTATCAAAGAACTGACAGAACGCTGACTGGCACTGGCAGCGCGGCGGGGGACGCGGTGGGAGGGGAGAACAGACGGAGGACAGATCGAGGGAGGGAGACTGTCTGGTCGACTGGTTGGTCGACCTATTGGCGCGACACACACACAAACACTAATACACTGTCAGTAAAGTTTCTAGGCTGATTTATTTAACGCCTACAGATCCGTAAGCGCAATAGAAACAAATAAAAATTATCCATAAATAAATAAAAATGATCAGAATTACATTTTTTCGCTTTTTGAGTAAGAGAGACAAGAGATAGAATCACCGTAGTTGCTGCTAATCGCAACCTTCAGGAGTTCTCATGGCCACGCATTCAAGCGTAAAGGTCATACTAGTGTTGGTAACTAATAAAACTATAACTTTTCAATGTGTTCTCTCCCGAAGCCTCTACCTGAGAAAACGACACCACCATGCTTTACGTATAGATAGATACCGAACATGTTGTTGATAAGAACAGTTATCCGAAACATACTGAAGGAAACGCCAGTGAGATAAACGGAGTTGATAAGCTAAATACGCAAGCAAACACAAGATACTGGAGGGCGCGCAAAGTTTATCATATTAAATAATCAAATGTACATACTTATTTATTACAGAGACATCTGAACAGGTTCACTTCCTGCTCTACCTAATTCATCGTAGCGACCTTGTAGTATGTTAATGATAATTTATAAAACATACATTTATTGGAGCTAATCTCGATGTTGTAAAATAAGATTCTTTTTATTATTTAAGGTTATACTTAGCGTTTTACATTGACATAGAAATTTACGTTGATAGAGCATGAAACATTTCCAAATTACCTGAATGTAGATTTAATTTATAGATCATTTTATTTTTCAGGTATCTAGCTCGGTATTACATTAAAATTAACAAGACCAACTTATTCTAAGTAAGGAAAAAAGTATATACGTACGTTTTTAAATCGTTAAACTCTGAAAAAATAGAAAATAGAAATCACTCACATTTAATACTACCATAAGATAATATCGTTTCGAAGTAAATACCAATAGACCTAAGATTTTATTCTTATAATACTACTCGTACCTTAGTATAAACTATAGAATAAAAGACTTCTTTACGGTATAGCTTGTTTAAGCATCTACGCGCGCAGAGATAAATAAAAATAAATGTGCGGATAATCTTCGTGGGGGTAACGCACTTGTTTGGTTCTGTGCGTCTTTCCCTCTCGCACTCGACTCGTTCAGGTTTTTTTGCTTGTACACCGAGTCATCGCCTCACCAGTTCTTTATTTTTAATGGCAGCTACATAACTCGTGGCAAATGGCGAACCTTTCACTAAACGAATACCATACAACCAGATTTCGCAAAAAAAACTTATGTAATTGCGAAATATAAAGTAAAAAGAGCAAACAGACAAAATAACTAAGGGAACAAAATAATAATTAACCAGGAAGCTTTACTCACATATCGAGATCTCCTTGGCACATTGCAAAACTATAATTCGCAAGGTTACGTGCAATGCCAGCAAAGATAGCGTTTTAGAGGCCGATCACGTTTTAAAAGAATACTTTTTCTGTTAATTTACGGTGTTTATTGGTGTTGAAATACTGGTTTGTTGCTTGTGGGCACGTTCTATCGCGGTTCGAACAAGACTGAGACCTGTTCAAGAGAAAGTGAGCTAGTAATTACTTTCCAGCGGTCGCGTCGTCCAGTTTAGTCCATGGTCTTTGCACTGGCCAACGTGGGCGTCCGCAGGCTACCGTTACCCTCTTTTTGCGCGCAACGGGGTCACCCGTAAAGTTCACCATTTGGACAAAACAATATAATACATTTCTGTCGTTCGCTGAATCCTTATAAACATCAAACACTAAAATCAAACGTAACTCTTACATAATACGGCAAGTTGTACTAATAGCTGGTATTAAAATCCAGACAAGGTAATTAAAAGTTATATAAACAAGTTATGTAGACTAGTTTATTAAATTTATAATTGTATATTAGTAATAATTATCCGCACATTTTGCACTATTTACGCCATTTTTAGTAATGTTCAATAGAATATATCTATCTCATATACATACTTGTTAAATCATTTTAAATTAATTGTAACATTTAAATATTATTGTATGTACTTTGAGGTTAAGCGAACTGTACCGCCATTTATATTACAACTAGCAGCCCCGGCAAACGCTGTTTTGCCATAAAAAGGGAAACATGTTAGGTTTGTTCAACCCTTATCACTTAGGGCTTTGAGAAAGTTAAGAATTGTTTATAAAAACATCTTCGCAAATAATGTATTATTTTAGAACAAATTGTTTGGAATAAAAAGCTAACCTAAGAAGATAAATATATCCTGTCGCGGACTTTTTTTAAAAACTTCAAAAGGAAAACAATTCCATCATACATGATTTTGCGAAACCTTAACCGTTTACGCAACGCACGCAGCGAAAACTCTCAATTAGGAAAAAATCCCCCGATTTAGAAACATTCTTAAATGGTGCTCCGGTCCTGTTGGTCTTATCGTGATGATATATAGTCTATAGACTTCCTCTATAAATGAGCTATCTAATACTTAAAGAATATTTCAAATCGGACCAGTAGTTTCTGAGATTAGCGCGTTCAAGCAAACAAACAACTCTTCAGCTTTATAATATTAGTATATGTAGATGTCGTTGCAAGTACTATAATGAATTGCTCAACGTAATATATTACTTCTTGAACTCACTAAATTAATCATATCTTTTGATAGAGTGAACCGATTTTGATGAAACAAAAACTAAGTTATACCTAAAGTTGCGTATATTTTTTGTATATAAACATTGTCTGCATTGAATTCGTAGATTTTACGTGATGCGCGCACAAACAAACATACAAACAGACAAACAGACAAAAATTTCACAAATGATAAAAAAGGGTTCTGTTACTTATCTTTTCACACGCTGGCTATTATTTTTTCAATTTCTTCAATGTACAAAAATTACTTTTCTACAGATTTATTATATGTATAGATATTGCCTATAAATCGTTATTAAATATTATTTAATTGTTGTAACATTCATGTCAAAATACTTTTACTAGTATAGTCAAAGTTGTAATAACAACAAGCAAGTAATAATTATTGTATCGCGTTTATGTACTTATTGTATGTATACTTATATAATTTTCTAGATTAAGTAGAGTTCAGTTTTAATGAGCAAAATATGCTTAATAATAAAAAGATTAATTTAAGATATTGTTTTATTTAATAAAAAGAGATAAAAATTATAAAAGGCACTTATATTTAATACTAACAAAAAAGTAAGAATAACAATAAATTGAATTAACGCATACGATAATAGTTTGCTATACCTATTATAAAATCACTTAAAAGATATCGTTGTGTGGCATACACAAATTTCACTGCATGGAGCTAGAATTGTTTAGTAATAGCTGATATGACTCACATTTCATTGCAATTTATAAGTAGCAAAAAACCGGTCAAGTGCGAATGAGACTTGACCCAACTGAAGGTTCCGTATCAATTTCTGAATTGTAAGTAAAATTACTTAAAAATTATAAGAGTTGCCTAATCTATACACTTTTTTATGGTGCCGTGAGATAAAAGGTAAAAAAAACTTTAAAGGTCACGATTGGTACGGTTAACATACATATATGTATGTATTATATAAAATGCAGCCATGAGCAGCAGCAGCGATGAGAAATGCTTGTTTTATCTTTGGATTGTTTGGATGTTGACAAAGGCTTGATTATTTCTGAACTCTATAGGACCGTAGGAAATTACAGTTACAAGTAAATTTTATATATTTTTACCTTAGTACAACTCCACGCGATAAATTATATTCAGTTTATATATATTATCTCATGAGATATAGATTCCAAATATTCTAATATTAGAAATTCAATATTGGTTCTGTTTTTTCCTTTTGAGGTGCGGAACCTTAAAAATAGATATTCAAACTCTATCAAATTCATTAAGCATTTAACAATTACTAATTAGTAATTAGTTATATATCCTAATAATTGAAATGGATATCTCATGTTTTATTTTCATAAATTTCGTTTAATAAATCTATGTTATAGCTATTCATCATTGTTTCCTAAACTGGATATGCCGAATAAGGCTTTTAAAGAGCTTAGTGAACAGTATGACGAGCGCTGAACGACAATGACCTAACCTTACCACTCATGGACAGTAATTAGGTCAACTGGTCGGTAACTGTCTTTGATTTTCGCGATTGTTATACATTTTAAATGAAACACTTTTAAACGGATTAATCGCGTGTATTGAATGGTAAACATTTTTGGGAAACCCGACGTTTCGAACACTTTACAGTAGTCCGTGGTCACTTTACAGTAGTCAGTCTACCCGTGACCACGGACTACTGTAAAGTGTTCGAAACGTCGGGTTTCCCAAAAATGTTTACCATTCAATACACGCGATTAATCCGTTTAAAAGTGTTTCATTTAAACTGGTCGGTAACTTTTACTCTATGTAAAATTGCTGTTTATTTATAAAATAAAAAATAAATATTTTACACAGAGTGTGAATTACTATTTTAAGAAATAGTTATCATACTTTTAACGAAAGTAAAGAAAAGCTTATATATATAAATAACATCATAGGTACTTCAAGTTAGTGTGGCCTGACCTTGTCTCTCACGGATACGCAATTGGGTCACGCGGTCAGCAATTTCGCACTTTTTGCATCACGCGCACTCAATGTTGCTTTCGTTGCTTGAAACACTACGATCGTATTATGGTTTAAATTCTATTGATTATATTTTACAAGTCATCTAAAGCCAACATTTCCATTTTAATCTATCAAGTCCAGTATCCATAATTTTACCAACTAGGAATAAATTTGATAAAATTAGTATATAAATAATAGCTGCTTTTTATTTCTTTGTTTGTTTAACTTACGCAAACAAGAGAAAATTGTTGTTATGTCTTAAAAAACAATAATAGCCATTATACTTTTTTAATTTTAATTATACTTATTTTTTATTATACTTATGTGATATACAGGTGTGCAATACAATACCTAAATATATTTAGAAAAATAGAAATGTAATATAACATAAACATATTGGAGATATTTAAACTTTAAATTTTCCTTTTTGTGTCAAGTCTACAAAAGAATTAGATATCGCATTATCACAAGTCTATAGAAAAAAAGGATATCTTTCCAATATGATATTTTTTGTGCCTCGCACATGTTCAGAGTCGTTAGTTTTACTAACATCATCCATCCTCAATAAATAAAGATCAACCATAGACAAGGAGATAAAAAACCCTTACTCCATAGTCGATTCCCTTTGGCTGGTCCTCGCAGGTAGATATGAATATAAGGTTCATTGTGCAAGCCGTATATCACTTGTACTAAGTCAAAAAGGAAAGAGAAGCAAGGTGGAGATAAGTTTTGTTTCATATTTTTTTATTAAATTGAGTTACAAATTCGATATTTGTGTTGAAACAGAACATATTGGACACAGGGGTGGTAATAAAAAAACATTCGTATTGCGGATAAATTATATCTGATCAATTTAGAGTGCTATAGTAGATATTAGAGTACTATAGTAGTATTTAATGTTCTTAAATTTGAAGACCTTCTTTTTTTTAATTTAATATTTTATAACATTATGTAAAAATAGAGTAAGGCTGAAGATAAAAAAGTAAACGATCTCCAAATGCGAAGACTTTTTAATAATACAAGTTAATGTATATTAATTTTATATATTTTTTTAAATATTCTTCAAAAAGAACAATTATTGATTTAAAGTTACTCTGTAGTTTTCTAGTAGAACTTTTTGGTTAGCTTTGAAAAGTCTTAAAAATCGACGATAGTTTAATAAAAATAATTATAAATGCAGAAAAACTGGTCATTATGACATCGATGGCAATTTTGGTTTTCACTATTGAATAATATTATTATTTTAACTACTTATTATATTTCTACATCGAGGATCTTTTAAATTGCAAATCTATCGGGAAAGAGAGCAGTGTTCATCATAAAAAAAAAATAAATCACTTTCCTCTTTTACGTAGGTTTACATTATTGTATATAATTTTCATAATTTATTTTAGTGTTTAAGAACCTATCCGATATACCTATATAGAATATAACAATACTTTGAAACAGAATTACCACAGATGTTGCGCAAGTCGGATGCCGCGGACAATGTCGCCGTAATGACGCGCTCCATTTACATTTTGTACCTATGCGATTATATAATTACCGTGTAACCAGACTTTATCCAACATAAAATATGGATAATATCAATTCCAAAGCGAAAAGTTATTTAGTATAAAAATATATATTTATTCAATTTAAATAAAAGGATAGAGACATATTTTGCTAGATTTATATATAGGTAATAGTCGTTCTATTGAAAAAAAAAATTAAGTCGCTTATTGTATTAGATTTTACATTCGTCACTCAGTCATTTAATTTCACGATACATCCCACACCTGGCAGAGTAGGCAGAAGGAACTTGAGAACCCAGTGTTTGCCACTGTCATTCATAGTAATTAGCTTGTTTTAAGCACGTAACGACCACGTCATTTTTAATATATTATAAATAACAATAAAGCGGTAATTTTTAAGTGTATATTTAACTTATCGATTACTGGAAGTGATTTGGAAATAGATCGTGACAAAATTATTATTTGACGATGTAAAATCATGATGCAGTATGTAAAAATCAACAAAAGAAAACAAAATCGTGGCTCAATACCAAGTAAAGTAACGATTCTAACTCTATTAGTTGTGCGGACGGCGGAATGCTAACAAATAATAATACTTCGTAGCGATTACAAGCGAGTCATCGACCTTCGAAAAATCTGACCTGCGCCGCGCGTCGCAAGGTTGCGCGCACGACACCACATCGCCAGAGCCCGATGATTTTTATTAACAATCCTTTCAATAAATAAATAATAAATATATTTGCTTACAACGTAGTAACAACGTGTTATAAAAAATAATAAGCAATTTATTGACCCTATGGATAATTCATTTATTTTCAGCAATATAAAAAAAATATATAATTTGTTTTGTGTTTTTAATGTCGCAATCACAACGCTCCATCTTAATATTGTGAATTAAATGTCAATAAAATATATAAAATACATAAATATATACATAAATAATTAATATATACATAAATACTTATTATAATACGAGTGACCCCTCGCGCCTTCATCCGGGTTAATTTGACTATTTTATTTACTAATCTCAATTACGGTCAACAATTTGCGGTCGAAAACACATTGTACCCTGCCTGTACCCCTGTAGCTTTACGGTCAGTGTTGTGCTTACAGACGACAATCGACATTTCTTCAAAGAAAAGGTACCAAAAATATCGATTTAAACTTCAATATTGACGATAACAAAGATAACGAACAGTAAAATGAAATCAAGTTATAGATTCCTATGTAAAAAACAGGTAAGTCATCATCTTATATAATGCTGTCATATCAGTTAATTCTCAAATGATAATAATACTGATCAACTAACTATAAAAACTGATAAACTAACTATAAAATTGAAATTTGTTTTTTAATGATCATTATTTTTATTCAGTATTTATTTACCAGGAAAACATTCAGTCATTAATGAAGCAAGGATATCCTGGAGAGGTCGATTAAGTTTCCGTCAATATATTAAAAACAAGTCGGTATGGCATTTATCTTTACACGCTTTCCTCTCCTGAAGGTTATACTTACCAGACTGAGGTAAAAAGGCAAAAAATATGTTATTGGTAGTCAAAATGTGATGAGGCGTTTATTGGGAGATCTAACAAATAAAGGAAGAGTCGTAATTGCTAATAACTACTATGTACAATAAGTCGAGCACATAATCTCTCACAAAAGTCCATCATAAGTGAAACTTTAAACGCAAGGAGAAAACAATAACTAAAGCTTTTTACTCTATCCATATAAAAAAAGTCCATATTACTGGAAAAATTAAAGAGAAAGAAGGGAAACATCTCGTGTTCAATATAGTGTGCAAGAGTCATTGTGCATATTTTACTTTAGCTACAGATTTTAAGCAAAATAGGCTTACGCACTCCTACATACGTCAGATTTATACAAATCACTTCATTATGGATAATGTTCAAAGCAAAAGGAAATATATTTTTTTGTTAAAATAATGTCAAACCAAGAACTCTATTTCTATAACGTCACAGGGTCCAATAGCACTTGTATCGCCACAATGAATGAGCAGTGATGGAAATATATTAAAAATAGGTTTCACTTTGAACGTGTCAAGACAATATCTATCCATTGAAAAACGAGTGTCTACCCGTGACCAAGGACTACTGTAAAGTGTTCGAAACGTCGGGTTTCCAAAAATGCTTACCAATCAATATACGCGATTAATCTGTTTAAAAGTGTTTAATTTAAAATGTGTAACAGTCGCATTCTGTGCTGACTGTAACAAAAATAACGATCCGTAGTGATATAATTCTAAAGATTACGTTACCTTACCTTTCAAAAACGCTGTTAAAAATATAATTGAATATTAATTAGTTAAACGTTTATATTTAAGCAAAAGAGAACTTTTTCTATAATTTATTTATATGAATATCGGTTCATATTATGTTTGATAAGCGTACATACTTATAATAATTATAAAACGTATTCATGTTTCCCATTTATTATGACAATACACAGATAATAAATACATACTTAGCTACTAATCCTACTATTGTCGAATAAAAAGTTGTTTTGTTAAAAGAATAAATCGTAGATATTGAGAATGTACGATTTCGGCCTAAAGTATATGTATCAATAAGAAAATACAATGGTTAAACTAAATAGATAGTTCAATACAGATTTATAAATCTCGAACACTCGCTGGGAAGTATCTATATGAATTCAAACATAGTCAAACGTCATTTATGAAACAAGAAAAGAAATAAGATTCTCATTTTATCGCCCCGTCGGTACTTACATAACCTGTTGTAATTACTAGTGTCATTTAATTGTAAATTTTAATGTTCATTTCAAACATTTTTATATAACTAAGTCCACAAAATTGTGGAAAAGAAATTTATCAACAAATGTAATTACAAAAAGTTGTTTATTATTATACTATAGAAGATCAAATGTACAGATCAATAGCAATTTTCACAGTATTGCAAATATCTTATCGTACATTCACCTGTAATATTTTATCTGATTAAATTCAACGATTGCTTTAGCGCAAAAATAGCTTTAATTTTATTAAATTTGTGTTTCTTGACCTTTTAAGCATCGGGACGCCATAATCATAAAACTTGTTCGTCTTGAAAAGCAGATCGAAACAAATCGACTGATAACCAAGGTCTACTACAAAACAAACTCATGAATTAAAAATAAAGTATGTAAATCTATCTGCATCAAAATTATTACTGTCATGTAGACACTATTTTTAATACGACATCTTAATACGTGAGACAATTTACAATTTATTCTTATGTTATATACTCGTATGTGAGTAAAAGAAATTATGAAAACGCGAGTTGGAAATTTTAATTACTTTATTATTATAATTATAAATTACAGCCCTTTTTACTATTTTTAAAAACTAAGGCTACAGATAAATAAATTAATTTTTATATAAGTCATAATCTATTATGACATAGTAATTGAGTTAGTAGCCAGCTTAATAAAAGCTTAATATATAACTGATAGAAAAAATCCCACTGCATTACATTAAAAAGAAAAAGATAAATTCAATAGTTCTTTAGGATTCATTTTAATAGACGTGATCGATCTCGGGGGTCCAGGACACTTTAAATACTAATCGTAAAACGAATCTAATAATGCTTCAACTACATACGTACCAGTTAAAAACATAACGAATAATATTATTACCATTTGCTGTGATTTCAATTAAATAGAAATGTCATTAATAAAAAATCATGTTAATAGTTAATATAATTTGAAGTACATATTTTAACATTTTACATATTTATATACTTTTAGTTATAATAATCACGTGAGTATTTTATTATTTAGATTTTTCCAAATGTACAAAACGGACAGTTTACACACCGATAGCAATACTCAATTATATTTTTGCATTGAGTGGAAGATAATAGAAGATAGTTGAGGCATATTTATAATATGCAAATTAAAGTATCGGAGCGATATCCGCAGTTTTATTTCAGTACGACCGTGTCGTTTAAGGTCGACGAGGTGAACACCCCACCAAGGAGAACCATTGACCCCCGATCATATCCGTGTATGTATTGGCACATTTGCTTGAGGCTCTCAGGGTAAAAATTACGTACTTACTCATGTACTTACGTTGTAATTTTGAATTATTTTCTAACACACAAATTGCGATCTATGATGTTATGTTCACTTTTTAAAAAACAACACATTTAAATATTTAATGTACATAATTTAAGTATTCCATTATACTAGAATTAGCTAAAGGTGCCTCTACTTTAGTTGAAATTAGATATGTCTACTTGATTTTTAACAATTTTTAATTAATTTTTAATATTTAAATACGTATTAGGTAAATGCCTAATACAAATTTAACTTTATTTTAAAATTAGTTCTACGTTGTTTTCTCGACAAGGTCGAAATAATCTAAGGTAAAACTTATTTAATGGGTTGCAGTATTGCTGTGTATTTTTTTTATTATATTATATTAAGAAAAAAATTATATATATATATATATATATATATATATATATATATATATATATATATATATATATATATATATATATATATATATATATATATATATATATATATATATATATATATATATATATATATATATATATATATATATATATATATATATATATATATATATATATATATATATAACTGTTGTCTTATAACTTTTATTGCATAACAAATGCAATGAAAGTTATAACGAAAGTTAAAAATATATATTAAATTAGTACTAACCATTGGAAGGGTGCGACAAATCACGGCGCGAGTAGTCCTATATATACTACAAAGTATGTACAAGATTACCATGTCTATATAAACTACAAAGTATGTATGTACAAGATTTGCGGCACTGAACATATACGTCATTAGTGCACTCAGCGATTGAGAATACACAAGTTACCGTTGTTACCCGTTAGAGGGACTGCCTTACAAACAAGTTATCCTTCCGGGTTTAATAAAATGCTGTGTTTCTCACCGTGACTGGTTGAGTTTTTGCTCACTTCTCACTTCCAAGCTAAAAATACATGAAGCAGTGTCGTTTCATATCTTTATTCATTTATAAACTTACGTCTACGTAAGTAATTTCAAAATAAAACAAGTTATTATCAGTATCATTCAAATTCGGATATTTTCAGGGGACACCGTTTTAAAACAAAAACTGTATAGTACCTATTAAAATTTTTATATATTATATTTTATTGAAAATTTTAAAATATTTAAAATGTTTAAAGGTACGAAAATATAATTTATTACAAGCACCAATATAAGTTTTACAATCGTACCACCTCTGCAATTTCTTCAAGGTAATGACTATTTGTTTCATGTATAAGATTTCGTTACTTATTCCCTCTTCTCTTTATATTATCTAATGCTTATCATTTTCGCCACCCGATCTTCACACGTATAGGGTGAAAAATAATTACAGATCATCAATAATAAAGTACATTGTTAGTTACGGGGCTATTCTCGTAACTATTATGATTATGTTTACTTAGGGAGCGTTTCATGTTGAACGTGTACAACCTAGGCAAGGCTTAGTCTGATCCTGTCATTTGCTCTTACGCATGCGTTTCGTTTCTTGAGATTTATTAAAATTATCTAAGTAAACAAAGGACGGTGTAACGAGGCCAAACCTTGAACTTTGATTGCGATATTGGTATCCGCATTAATTTATATTAACATTCGTCAAGCTCTCCGGGGATAATAAATAGAGAAATCATATTAAAATAACTGATGAAGTATTGAGCTAAAATATAGTGACGTTTTAAGATGTCCGAGTGTATGTACAAAACTAAACTAAATGGTGATTTTATATATGTACGAATTAAGAATTCAAGAAACGAAATAATTTGGTCGAAATAGTTCTTACTTGGTTAACGAGTTGGCTTACCTTGGAGTTTGTTGGAAGGTTGCGGTATTGAGATAAGAAATACACTTATTTCACAAAAACGGTTTTTTTTTTAATAAATTTAACACTTTAGTTCTTCAGAGACTTTGATTGAGATTTAAGTTAAAAGAGGTCAAAAAGTTTTTCTTTTCAGTGCAAATTATATCCTCTTTGCTTAATAATATGTAATGTAAAGGGTACTTTAAGCACTGAGACATTTAAGATCATAAAATATTCATAGCTTTCGCCGCCACTGCACCTGAATCGAGTCTCGTGAAGAGGTGAACTATACCTAATATTTCCGGTATACTTTTCACACGTTTTCGTTTTGTACATATGTTTAAAATTGAAGAAGTATTGTACATTTTTAAATTAAATCATTTTTTGCTCATGAACCACCAAATGGTAATTTGGACTAAAAAACCGCATGCAAACAGCCTGGTATGAACAAAAAATACGTGAAGAAACTTTCGACTATTCTGGGCTCGATACCATTACGAAACACTTTGCGAAAGCGGTTGTTGCGCCACGAACGCGTCGAGTTTTTGACAACGCCTCAACCTCCTCACGATATCATCTAAACCGGTATTTGAATAGTGATTAACGCGATATCAGTCGTCGTGGGAGTTCTTCTCGGGCCACAGTGCACGAGAATCTACATTGGAAGGGCGTGAATGGCGCATGGGTGAAACGAGTGAGTTTAAAATATTTTCAGAATGTTGCCTAGCAAGAATGTTTGGCAGGTAAGCAGGTATGGCATCTTGGTGTAAACTAGCTAGAGATGGCAGTAAGCTACATGAGTCGGTTGGGAACTGGTTCAGGCGGGGAGAGAGGCGCGGGCCCCAGACGGAGGGACGTCATTGACCTGCGCCCCTGCCCGCGCACTTCGCGCCCCCTACTAACACCCGCGCGAACCATAACTTCATTGTATTGCTGCACTGCGAATCAAATTCGGTATAACGGAGACGTTTTTGCCGACATCCGTCGCTTACTGAACTCGATTAAACGACTTTTAAGATGTCGTTAGATAGGAAATAACCTTAAATATTTCAATTAGCTATTTAATTAAAATCAGATTAGAAAAGTAATAAAGATTGATAAAAATGTAACATATGTAAACTATAGATTTAAAATAATACGTTTTGGAGGGGACAAACAATAAGTATAATTCAGTTCAGTTAGGAGTAATCAAAGAGAGATAAAACTTGATCACGCCGATCAGCCGACTACAAATAAGAAAACGTTTATACTTAATAATAATTTTAACACTATTGTCATAAAATATTTACCCCTTGTTCTAGCACAAGATCAAGCTGTCTGGTTATTTACCAGACATATGTCTAATAGCACTCAACACTTAAGAGTATGAGAATGGTGAGTGCATACTATTATGTCAAGAGGTTTCGACGAATTTACCACATAAAATATTCTCAAGACAGATAAAAAATTGCCTATTCAGTTTCTTACTAATGATTTACCGCTCTAAAATGATTGTGGCTTTAAAGCTCATCTGCTGTATTTGTATAAATATATAATGAAAAGAGAATTCTGTACATTAAAGATATAAAAAGTATAGAGGGTCCATTGATATATCCAATAATCAAAACTTAAAAATAGTCACTGTAGAACTTTTGTCAGCCAGTCTCTTTTAGTTAGTTCACCAATTACGCAAAAATAAAAAATCAAACACATTTTGAAATGTTGTAAACTATAAATAAGTAAATAGTTTACAATATTTTAAAATGTTTTTGTAACGTTATTAATTGATTTTTTATTGAACTGTGTGCATTTTTCTTTCTTTATATGTTGTATTCATTGTCATATAAATATCTTAAACATAGTTTAATTATTATTATTAATATATCTCTATTTTTTAGTGTATTTATGTGATTTCATAATTATTTATATTACATTTAATAACAGAAAATAATAAATATTTTATTACTGAACTTACCTTGTACGATAATCGAGAAACACAACGGTCAACTGTAACAAAACAAAATATATTAAGATATAGATATAACAATAGATATATTTTTAATAATTGATTATGTAGATTCAAAGAAAGTGGTTGAAATACGACCTAAGCTCAAAATGATAACAAAATAATGGATTTTTAGGTTAAGTAAACTGTGTCACTAACACATTCGAATTGCGCCCGCGCACCTGTATCTCGATTGCTTTGCTACGCACACTGATACGTTTTAAACGTTATGTGAAATAGGACGTTATAGCGATTAATGTCAAACACTTGTCATATAATTGTATGCATTCATTTTTATGTTAATTGCTGACGATTTGCACTGACTTTAACCAGGCGTAAATTAAGGGTTTATTATCAGGCAAAACCACCTGACAAATTTTGGTTTTTATGGTTATATTTTAATTACCTTATTAACTGAGCGAGGAAAATTAAAAATATCGAAATATTTCATTTCGTCGAGTGGAAATCGAAGCCACAACTTATCGCTTCCCAATCGCATACTTATACCCCCTGCGCCGCGACAAGTATCCAGTTAAATAATATTAAGACTTTTTGATTAAATAAAAATGTAATATACGCCAATCAAAATTAGTCGCTTAATACAGAATAAAAGAATGAGAGATGAAATGTAAAGTATTCACTGTCGTCTATATTTTTTTAGAAAACTAATATTATATACGGAAATATTCTAAATTAATACGTAAATATTTTTAGTATGCTTACATAATTCTGCCCGGTAAACTTTTTAAGAAGGGATAACATATTTATAGTATACACTAAACATATTTTTGTTATTTTCATACTAAACATATTTTGGTTATTTTCATACACTAAAAATAATATTTTTGTTGTTTTAAAAATATTTTCTAGGTTATGACAAACAAAAAATGTAAACAAATAGCAACTATACATACTTCGTCCGTTTTCTTTACCAAGAATAATATTTTTTATTCTTATAAGAGAGGAACAATTGAATAAGACATTTTAAACTCTTTTATTTGAAATAAAACATAAAAAAAAATAAGAAAAAATTGCATTTACTTTATTAAGAAACCGTCCCGTGAGCATGATAACAATAAAATTGTGCTAAATGCCAAGTCTTCGATGAGTTGCGCGCACGCTTAACATGGCTGCCGACAAGATGGCGGCTGGTGAAAGTGCCGGGTAATTTCCGACTGTGAACGTGTTTCTTAATATTATAAAATCTTAAGTAAAAAAGGTAAAAATAAAGTTAAATAGAATTTATTTAGTAATTTAATTAAATTTAATTTAGTTTATTTTTAAAAAATATATATTTTGTCAATGGCTTTAAAAATATGAATCCACTGTCTACATTGAAACCGATCGCTATTAGAACATGTGTGTAATATGTGATATTTGTAATATCACACCTGACTCAAAAGCCGCAGGAGATTACGTATCTCTATAATATTTTTTTTCAGTTTTACCACTCTCAACGCCGCGCTTTGTCTTGTTACCAGAGTGAAAATGTGAAAACATTAAATAGTTTTTTTGAAAATGTTAAATATTCTCCCCGAGTGGAGATCGAATCCACAACCTATTTGGACTCATACGCTTGTGCCCCTTACATACCACGACATGCCTCAAGTACACGTAGGTACCTCTATTATGTGCAACGTAACTAAATTACAAACCTTTCTATGGTCGGACTCTACCAACTTTACTACATAATAAAGCACTTTCAGTCGATAATGTAATCTTTCGATCTCCTTTGCAATACGTAACCTAATTTCCTCTTTAATTAGAATGAACGTAAACAAGCGGAAGAGAATAATGGCCAGGATCGTAGAGGCTCTTTGCAAACATCGCCCTTTGGTATGAAAGGTCTTATTATAGTTAAAATTCTCTAAAATTGAATATGAATCGTTTAGCGATAAATGAATACAAGAATAAACATAATTATTAAGTCATTTTTTTATTATTTATTTAACATATTAAATAAAGATTAATGTAAAACTGTTTTTTTTTTATTTGCAAATATAATATTTTATAAATAAGATTATTTGTCACTATTTTATTATTCTACAGTCAGAGTTGTTGTCATCTATTGTGTTTAATGATTTACTTTAAAAATACAACATACCTATATCGCTTTAAATACATTTGTGTGCAAAAATTGCGATGTTAAAATTAACGATCGTAAATCAGGCGAATGTTAGTTACAGTAGAATTATGATTCATGGCTGTTGGAAGAAGTAATCGTGGTCAATTACCTAGCGCCCAACCTTGCGGAGGAATTATGTTAAAGCCCCCTGCACGGCGTCGAGTTTACGATTGTCTTTTTAATGCTGACCGAAAACATTTTATAATGGCTACATTTAAACCAAAACTGGTAAAATCATTATCATTCAAATGTTTGATAAACATTCATAATGCAATACTTTTATCATTAGTTGAATAAGTTTCTAGGTACAACATAAGTTATATAATTCGTTTTATTTGTATACCTACTCTATGTAATAATATACTAGACAATTATGTGAAGGCCACTTAAACCACGGATATCTTTAATTTTAGTAAATAAATACACAATGCAATAGTAAATATCGCTATACTTCATCATCTACAATGTGCAAGATTTATATGATGTAGAGGACTGATCATATTGTTTTATGAATATAATAAATTAAGAAATAACAAACATAGAAATAATGAAAGTTGTCGACAGTCAAAAAGATGAAACCAAATTTGTCCTACTTTAAAGTTTGATTGTATTAATTACAAATTGGACTTGGATTTGAAATGTCCCGATAACCCGTCGACCTCATATGCATTACGTACGAACATAGTACGATAAGTGCGCGGGCATCGAGACAAAGTCGAGGCCATTAACCTCGGGCTATCAGCTGACGACATCGCTTAATGCGGGGGAAATTATCTTTCATGCAATATTTCGGTCGTTCACTACCGGCGCCCTTTCTTCAGCAACCCTGCCACTGTCTTTAATAGTTGTATCGATGGTCCAGCTAGCTCTTGTTTCGAAAGCCAACGCTGTTTCGCATCAATTATGATATATAGTCATCTGCGTGACATATTTTTTTAAAATAATTGTTTAAATCTTAATACAACTACTAAAACTAAAAGAAACATGTACGGCTAATATACATATAAAGTCGAAAACACCAATGTGTTTTCGAGAAATAAAAAAGGTTAAGTCAAATTTGACAGTACTATAAACCCAATTGTAGTGATGAGTCACAAATTTTCCGACATTTAATAAAATTTCGTTGTATTTGACCTGTTTTTATAATTAGGTTCTCAGAATTTTACCGAAGTTCTTTTTGATTAAAATATAGCGATTAGAAAAGAAAACAAAACATTCTTTGCACATTTACATGGTAAATAACATATAATATTATGTTATTCACAATCTTATAATGAATTTTTTTTTTTAAATATATTGTCCTTCAGAGGCAAGATGCGAGTCGAGCAACGTCGCGAGCGCAGGTACGTACGTAGCGTCGCGGCCGAGCAAGCATCGCGACCTACTTGCGAGCTCCGCGCCCGCGCGCCTTCTCTACCAACTAAAAATAGACGAAATGTTGAGAAAGCAACACGACGCACCGACTTGGAGTCGATTGATCGATTGTTTTCTATCGCCTGTTTGTTTGTATATCGACCACTATGTTGGATTAATCACTCTGCTGAAGAACAAAAGCAGATTCAGTATCATACGTAACGTGGACGATCATATTTGAGCTAAATTGTTTCAGTATCGCAGCACGAGGTCGAAATTTGCCAAATGGTAATTTTTGCTGGATCATTTAAAAAACCTGTCCCCGTGAACCTTGGAAACACTTGGCCATTTGCCACGCCCATCCAGGCCTGCTGGAGAGTAATTTATATTACTTTATCAGAAAGACGGGCTTATTGGACTCCCCTTCATATATTGTAATTTTCATTGTAATTTTCGACCATATCTATGGCTAAGCTATTTAGTGTGTTCACTGTTAAGTTTTATATGCAGACCTTGAAGTTAAGACCAGATGTTCAATGACTGCTAATAGAAAGAACAATAGTTACTTCCTCATACGTAGCCTCTATATCAAGATAACGAACGACATTGAAAAATGTTAAATGTTTCCTATCGCGCTAATTGAACTTCAACACTACAAATATTCTAAAATAAAATAATTTTGCTATAAAATTAGAACACAAGAACACAATTAAAAGTTATCGTGTGTTGTCGGCAAGTAGATGACTTCAGATAACGGTTCTTTATTCCGTGTAATGCCCGTTGTTAGGTAGGCGGAGAACGACTTCAAGATAAATTCGATAGCTTCTTAAATTAGTGTACGTACAAAACACGGCACCGCACCGGTTTCTTCCACGTATGCAATTATTCTTACTAGCAGGAGCCGCGGTATTTACCTCGCGAGTGTCGAAGGATCCACGAACACGATACGACGTCGCAAAGCAGTCACTAGCACTCTCACAAATCTGACACTACACTGCTGCAGAAACTACACACGAAGTGGTGCACCGTCCACCTCACGCACAGGGTGATATTGAGAGTTCTTTAAGAAGACGTACAAATAAAAAGTGATCAATTCGTGAGTAACGAACAACACAAGTAGTCACGCGTACGGTCGACTGAAAACTGGTATAGACGATATAGCCGACCAGTCAAAAGCGGGTAGCGGGGTGTAGATGTAGAGGTCTCGTTCGCTCTCGTGAGTGGTGAGGCTCACGTAATCGCATCCGAGGTAGAGGCATGAAGGGGGGCGAAATGTTCCGAAAGCGACCGAAGTATTGTAGAGCGCGCACTAATATCGCTATCATTGCCGCGCGGCCGGTATCACGATGAGGCTAGTCAGTCTGACCTGAACAGCTGGACACCAAAAGATTCAGACCACTCCATGAACATCTTCCCTTATGTATTTTGACTGACTTGTACCATTAGTTCTATGATTTAATTGTACATTATTCTTGTCACTTAATATACTCGTAGAATATTAGTCTCTACGCAAATAAAAGAATTAAGCTTGTTACAGCAGTCGACTAAGTATGAATATTGTGATTTCTAAAGCTCGACTTCTCTCGACAACGCTCACACAACTTTCCGACGCATTGTTTAAAGTTCTTAACACATGAGAACTTAGTTTTTGTTTCGTTTTCAAATGTTTTCCTACAAAGAACATTTCTAAGTCTCTTCTTAATAATGCATCGAAGTACCTACATAATTGAGAATGTATGTGAATATTTTACATTTATTAAATATGCACAATCTACTTGAATCCTTATTTCGATAATAATACCTTACGCTTGCTGATAGCTTACATTCATATACTATATAACTTCATTGGCCTCAGAACCATAACTTTAAGTTTTGTAGACGGCCTTTAGACGTATGCTTCATCAGTAACTATGGTGAGCATTGTGTTCCAAAGATATTGCTGAGATATTGGGATTATATGAAAGATGTATATCTGATTGTCTTAGGTCATAAGTGCTACCTGAGCCAAATGGCAGAAGATTACTGGTGTAGTCTTCTATAGCTGAATACTGCCCTTGCTTAAGGATCAGTTCTTTAATATGTACTTTAAAATTTTTAAATTAGTGTTTTTACATTATTGAATGTTTATTTCTTCGCTCTGGTAACAAGGTAGAACGCGGCGTTAAGTTCCACAACTAAACATGTAATGCCCCAAATTCCACGAAAAATCAGAAACGAAACGGAGTGTCTTACCATTAGGTTCCCAATTTCCCTATATCTACCCTGCCATGTGCGGGATATGGTGTGAAGCTGAGATAGAGTATATAATATATTAATCTTTTCTCCTATTCATTTTGATAATGATAAAAGATTGAAGTTTTAAACAGATTCTCGTTGTTTTCCATAGTGTAAATTGGGTACTTAATTTCCAAGGCGGGTCATCATTTATAATATTATTAATTTGGTAATAACCTTCAACACCTTTTTATAAGAAAACGTGTATACTTTTACTAACCTCTAAAGACTTTTGTTAAACTTCCATTAGCTACTGGAAGAGGAAGACGAAAATCTACGTTAACTTTTTAATTTTCTTTCTTTTCTTTTTTTTCTCTTCGGCGGTAAAAAAGCTGCGCTAGGCTACACTCGAAGAAAGCTCCAGGTTTCGACGGGAACACGAACGGAGCCCACCCCACCTCCCGATTATCATTTGCGGACATCTGAGGGATACCACCCGTTCATCCTTCTCAGTACGCTGTCCAAACTGTTTTAAAAGCTGATGCTAGCATTGATTCAGGCACATTTTCGTCCACGCAATTCTGTAAGCGGCGTGTATCATCCACGTGACCACGCCCGCCATCAAAAGAAGGAGAGTGCATATGTAGCGCTCCTGGATATAACGAGGATACTTAATCTGTTTCAATCGGGCACGCACGCTGCGATGGTATAAACTGCCAACAGAATCGTCTGCAGATACTGCAGACCATAGCCCTGAGACGAGTAGCCCAGGCTTCCTACTACGTGAGGAGTGCAACCTGGAGGACTACATCCGGTGGACAGCTGCAAATGCGTTCAACCGCACCGAAGACTTCCACCTCCAAAGCCTTGAGCCCTGGTACGCCCGCCCACCGGACGCAAAATGATATCCCGCAAAACTTCATTCATATCTGCAACTGCTGTTGTGGTCGCTGGTCACCTAAACTGAACCTTCCTCCATTAGGGGTCTCACCCGGCTGGGTTGACCGCCGAGTGAAGTTTAGTTTCTGAAGTATCCAAATCAGCCAAGCCATACATTTTTACTGATATGTATAGAATTAGGCTGTGTGAGGGAGACGATAAATGTTCGAGACGTCCAATATCTGCAACTACCGACGAAAACATCGCCAAAGTTTACCAAATGGAGCTAGACGACCGCCAAAATAAAATGAGAGAGATAGCAGAAGTTATGAACATATCAAAAGGACACACGACAAACCTGTCCGTACATTTCAAACGCTCTTTTTGGCACAGTTTATGCGAAATAAGTTTGACTTTTGGTACTGATTAATTACTGGTAATTAAACTTGGATACACCATTATACGCTCTAAAAAAAAGTCCAAACAGTGGGACCGAGGTCTGCAAGGGAATCCATGGCAGATTGATTCACAGAAAAAAAAAAGATCTTCTTTCACCAAGACAACCGACAAACCTCTGCGATTGACATAGTGAAAATCTCCGAATTACGATTTGAACTGCTTGACCATCCGCCTTACTCACCCCAAGCGTCTAACCCCAAGCGTCATCTTTATGTTCTACATCTAAAAATTGCACTCGGGGGAGAAATATTTTCGACAAATAAAGAAGCAATCATCTTCGTGAACAATTATTATTTTGTAGAGAATAATACCGAGCACTATGTATTTACAAAGTCGTTACAGCAAGACTAAGTTGAAAAATAAAAAAAATGTCTTGTACCTTTGTTAGGTTGGAAAATTTTCGGACCACCCCCGTACTTCCTTTCTTCAAAATGTAAAAAAGATCATTGGTGTTTGTCGGTTACTGGTCTCCATACCCTTTAAAGAATAAAATAATATCCCACATAACCTTTGCTTAGACTTTAAATTATTCATAAAGAAAATACTTGATATTTGTTATTAAATATTTAAGTTTTTTTAATAATTACTTACTCTATTCCATAATTTTAAGAAACACAATTTTAATTTGTTCCCGAACATGTATCAGTCAATATTTGAGAAATTTTTATATCAAACATTTGGCAACCGCGTGATTGTTTTTATCTTGACCTAGTCGTGGAGAGTATATACATTTTTTGTTATTTAAAGAATTTGCAAAGTAAATACCTACTTAGGTTCTACTTACTCTTATATATTTGTCCTTCTTGTCATTATAATACTGGTCAGAATTATAATTTGCGTAAATATATAGTCAATATACAAATATGTTTCTTACACCACTATTCAATTGGCACGTATTGATAATTGAATATACAACTTGACTTCAAATCTATATATATTTATTGAGCTGAATAGTTTATATTTCCTAAGTTTTGTCCTACCATTGTTGTCCACTATTTAAACGTTTTACAAATTACAAAAACATAAAAAAAATAATTTTAAGCAACACAGTTTCATTCGTTATATAATTAGTTGAGCTAGAAACTTTGTGATTTTTAGATAGATTATAATTGTCTTTTACGGCATATCAAAAAATGGATATTTAGATCATATCACAGTTATTAAATATAAAAGCAGAGTGATCGTCGCGCCGACCGTGGTGTGCCGTACGCACCCGTGGGATTTAGTGCAATGCCTGTACCTATAATATCTTATATCTATATTAATTAATATGTACTAATCTTTGAACCTACTAATTTGGACTGGTAAAAATAATGTTCTGTGTTGTCCATTTACCGAGAAATGCCTATATGTAATTAGTTATTTCCAGACGATTATGCGGGCGGAGCCGCAAGCGAATGCTAATTTTCAATGAAAAAAAGAAGATTAGTTATTGTAGTGTAAATATTAAAGTCTTAATATTTATAAATGGCAATTATTCTTGCTTTAATTGCAAAAATTATTTTCTAATCTCAGACGATAGTTATAACGGAGCAGGGTGAACAGTTGCAACTGTTAATAGGTGGAAGCTGAAGTTAATTACATAATATTATAGGCAGCAGCTCGCATCTCCGGCTCGGTCGGAGTCGCGGCTCGCGTGATGCAACGTCGTGAAAGCCGATAGCGCAGGAATTGGGTTAGCGTGCGAGTCGCGAACGCGCAACGCGCGCGCCGTTGTCTCTGTCCATTTATTTTTGTTCACTCGGTTTTACTGTTACGTTACGGTTATCCATTTCATTGTTTCACTTTTCGAGGAAATAACCAGTTTAATATAAAACGGTCCCATAGTAACAATAAATTGTTAAGATTTTATTAGGTACGGCTATTTTCAGCATTAATCTTCAATTTTGATGATTATTTTGGGATCTGTTCTAATTTACCAATCTCATCGTCTTATCTGTACTGAGCATTGTCTGACGTCGACGACAAACTCATATAATTTCTTAAAAATATTAAGCAAAAAATAAAACAATTCAGAGAATGCGATTAAAAGTATTAAGCTTAACAAATTGGACACTCCAAATATCTGGCAAATTCCGTGCTTGGTCGCTTGAAATCTGATGGATTTTTGAAACTAAGCTAAATAATTCCTTAGACAAATAAAATATTTATCTACTATAAACTTCGTAATAAAGTTAAATACAAAAGTAGCTAAAAAAATAATATTTAAGAAAATAATCTATAAAATGTTAGTGTTTCTAAATACCTATTGTTATGTATGAATATTAGACAAAACTTAAATTTTAATTATGCCATCAAGATTTGATTAAGAATATACAACTGCGTTAGAAATTGATATAAGGTTTCGATACTATTCCTAGTGTAAACGTTATAGATATGATACGATATGTTGTGTAGAGTTAAACACAGACACGTGCTCGCCAGCAGACACAGGCAGCCGACCCGGCACACGATAGCTATTGTAAACGACTACGACTACTCTTATCATTCATTTCATTTTCGAATGTGTAGTATGCTGTTGGCCCTATTGGCCTCTACAGCGTCACCGGGCTTTGGGAGGCCGAGCTTAAAAAGCTCTGACCTTAGCTATGGCGCCATCGAAGGCACTACTCTTATGACTTACAGTAAGTTTTTATACATTAATTTATTATAACTGTCCTAAATTCAACATTGTTTGAATCCTCCAATAAAAGAAGCACATATAAATCCACAAAATATTACATATATTAAACCTCTATACCCATACATTACTGATACACTCGCGTGTTTACACCTTGTTATTATATAAAACCGAACAAGTGCACCACACACTCGCTCTAGCAAGGCTTCCGCGTTTGTTTGTAGTCTTCCGTTTGAATTATAATATTTTAATAGCTAGAAACATATGCCAATTCAACACTTAAAATGATCATGATGTTCATCATCATGATCACTTGTTTCTGAAGTAAAATTAATTTTATTAATGTGTATTTGTGTGTGTAACATGTACCTTTATATAGGTAAATTTACTAATTTTACCGTGCCTGTCGTGGCTGCACAATAAAATTTGTAAATTGGCCTGTGGGTTCGATCCCCACTCGAGGAAATGAAATATTTAATATTTTCAATTTTGAATATTTCATATTTCATTTCTTTGCTCTGGTACAAGGCAAAACGCGGCGTTGAGTTCCGCTACTCAACACGCATGCCTCAAATTCCGCGGAAAGTGGGGAACGGAAGTGGGACGGAGTGTCTTAACATTAGGTTCCCAAGTTCCCTCTGCCTACCCTGCCATATGCGGAATACAGCGTGAAGCTGAGTAGAGTAGAGTACTAATTTTATTATAATAACATAAGTAAGTAACTTATGCTTTCCACAAAGTGTATATTTTGTTGTTGTTGTCTAAAAATCGCAATTGTTTGTTTTGACGCAATTCAAACACCGGCATTGTCATTCCAGCTGCGACATGGCTTTGACCCATCGGATTTAGGTCAAGAGGAATCGATTTACAGTCTCGCTGCTCAATTTGTTTCAATATATTCTTTTATCCGCTACTTAGGGATACATAATTTAACATAATGTGTTAATTTTAATAATTGTTCTCAATAATAAATTGAAATATTTTAAACAAATGTGTCTTTAATGAAAAAAATTACATAATATAATTAATAATAACTAATAATGAAAAATAAAACGAGACAAGAACGTTCACGCATATATTTCGTAATTATATATTACTCTATTATTCAAGTTACAAAATATTTAGGTAGGTTTTCCTATTGTTTTTTTGTGAAACATAAATCCAATCCGAAAAACATTTAGAGATATCCATTCCAAATCATACTAGACATTTAGGATTACTCAGTTTATTTGTAAATTTAATTAGTAACCTTTACGTACATGTAAAAGCTGAAATTTAAATATAAAAGAAAAGTCAACAAATGTGTATAGGTACAGACATACATTCGGTAAGTAACACGATTAAATCAAAGGTTAAGTAGGTAGTCACTCCACTGATGTCGAAATATATTTATTAATGTAAAATAATGAGATCGTGCATAGTGGGCGGCTCGCTCATTATATCGCTACCTCTGACCTTTACGGAAAAGGCAACCGCCAAGATGGAACAGACTTATTGATTGACTTATAAAGAAAATTTACTATTTTTTTTGCATATTTTCATTTAATTGAAGGATACTGTTATTATTCATTGTGGTTTTAGATATTTACGATAATATCTTATAATTTTTAAGATAATGTTTATTATAATTATTTGTAAAGAAAATGCAGTGTGGAATGCAATACTGAGCTCGTTTTTAATTTGGTTAAAAATTGAAGAGAGGAGTATCTTGACATTGTGCTCTCTCTGTTTACGACATCGACATATTGTAGGTTCGATATCCCTCTAGAAAATGACGTTTTCATTTAATTAAAAAAAAAAAAGAAATAAATTTGATTCCTACTTGGGCGTATAAATTATTTTCATTTCCTCACTCTGGTACAAGACAAAGCGCATTATTTTGTTCTTCCACTTAATATCCATAATGTCACGAAAATGCCTTAACACGGGGTTCCCTCTGCAGTTTGCCTAGTTTACTTTATGTTGGGTACAGAATGAAACCAAAAATACTGATAATATCACAGGCTTAAAAAGTATAAAACGTAACTTTTAATTACTTACAGTTAAGCCTCTTCTTTTATAATGAAATAATAATTTCTTAAATTTCTACGAGCTATGGCAAACGTATCAAATCAAATTTACGTAGAGTTAAGATAAATGTATAAGATTATACATTTATCTTAACTCTACGTAAATTGTAAATTTGATTTTTTTTTGTCACGTGTCATGTAAATAGCTTATTTACTCATTTATGAAAAATGTACGTACATAATTGTTATCTGCCATCGATTTATCAAAGTTAGAGAAATTTTAACATTAATTTGAATTATTAGATTGAGTGTCTCACATTGCTACTATTTGTTTCTAATTCAATCTATTTAGAATTTTGTCATAATTTTTTTTTCAGCTTCACGCTGTATCCGGGAGTTAGGAACCTAGAGTCAAAACAGTCCGTTAGGTACCCCAATTTTTGCCACATTTGAGGCATTCCGTGTTGAGTGGCGGAACTGAACGCCGCGCTTTGCCTTGTTATCAAAACGCAAAAATGAAAATATTAAACATTTAATATCCTTGAATGGGGATCAAATCCACCTGTTGCATTTACAGTACACGCTTATGTCCCTGCGCCACTTAAGGTTTCAAGAAGAGCTCAACAATAACATATAAAATATATGTTATAATTTTTAATCAAATTTGCTTTGTATGTAATTTCTAAATTTATCATTATTATATGTAAAAGTTACATGGAAGCGCTACCATCGCTATTCATTAGTAGCTCTACCACCAAGCTACTATAATTGCAAAAATGGTAACCGGTTTCGTACGTTTCTTATGCAGTCGACCCCGACAATTTGACTTGATGAGTGTTCAATAAATAAGCATTTGCTATTTATTATTGAATTATAACGGATAATTGAAAACGAAAACCAATTAACGAACTAAAAGTAATAAAAATTTAAGTGTCATCTCCTTGTAAAATGAAAGCATTCTTATCCTGCAGACAGCATACTGACAACGTGATTTTTTTAAAGTATATGATATATTAATTTTATTTCTATTGAAGTTTGATGCCTTATCACGTTCTTGAGATATTTAGTCTCGACAGACTGACAGACAGGCGGACAACAAGTCGTATAATGGTTCCGTTTTACAATTTTGAGCTACATAACCCAACAATATAACTTATTCGACTTCCTTACTTTGCCGTGTGATCCCGGCTTAGGTTGCCGTGTGATCCCGGCTTAGAATAGAATCACCCTGGTACTGATGGTGTTGTAAGAGGCGACTAAAGTGCGTGTGGTAGAGTCACGTTGCTAGTAATGGCAACACGCATGGGCAGACTCGACCGGATTGTTACCACCCCCGGCATTTAAGACCGGCGTTAAGTAGTGGTTTTGGCCACTGCGTTTCGCATTAGGTAATGCCGGGCCCCGGTGCCCATCCACCTTAAAAGACGGCAACGCTCCTGTAGCTCTTCTGGAGTTACACGGGGCCGTGGGCGACGGTGATCACTTACCATCAGGTGACCCGTACGCTCGTTTGCCGTCTCTTCCATAAAAAAAAATCGATGCATTTTTCATATATAGGTTATTTTAGATTATTCAGTTGTGATCAAATTTCTTACATTATTTCTTTTTTTTAGCTTCACGTTGTATCCCGCACGAGGCAGAGTAGGCAGAGGGAACCCGGGAACCTAGTGTTAAGACACTCCGTTCCACTTCCGTTCCCCACTTTCCGCCGAATTTTGCGTGTGAACATTGCATGTTGAGTGATGGAACTCAACGCCGCGCTTTGCCTTATTATTATTTAATTAATACTTCTCTAAAAGTAATACTTCTCTCTCTCAGTTTCACACTGTATCCTGCATGTGTGCATGGTGGGGTAGGCAGAGGGAACTTGGGAACCTAGTGTTAAGACACTTACACACAACACAGTGTCTTTTTCTACCTGATCTTTCTACCAAAATGCTTTCTACCTGCCTTTTATGATGTAGATAGAAATCACATAGAGATTATAAATGTTACTATTGAAGAACTCTCTGAATTGAATTGTGTTAAAATTCTAATAATATACCGTGAGACACTGTATCAAACTTTGAATGTACTGTTATACAACCTTGTCCTTATTGTATCAGCTTATATTTAGATCGTCGTCTGGAGGATCCATAAATTCACATTTCATTCAATCATTTCATTTCTGAAAATACATAATAACAACTTTAAATAATATTTTTTTTTTAGCTTCACGCTGTATCCTGCACGAGGCAGGGTAGGCGGATGGAACCCGGGAACCTAGTGTTAAGACACTCCGTTCCACTTCCGTTCCCCACTTTCCGCCGAATTTGAGGCATTGCGTCTTCAGTGGCGGAACTCAACGTCGCGCTTTGCCTTATTACCAGAGCAAAGAAATGAAACATTAAATATTTAAATAGAAAATATTAAATATTTCATTTCCTCGACTGGGAATCGAACCCAGAGCCTGTCGGTTACAGTTATACGCTTGTGCCGCTGCGCCACGACAGGCCTCAACCCTAAGATTATTCTGATTACCAAATGTTTATTTGAGGTGTTCTCATTGGCTAATGTAGTGTTGATCCTATAATAATTATTATTTTTCGTATTAAATATTTCAACAATCCTGTTAAATTATCGTAATTTTTATTTTTTTCATTTTCTTTTCTTTTTCAAAGACACTGTAAACAAACATTTTTAACACTTGCATTTTCTTTACAATTATATAACATTATTTATACATAAATGCCTTAAGGCATTGGCTCAGCGTGTAGTTAAGCCTTAAAATTTCTCATTACATTGTGTAGTGCTTTGTATCAACTGTATAGTACTGTGCGAGTACGTATCGTATATATTATGCTCGTATAGTATACACTAATATGATACGGTGCACGACGCGTTGCGCAAGCGTACTTCGAGGTCGCGCGTTCTCAATCTCCTTTGATCTAAAGTCAGGATCAAGGCCGCCAATTTTGTTGCTTATTTCCGCAGCTAATAAATATTTCGACAATTTTAAATAATGAAACGTACAAATTTGTTTATTTCAATCAATATGAATATGTTTCAATAATTATGATTTTACTTTCATTTGCCTTTTGTATTAAAGATTTTGAGGCCTGTCGTGGCGCAGTGGTACAAGCGTGTGACTGTAACCGACAGGTTCTGGATTCGATCCCCACTCGAGGAATTGAAATATTTATATATAATTTAACGTTTTATTTCTTTGCTCTGGTGCAAGGCAAAACGCAGCGCTAGTGTTCCGCCACTCAACACACCTCAAAATTCGTCGGAAAGTGGGGAACGAAAGTGGAATGGAGTGTCTTAACACTAGGTTCCCGAGTTCCCTCTGCCTACCCTGCCATGTGCGGGATACAGCGTGAAGCTAAGTATTAAAAGGTTGTAAAACTGATTAATTTCAGTGAAACATATATTTCAAATAAATTAATAAAATTTTAAAAGCAATTCTCGCTAGATATAAATAATGATACCAAACAAAAATGAATACAGTTACATTGTTTAAAAATGTCTTCACGTTTGACACCAAGGGACAGGGCCGTTAAAAAGGCCGTTAAGATTGTAATCAAAAAAACAAACGCGACATTTAAACTTGCAACATAAATATTAAATAGGTGCTTGAGTAATAACGTAGTCAACTTTCTTTTAGTTTCAGAGAGCAAAGTGTAAAGACTGTATTACAAGAATTACGCTAAAATAAAACAATATTAAATTAAAAAAAAAAAAACAATGTTCATATTTTTTTATAAAAAATGTTTTCATAGCTTTATTTTAATGAGAGATGAAGGATAAACAAGACTAGAAAGTACAAAATGAACTCAGGTTTACTGGAATCCAATAAATACATTATAAGTGCACTTTTTTCACTCTACATATAGCCCACTCATATACCTATCTAAGTACATTCATAAATTCGTTAGAAAAAGTATAATTTAATAAATTGATATATTTGCCTCCCCGATAGTGTTAAAAAAAAACAGAAATCCTAAGAAATTAAACATTACTTAAATAAATAAATTGTAAAAATTAATAAAATATTTTAGAATAACTTAGACAAGATAAGAATGAGCAGACATATTTCCCAACAAAAAACAAACAATACTATAATATCTAGTTATTAGGACCACTGATTACAATTTTAAATTGTTCTCAATTTTCTTAAAATTTTTATATTTATGGTTGATTTAAATTAAAAATTCAATTTCCATACTGCGAATAAAAATTAAATGTTTTATTTTCCCGAGTGGATATCAAACCGCACGCTTTGCCCTTTTGCTACTGGCCTCGCTTGGTATTAGTTTTTTTTTATTATTTATTTAATACCAAGTTGCAGTTAAATGTTAGCGTGGAAAGAACTCATTGTAACCAAAAATCATAATTTTGCATTAGAAAATGTCTAACACAGAAATGACGTTTTCTTCTCTTCATCATAGGTAGCTCTTTTTAAATTAGTTTCAAAAGCCACGGTCAATTGAAAAATCGTCTTACAAATAATTTCTTATCGAAATAGATGCAGAGATCAAACAATTATCATTTTCTTTTTATAATATTTCTCCTCTTCTTGATTATAATTCACTTATCCATAATTTTAATTTCTAATTGTGACAAAGTAATGAAAAGGGAATTAATAAGCTTTATTTTTTAGTTTGTAGTTTTGTTTATACAATTCAAAGTTTTTATATTCAAAGACTTGAAATAGAAGCAATTCTTCTAAAGAGTGCCTAAGATTTGTCTGTTACTTATTTAGAAAGTACATGAATACAGGAGATTTTATATGAAGTTATGTCAAATATTGACTTCTATTTTACAAAATTAGTTAAGAAAGTCCTTTCTTTATATTAAAATATGTCTAAAAATCTTATAAGCCTCCGATTTTCATAAACCTAACTACACTCAAAAGCATTTTAAACATCATTAATTTTTGATTTTGATCTGAGCAACGATATAATAAATAATAAATAATTATCATCCATAATTAAATCTACAGTATAACACAAATATTTCAATGCAAACGTCGTCGTGTCATACATTTTTGCTATTTTCTAAATTAATAATACTAAAACTGGATGCGATAATGATGCGTTCGTTTATTATTATCTTTAGCGGACTCAGCAGAGCGACGACGGGCAGCTGCGTACACAGCTAGTTTTGAAGGCGATGGCAGACTGGAGTCTCTAGGCCGGACCAGTGATTCTCTGGACTCGGCCGCGGGTAAAGAAGCCGACGTAGGGACAGAAGGTAACTTGCGCACAGTGTCGTAGGGTAAGGGGGAACTACGTGATGCAGTGGACGCTATGGAGCCTGAACCGTCAGAATCCTGCAAGAAACATATGTAAATGTGATAAAAAATAACAGCAGCAACATTTTTCTGTTGTTTTGAAATGGGTAAATTATGCTTTTATTGAAACTTCTACGCACAATGGATTAATGTGTGTAAATATCCATTCAACCGTTTATAATATAAAAAAAAATAAGAATAAGTAAACATTAATACTTATTAATAAAACGTAAGAATTTGAAAGTAAAAGGATTAAAGATTTAGCAATTTATTTATTTATTTTTTTAATATTTTTCACATATATTTTTATATTTCTTTATACGTTTTATAAATAAATATTTTTCTTTTCTAAGTGTGGATTAACAATTTAAAAAAATACTAAAAATATGTAAGCATTATTTTATTCTTATTAAAAAATTAAAATAAGCCATTTCAATTTACCAGATATATTTTTTAAAAAAAATCAGTATATAATTAAATACAAACCTTTCTAGCATCTCGATGTTCCAGTCTATCATATCTCGTGTTCCGCGCGGACGGCTTGCGCGGTGGACGTGGCAGCGCCGACGGCGGCGGTGGCAGGCTCGATGACCGAGTCTGTTGAGACGCTCGACCTTGCCTTTCTAAAAGTAGTGCTTCTTCCCCACGGCCGCCGGTACGTCCTCCCACAGTAGTCAGGCCAGGGAAGCAGCAAAGTCCGCGCTAAAATGTTTACAAATGATCTATAAAGAAAGAACTATATGTTGTACATCAAAAAATATATATTTATAATTTACGTGACAATAAAATACTAATATGATTAATGTCAGTAAGCTTTCGAAAGTTACAATTTGGTTCCTAGATTTAACTTGAGCTATGGTTTATTGGTTTAGCTCCATACAACTCAACCCCAAAGAGAACTCACTAAAATCTTAACTTAGACTTAACAATATTAAACAATATTTTCTTAATTTAATATTTTTTATGTACCTTCTGACTTTAAATATTTCACTTAATATGTTACAGAAAACAACAACTGTAGGTTTAGTTGATCGTGTTATTACCGTACCGAGTTAATGAGCTGACAATGGAGAGATAAAAAACATGAATATTAACAGCCACTCTTACCTCATTACGGAAGCAACGTTGAAGAAAGTTGTAACATCGCCGTTTTAATACGAACAATATATGCAGTACATACATACTACATTAACCATCGTAATTGATTTTCTCGTAGAACAATACTGGCACAGTTGAAGTGTCTTACTTTATCACACGGTTTTTAGTATCATATATATAGGCGACTTCCAATTTATATTATTTAATAATCATAATTAGGCAACGATATTCAAAAGAGCAATTTTAAAAGAGCAAAGTGTGGAAAAGGCAGGTAATAAATTACTACGTTCTCTTTATTTATTGTTATTTTTAATAATAATTAAACGCGGACGAATAATTACGAACAAATATGGATGGACCAATTTTTAGTGATATTTTTTTGTCCATCAATGCACTTGATAGTTTTATCGTATGGTATTTAAATATTTCAATAATAATTAATATTTCAATATTTTTATATAATCATTATTTAACGTTTACTTCGTACTTCGGAATATAACCGAGCAATGGTCAATGAGCGTTAACAAACAATGCTACTTCTGGTTATAAAGCGTGTAAAACTTTTAATTGGATTCCCGAAATGGAATTAATGAGAAAAATAAAAAGCAAATATATATTATAATTCTTTAAATTTGTGTTTGTATCAACCAAACAGTACTTAAAAAAATGCAATTCACTTTATCTGTACTTAATTTCGGGATTCCAAACACACATAAAAACTGTTAATTCTCACAAATTCCAAAGCTTCTAATATTAGGAATGATTATTGAAACTACAACAAACAAAACCATGTATTTTATTATTAAACATGCTTCGTCCAAAAATATATTGAGTACAAAAATTATTTAATAAAATATCGCGTACACTATCCTTAATATAATATCTTAACAGTAAACTATATTACAGCTAGGTATTATAGGCTTTCATAACCAGCACATAAATGTGTCAAAATACTTTAGGAAAATGAGGATTGAATACATCGTACATATATTTATCTTTCATTTAAAAAGATAAAAAAGATTCAATAACAATCAGTTGTCATTTAAAAACTAATAACACCTTAATCATATTAACTAGAAAATATTTCTCAAACAAAATATCCGTAGATAATATTCTTAAATAAACATGGTAGCTAAAATAAATATGGAGATACAAGTACATATAATTAAAAAAAAAGCAACGTAAAACTAAGTATTCAAAAGACATAAAAAAACATATCTTTTACTTATAATAGCTTTGGCGTTCTCTTGTGACCGATCTTTTAATAATAGCTGCAAAGAACCAACATAAAAGTTTCAAATAATTTAATAAAAAAAATACATAATATCAATTAATATTAACAACATACATATTGTATAATAAGATATATTAATAAGATAAAAAAAATGAATTACAACGACTAGTGGAGTTCAATTCCATATTTTTGTCTCAAGAGATTCTTAAAATATTTCTTTAGAAAACGTATAAAAATTGTAACGTATTCGGCTTTGACCTCTCGGGCACTGTCCAAGAGGCGCGGGTTCGAATCCCGCTAAGTTCTATTTTTTTATGATTTTCTTACTTATTTAGATTTTTTCTTTCCTAATTGTTAACACTTTAAAATTATTAAAAAGATTTTTAAACTCTATACATATAACATTGGCACTGACATTTTTATGTAAGACTCCTTTAATAAGGCACTGTGTTATTTCAATACTTGGTAATTATTTCATTATCACAATTATACAATATCATTTAAAGGGTAAAAAAAGGATTTTTTTATAGTTTTCAAACAAAATATTGAACTGTTAAGAAGCTAATGGTTAGACAAAACGTAAAAAAAAAACAATCTAAAACACACAAAACACAAAAGCTACACACAATTATATTAGAATATATTAAATATTGGTTGGAGGAATGTTAATGACACTGCAGTACGGACACGGAATGTATTTGTGTGATTATGGAAAAATTGTATACAATTATATCTATATTCCTTTAGTAATCTCATTGGATCTGATAAATTTTAATAATGCGTAAAGAAACCATACTATTTGGAGTCCATGTAACTGTTGTATATAAAGTATGTTATGTACAACATAATGTTTGAGGCCTGTCGTAGCGCATGGACAAGACGCTCGAGGACATGAAATATTTAATATTTTCAATTTAAATATTTTACGTTTTTATTTTTCGCTCTGGTAACAATGCAAAGCGCGCAACACCTTAAATTCGGCAGTAGGTTCCCAAGTTTCCGCTGTCTACCCTTTCCGTGAAGACTGACTAAGTGAGTATGTAAAGAAAAACGCGTAATGTGTCTTTTGTTGACAGTCGATCATGAGGACCAGGTATTTATAAAGATATAAATAAAAATACTGAGTGAGAACCACAAATCGTAGTGGAGATATAAAATGAAATTGATAAGTGTTTATAAAATTCACCAAAATAAATCAAATTTACAGGAATTCTGACGATAATATATTGTTATAACTAATTCTTATATTTTATCAAGTTTTCGCTACCATATTGATGACTCCGTCATAAACAGAATCAGTAGTAGTTAGCATGCGGGCGCGAGTGAGACGAGTGGGAGGAGTGCGAGGAGTGGGAGGAGTGCGGGGAGTGGGGCGAGTGGGCGTGGGAATGGGCGTGGGGGTGGGCGTGGGCGGCGTCGGGGAGGTAACTCACGGCGGGCACGGGCGGCCGGTCGAGGCGAGATTCGTACGCCGCCAGTTGCTCTTCTAGGCGCAATGAGGAACTGTCGAAACCGCAACCTGTGGCCATTCCAATAGCTATTATGTATGTGTATTAAACATAAGGATTTCTTTAATCTAATGATAACATTACAGCTGATGTATGCCTTATACAATAATAAAACACTAAAATACACCCAAAATAGGCCTGTCGTGGCCCAGGGGCAGGTTTCAGCTTGAAGTAGGGTTCAAAATATGAAGAGGTAATAAAATTATAGTATTTTTTTTTCTCTCTGATAAAAAGTCAAAGCGCTGCGTTGAGTTCCGCCACTCAACACGCAATGCTTCAAATTCAGAGACAAAGGAGAATGAAAGTGAGTGTCTTGACACTAGGTATCCAAATCCCCTTTGCCACACCATGTGCGGGATACAGCACGAGGCTGATAGAACCAGCATCTGGGTAGTACCAGCAGGGTAGCCAAAGCAATGTGTCTTTCCAGGCATTTCCTACCCTCCTTGTCTATTAAAGAACTTTAAATATTTACATACGGAAATTAATTACCAAAATATTATATTACAACCAATTTACTAAATTAATGGGGAGTGGAATGGCACGAAGTGTCTTAACACTCCTTATTTCCCTTTGCCTAACCATGCAATGTGCGCGATACAGCCTGATACTGAAAATTACCTAATCAGCCACAAGTTAATGTTTTTTAAATTATTTTTTATTTAACTTGTATTTTTCAAAATAAGTTCAAATTAACTTTCAAGAAAACTAAAATGTATTATTATCAATTAAATAACAATTAAGTAACGGTCGAGGCCTGTCGTGGCGCAAGCGTGTGACTGTAACCGACAGGTTGTGGGTTCGATCCCTACTCGAGGAAATAGAATATTTAATATTTTAAATTTAAATATTCAATGTTTTCATTTCTTCGCTCTGGTACAAGGCAAAACGCGGCGTTGAGTTCCACCACTTAACACGCAATACCTCAAATTTGGCGGAAAGTGGGGAACGGATGGTGTTAACACTAGGTTCCCAAGTTCCCTCTGCCTACCCTGCCACGTGCGGGATACAGCGTGAAGCTGAATACAGTTGAGTTGATTAACGGTTTACCACTAGCGTTATCGTTGTGAGGAGAATAATTCCTCCGTGCTAGATGTCGGTAGCGGCCGGCCACTGTGCCCGTAGAGCCCACGCCCTCCGCGCTGGAGAAGGAAGCACCGGACGATAAACCCACTGGAAATACATACACAATCACTTATTTAAAAAACTTTGACATAGCGGGATTTGAACCAGCACCTCTTGGGTACAGTCCAAGCGCTCTGACCACATTATCCATACGTTCTCATCAAGCTACGTCGAAATTCTTATACGCTTGGTACCATTTATTTTAAAGAAGTGGCTTAATTTAAATAAATAAGTTATTTATGTTGTTAGTTATCTCTGTAGGGAGATTTAATTTTCCCAAGGATAATTCCTTATTGTACGTTCAGTATCTCATCCTCATCTGTTTTTATATGTTTTTTAAATAAGTCTTTTTTCTTACTAAGTAGTGATTAGAGCTCACTTTAAGATAAATTAAAACATACACAAATTATTTACTGAACTCTGTCGTCGGTAGCTCTGGTACACAAGACCAGTATATACAGTGTAAACTCTATAATTTATAACGTTAATCTCCCTACAGAGCACAATTTGGTTTGTTTGCGATAAACCCACTCACCGCGTTAAAACTCACTGTATATAACGATAACTCTCTATAGCGACAAAAAACGCTTAGTCCCTTGAGTTTCGTTATTACTCCACTTTACACTGTATATATAAATATATAACATAAATAAACATATATTACCAAGTTCCTCGCGACTCGAATTGTTCCTCAACGAAGCCGCGCTCGTGTGTTTCTGTAATACCTTGATCATCGCGTCGCGCTCTGCAACCTTTGACTCTAGTTCCTTTACTCTAGACAAATAAGTAAGCATTTTAATTCAAGGCCCAGCGTAGCGCAGCTGTATATGCGTTTGACTATAAACGCGACTATAATCCTCTGGTAACAAGGTAAAGCGCGGCGTTGAACTTCGCACAATGCCTCAATTTCGGCGGAAAGTGTGTAACTGACCTTGTTCTGTTTACCCAGCCATGTGGGGGACGCAGAGCTGCTGATTATTTGAATTCATAATGAAATAAAAACAGCCAACATGGCATAGCAGCGCGGAGTTAAATTTTAACTTATTTGCAAACTCTTCTTACATGGACCCGCGCTTTTTTAAGCCTTCCATTTTAAAAGTAGTTAAAACATTGTCTATCATTTGTAAGGCACTGCAATATCACCTGCTCTCAAGATCTGCAACTTTCTTCTGCGCCAGATGTAATTCGTCCATGTGCCTTATTTTCTCACTTCGAGCTTCCGCCATGAGCCGCTCCGATTCTGCGGACGTTTTCTCAAGCGCTGCGATTTTAACATCCCTGTTGAAAATTATGTTATTCAATAATATTTTTAGAATTTGGTTAACACATTTTTATAAAATAAACATTTGCCACGTTTCGCCTTTTTTGCAATAGTTTAAACATTTACTTGATTGACTTATATTTGAGATATTCATGGTATGCCAGCCAGCCATGCTGGTAGCGGAACTCAACGATGCGTGCCTTGGCACCAGAGCGAAAAAAGGATTTATATTTTTAGCTTGAAAATGTTTAAATGCAATTCGAGAGAAGCGTGCATACTTGGGTATGGAGGCGGCGGACACGGCGGCCTGCCTCAGCGCGGCCTCCTCCAGGTAGCGCTGCTCCCACTTGGCGCACTCGCCCTCCAGCGCCAGCAGCCGCTCGTCGCGCTCGCGCAGCGCGCGCCGCAGCTCCGCCTCCGCGCCCTCCGCGCCCTCCGCACCACCCCCCGCGCCCCCGCACGCGCCCCCGCACGCGCACTCGCGCTTCCTGTGTAGCAGTGGAGAGATGATGATGTGATCACCAATCGAGGAAATGAACAGGTGAGATACAATGATCAAATATGTTTATTGTTATATTTAATGTTATTTATGGATTGTCAGAATTATATAATACTTCATATTTCAGCGTGATGCGAAAATTATATGTAGTTTTTGCTTTGTATTCGTGAAGTGCAAAGCACCGATATATGTTTGGCCATACCGTACACAATGCTAATGCATTACGGAAGAAGAAGAAGAATGTCGTTATTTCTTCGTGAGATGTGATTTAGTTTAGCTGATCGCATATCCAATGAATTTCACGATGAGAATGAAGAAGAACGTGATGTGAGCACGTTCTAAGTTAAGTTAGCAGTGGGTTCCCTCTCCCCAGTGGCGGTTACCTGAGCGCCTGCAGCTCGGTCTCGAGCTGCGCGCGCAGCTTGCGCTCGGTGTGCTCGCGCCGGTCCGAGGCCTGCTGCAGCGAGGCCAGCGCGCGCTGCAGGCCCAGCACGCGCTCCACGTAGCCGCTGGCGTGGCGACACTGCGGGCAACCGGCCGGTTTGTTACGACTACACATTTCAATGTTATTTTATTCATTAGTATATTGTTTGTGGCCTGTCTGTTGTGTAAAGCGACAGATTGTGGTCACATGCCCAAATGAAATATTTAATATTTTTATTTCTTCACTCTGCTATCCAAAAAGGCACGCATTGAGTTTCACCACTCAACTCAAATTCGGCAGTTCCCAAGTTCCTCCCTCTGCCAACCATAAGCAAGATACATTGTGAAAAATAACAAAATATATCAATACACCAAACCCGTGTCTCACGTTACTACGAACGTATATTTCTATAAGAATTAAAAAAATGCCCTCGACTTTTTAAAAAGACTACCATGTGACAATGACAGTTCAGCTAGGTACCTCGTCCTCGAGGCGCACGACGTTGGCCTGCGCGTTGGTGAGCGCGGTGTCCAGGATGTCGATGTGCGTGCGCTGCTCCTGCAGCGTGGCGCGCTGCGCCGACATCTCGATCTCCTGCCGCTCCTTGGCGCACGCCAGCTCCTTGTCTGACACACACACACACACAACCATCACGCACCCACACATACACATGCACAGCGGTTGTGATTTCGATTTCATCTCGGAATTAATTATTTTCATTTCCTCCTGCTCTAGTCACAATACAAAACGTGACATCGGCCTCTCAACAGACAATATCTCAAAAATTGAGCTGAAAATGATAAACAGAGCGTCTTACAAGTTAATTGCTTCTGTCTTCTATACAATATATGGTATAAATCCTGAAGATAAAACTTATTTTATTTAGCAAAAAGAAAACAACAGTCAATCAATCACTTTTATATATACCCATATTTAAGTCACTAAATTTATTTGAGACATTAATATCTAACAAATAATTATACAGTAATGTATAACATAACAAACATAAATAAAAAATATGAATGTAAACTCTAATCACCTGACTTAAACGTAACCGCAATAAATAAATTAAATTAATATGTTTGTACATAAACAAAAGCCAAAACACTAACTTTGAGTAATAAGCTGTGCAATGAGCATCTCCCTGTTCTGCAGCTCCTTGCGCAGCGCGTCGGCGCCGTCGCCGTCCGCGCGCACCCCCTGCGATAACAACTCTACCTGCAATCATACAAACGTACATTATTTTTATACAACTTTATTTTAATTTTGGGCTTTAGTGTCACTATTATGTCTTAAATTCAGACTGGAAACAGAGTGCTCTGAAACTAGTCTCTTTCTGAGTGTAGCCTAGTCTAGCCGGAAAATAATATATATGTATTTATTACTTTAATTTCTTCGATCTGGTAACAAGGTAAAGAGCGCATTGGGTTACGCCACTCAACATGCAATGCCTCAAATTCGTCGAAAAGTAAAGAACGGAACGCAGTATCTCAACACTAAATTCCTACTGCCTACCCTGTAATGTGCGGAAGTGAAAAAAAAACATTATGTAATACAATACATTGAACATAATCCAAACGTACTACAATGAACGACAGACCTGTTGTTTCAAGGCGCGGTTGAGCTCGTGCAGGCGGCGGCAGTCGGCCTGCAGGCGCACGCGGGCGGCGCGCTCGAGGCGCTCGCGCCGCTCACAGGACCCCACCAGGTCCTCGTGGGCCGTGCGGACCTTTTCCACTTCCTCCTCTAGCTGCACACAAATGCATATAACAAAAATATAAAACGTTAAACTTACTTTACTATTCTACGTAACAGAATGAAGTTTTTCATAATTATGGTAAACTACAACGATTGCATCGTCTCGACGCGTTGTTCCGTAATATGTATTTAAAGCAATCCAGTACGCGCCTCAAAATATTTATATATAAAAAGGCTTTATATATAAATACTACGTTACTTAACTCTTTCCATTATTTAATCATGATCATGAAATAAATATCTGCAAGAATCGAACCCATGTACTATGATAAATTATAATGGCGAAGTTTTAAAAAAGATAAGCTTTCACTTCTCATTCCACTGAATTTAAAGTTTAAAAATAAACATCCGACAAATGAGACAAAATAATCGAAAGCAAGGTTACGGTAGTATATGTGAATCACACTATAAAACAGCAAGATTCAGTGCAACGCACTTTGAGGTGATTTTCATTCAAATCGTGTGAATGACGCCGCCGCCCAAAATAAACGTTACTCACGCGGCGTATCAAATGTACGAATGTTGTACGATTTTCTCGTACAATTGTTTGACTGTTAGCTCTGAGGGTTAATTACCGATAACATGTTAATTTTCTACTATGATTTTTTTAACCTATTTTACGTTTTTCAGTACAACGTTTAACGTAAATAAGTATCTTACTGAAGAAATCCTTTAGGTGTATTGCCGACATTATCGTCATTCATCAAAAAATAATAAAACATCACACACTGTCGTGGCGCAGTGGCAAAAGCGTGTGCCTGTAACCGACAGGTTCTGGGTTCGATCCCCACTCGAGGAAATGAAATATTTAATATTTTCAATTTAAATATTTAATGTTTTCATTTCTTCGCTCTGGTAGAAGGCAAACCGCTGCTTTGAATTCCACCACTAAACACGCTATGCCTCAAATTCGATGGAAAGTGGGGAGCGAAAGTGGAACGGAGTGTCTTAACACTAGGTTCCCAACTTCCCTCTGCCTACCCTGCCATCTTCGGGATACATCGTGAAGCTGAGTAATATCAATAAATAAAAAAAATATATTAATACAGTCTCGACTGAAAAATATTATATTATTTTTAAGATAAACATAAAATATGTAGAAACATATTTATTAGGAATTTTAACTACAGTAAATTTTCAACATAAATAGTGTTCAAAGCGAAGCTTGAGTTTATTTTGATAACCTAAATAGTCAAAATGGAATTGCGCAACAAGATCTCCATACCACAGATGTACCATTTATTTTAAATATTCCTATTCATAACATAAATAAGCAAAATGCAAAGTGGATATTAATCGCTAAGTAAATATTTATCGTAAGCTGAACGCGAAAACTTAAAAGGAAAAATGTCAGGATTAAAAATTCGCCGCTTTATTCAGTATTAATTTAAACTCTTAAAAAGTGTAAAATAATATAAACTTTCTGCTACCATCACTATCAGCACAATTACCATCATCATATAGTTTTTACTGATATAACTAACTCAAGGAAATGAAATATTTAATATTTTCATTTCGTCGCTCTGGTAACAAGGCAAAGCGTGACGTTGAGTTCCGCCACTCAACATGAATTTCCTCAAATTCGGCGGAAAGTGACAAATGTGAGAATAAAAAACTAAGTTCTCAAGTTCCCGCTGCCTACTGCCCAGTGAAGAATACAGCGTAAAGCTGAAAATAAATATATAATAAACTGAGTTGAATAACAAGCAGTTGTTTTTATCGATCTCACGCTGTATGTTTAAGCCAAATGCGGTGGGCGATAAAAGTCGACTTTCAATTATCAGAGGAATGCGCTTTACATCCTGTTCAACAACACTTTATGCATTTATTACGTAACAAATAAATTTCTTCTCCAGCACATATTTGATCCGAAAAACGTTATCGTGTGCTAATATCAATTTATTTTGTTGCATACAAAAAGGGTTGCCAACGCAACCAATAATGCGTCTAGTGTTAAGAGATTACATTCTTCACTTGTCGCAGTTTTCTGACAACGCGTGTCCCTACACGCTTGGCCATGACACGGCTTTTTAAGATCGTATACGGTAAAATTTTTAGATGTCTGGCTTGTATAGTTTTTTTTAGCGTTACGCGATGAACGTAGCGCGTTCGAAACTAATACAAAGCATGTTAGGCCTTCTTATTTCAGAAGTTGGCAACCCTAATCGCGTAAAAACAGATCGGAAAAATATGCGAACTTAAAATTAAACCTTCATAATTTGTTTTCTAAACGGTACTGAAAATAAACGATAGTTTTTTTGTAATAACAAATAAAAGGATTGGCATGTGTTAGTTATGGTACAATATTAATATTACATAAATGATATATATTTAGAATTACCTTATTGGTCTTAGCGACCCTCTCGCAGGCGTCGGCCAGCTGCCGCTTGAGCTGATGGTTCTCGGCGGCCAAGGCGTCCAGCACGGCCGTGAAGGCGTCGTCGGGCTCCTCCAGCGAGCCCTCCCCGCCGCTGCACCAGCCGCTGGACTCCGAGCCGCCGGGCACCGCGCGCACGCCCACGCTGGACCACACACTAGCTTTTGTATTCTTTCTTATATTTCCTTTATCAGCTTCACGCTGTATCCCGCAGGTGACAGGGTAGACCGAGTGAGTGTTAGGACACTCCGTTCCGAGTTTTCCGCAAAATTTGAGGCATTGCGTGTTGAGGTGACGGAACTCAACGCCGCAATAAAAATCAAAATATTAAATATTTTATTTAAAAATATAACGTATTTCATTTATTCAAGTTAAAGGGGATCGAACCTTCGGGTTCGGACCTGCCGTTTTTACAGTCATAGGCTTGTGTCCCTGCGCCACTACAGACTTGAAATATTATTTTTCTATACTAAGAAAACAACTAATATTTATCTTTATTTTTTTATGGAAAACACAAGGCAAACGAGCGTACGGTCACCCGATGGTGAGTGATCACCGTCGCCCACGGCCTCGTGTAAACGTAAGAAAAAAATTATAATTATAAATTATGACATCAAGTCTACATAGCCATGTACACCTAAGTGAAGTTAGCCATGCCTTGTTAACCATACTAAGATTAAGGTTTCTCCTTCACAATGTTCACCATATCAATTTAATCTTAGAAGGGGCTCAATTGTGACACTGATATTCAGACCACTTTTCATACTAAATGTCTTGTACTGAGTGATTTAAGAAATCAGTTTTTCTGTTAAATTCTCACCTTGTTAAATCCGGCTGAGATCTAGACAGATTCAGCTTCTCCTTGCTAAGTTTGGCTTTTCCCTTGCCCTTCCTCTCCTCCCTGGGCTTAGAGGCGGGGGGCGTGGGGCCGCGCGGGGAGGGCGACTGCGCTACCTCCTTGGCTAAATGCTTTAACACTGACGACTGGTTCAGGAAGTCATCTGGTATTTCCGTTATCTCCTGTTTTTATTAACAAAATTTGTTAAAAATTATACATGTTACATAAAACGGACGAAAAATAAATAAAATGTCTATCTAATATATATAAAAGCTATAAATAAGAATTTTATTTACCCACGCTGGCAAGTTGAGTATGACCACTCAATGCCACAAATTGAAAAGAAAAAAAAGGAGAATTAATACAAACCTGTACTCCATGATCGGGTGGACTAGTATATATCCTTTGCCCACCAATGTCAATATAATTAGCACTGGCCGTAATAGCTTGTTCCTTGTGTATTTTTGGTAAAGGGATGCCACTCGGTTTCTTCCCAACTTCACTTTTCTTCAATGTGTGATAAGGAGATGATTGTGTATTTGGATGTTTCACTTCACTATTTGTTCGTTCGTGCTCGCTGGTAATTATAAACAAACAAAGTATGTAAAAATAAAATGATTTAAAATAAAATTATAATCCCTGTGAAATAAAAAAAAAATAATTTCAATAACTAAAGAAATGAATTGTGTGTGTGACTAATTTCTTATTTATTTAGCTAAAATTTATCATTTTAATGTATTTTGTTTTATGTTGTCTTAAAAGTAATGACTTTTTTAGGATAAGAAAGTAATTGTATTAGTAAATAAAAGCGGACGAAGCCGCGGCCGGTCCCTCGTATAACATAATAATTATGTTATTATTTTCATCATTATTGATAGTGATATGTTTCAGACTTACCGAATAGGTGTAGGTCGAGATGACCAAGAATCGTCTTGATTGTGAATAATAAGAGTATTGTATGATGAAGAAGATACATCAAGTGAACTCCTATTACTGTTACTTCCACCCACTGAATCTTTAAGTGAGTTTCGATTGCTATTTGTCACACTATCCTGTTATCCATGAAAATAATATTCAAGTATAAGTGTCTAACATTTTCATTGTTTTCTTCAGTTTCCAACCATATCGCGCATATGGCAGAGTAGGCAGAGGGAACTTGGGAACCTAGTGTTAAGACATTTTGTTCTCATCTCCACTTTCTCTAAAGCTTAGAGGCATTATGTGTTGAGTGATGGAAGTCAACAAACTATGGTACAAAATTATTAAGTATTTTATTTCATTAGATATAAAATACTTAATAATTTTGTACCATTGTTTGTAAGTATTTTATTACAAAATTATTAAGTATTTCATTTCTTTGTACCCCTGTGAATGTAGAAAAAAACATTTCAAGGATCTATAGTTCTACAGATACATAATACTAATTTCAAAACAAGTATAAGGCTTCAAAAAATGAGCTCTATTCATCTTCACATTCCTCATACAAAAATTCAATGCATGAATATTTACAATAACAAAATAAAATGAATAGAATTGTCTATCAGTGATTCAATATTATATTTTTTTTCTTCTTTTTCTTGATTCAATATAACTTTTAATTGTTTTTTTGCAAGTGCAAATTATTATGTCCACTACACTACATCACAAACAAATAATTTAAATATCAAGTATATTTGTCTTTCTTTTTGTCCTAGCACATTTGTAGACTATATGACTAAAGTTTTTCTACTAAGCATTAGTTTATGTATGACTTTTATGTATATCTATACATTTATTTTTTACATATATCAATACATCTTTTACATATATCTATACATTTGTGATTTCAATATGTTTTCCCAAATGGTTATTGTTATTTACATGAAACCTAACACAGAAAACAATTTCAAAATTCTTGTCTGTCTGCCTGTTTAATAAGAAAGAAAGCAGCCAAATATTGGACTTACACTGAAAAGAAGTCTTTTTGCGCTATTTGTATATATTTCATAAAACTTAACACAGAAATGATGATACAGAAAACCATACTAAAATAGCTAAACCATCCTAAAATAAATGCTCTAAATCCTTTCATTGAAAAAATATTAATTATTATTTCTGTATATGTCAAGCGTACATATAATAAAGTATTTTATATCTTATAACCATTTATTTTAATTACACAATTTTAGATATTGATGATTATCATGGTAATTACTCATTTTCCTTATATAATAAAAGAAATTGTAATTTCCATAAATAATTCATGTTGTAATCTTATTTTATGAAAAACCAAAAATACCTTTAAAGAGTTTCTATTATTGTTATTATTTGTCTGGCTTTGATTCTCTTGACCTTGTGGCTCAACTCTAGCTGTGTGACGAACAACATATCTTTCTTCTCTTGACAAATTTTCATTAGAAGTTGATACATCTGTCTCACTGCCAGATAAACTTTGAGGGAATCCACTTGGAACTGATAAAAAAGTAATTACTACATTTCAGCTGCATACTTCTCCTGTACTTAGCAAGATAGCCAGGTATCTAGTCTATCTGTCTCTAAATACACTTTTATGGCTTAACTAAGAATATTTTATCCAATAATCTATTGAAGTCATTATAAATATATTTCAATTACTATTATTAAAGAAAACAAAACGAAATGTTTGTTTAAAAAAAAGAGTTATCGGTAATAATTTTAACTTTAAAGTTTATGTTATCACAATAACAGTAATGAATCATAGCTTAGGTATGTGAATGTCAATATTTCAAATATGCGACATTTTAATTAAATTACTTACCAGTTTGCTTTTGTGTTCTTTGGATATTATTTGCGAATGATAAAAACCGTCCTGTAGGTCTCATAGACCCCATTTTTGTAATAGAATGTTTTAATTCAGTTGGAAATCATTTCACTTTTTTGTAACAATGTCATTAAAAAAAAATTGAGTATTCTCTAAAACAAATAATATTATAGTGTTAATTTATGTTATCCTTGTGTTTAGAAATAAAATGCAATAAGTAAAACTAGAAAGACCTATTACGATTTCGTAAATAATACAGGCATGTAACATGACTGAAATTGGCATATTTTTACATTTAAGCAAATTATTTCTTAAATAAGATATTTATTAAACTCACAACACTAATTAATCAATGAATATCAAGACAATAAACCAAATTACTGAATTCTTGGATATGAAAATTTATATTTATTGACTGATTGATTGAATTAGAATAGAAAATGTCAAAAAGTAAATACCTGAACCTATTTTTTTTATAATGCACACAGACGATAACTTTAACGCGGTCTACATTATAGTTGGTACTTACGAGATGTAGATTTATTTTACTCTCGTAAAATGGGGTGGATAGAAAAGGATGATACTATTTATTCTAACAATTCTGCTGACTTCATCATTTCATTTTAAACAAATCTCCTGACTTTAAATATAATTAAATGACTTTGTATTGATTAGATATAGCAAAACATATAAAATTACAAGTAATTTATATTTAGACGAGATTAGAAGACACTGTACCCCACACCACAGTATTTATCAGTTCATTTCAATAGTAGTAGTATTTCGTCGGTTCAATTATGGGGTGAGTAGAATATATTATGTTACTATTTCTATATGTAATTTCGTATTTAGCGTGGCGTTATAGTTTGTAAGAAGTTATCCTCGATATATAACAGTCTGACTGTTATCTAAGCTTGCGTGCTTGAGACGTGTTTATACGTTGACGCAAATTTAGTAGAAGAATTTCGAACGGTTATATGTTGTGAAACAATAGGCTGTTTTTGAAGAACTCTTTTCTTTTTTAAGCTTCATGTTTTTAAATTATATTCCTATAAAATTCACGCTCTTTGTTCTTTATTTGTTTAATATGTTAATTTTATTTTCAAAACGGCCATAATTTAAAGGCTGATTAGACGCTTGTGATGACTTGGCAGCCGCCCGCCAGCTCCGAACCATTACAAACGTTTGACCGAAGAGTAAAACAATTTATATTGTAAGAGTGCAGGGGAAAAATTCAAGTACAATTGCAGCTGCAAATTAAATTCGAACCAATACATTCTCACACGACTCACATACATACAAATCTATTTATTATTTATTTGCATGCATGATAGATATTTGAAATTGAAACAAGATAAATTATTACATGGTTTCGGGCTGTCAATCTTGTATTATCATCGCCAAATTTATAAGGTAATTTTCCAATCAATTTGGGATTGATATCTAGGTTAGTTATTTATAAAGATATTTATTGTTAAGGCAGTAAAATTTTGTGTGACATTTTTTAAGTAAATATAAGTTGAAGAGAAACCAACATAACATCTGTAACAGATTTGAATATTTTTTTTATATTATTAATTTCCAGAACATTTTTCTTCAAAAAATTTCTGCAATATGTGATACAGTATAGAAACAATATAACATCATTTTATTTGGATAGCATATGTTAATTTCGGTTCTCTAAACATGTTATTATTTTGGCTCCAGTTGCTTACTTCAATTATTTTACTTTTGTATTCTTTACACGACTTCGTTATATTTTCAAAACACTTTGTCAGGACCCAGCCACACATAATTTCTTTGACTTATTCGTATTTTAATACGATATTGGCAAACGATTTTAATTAATAAATAATATAATATAATAGTATTACACAGAACAGAGAATAGAGTCTTTTCACAAAATAAAAAATACGTTACTTAATACAACATCCTTTCGCAATATTGTATAACACTATCACTTTGGGGTGAAGTAGCTACATTAAGGCGAAGTAGAATAAAGCTCGACTTGACACACTTTCGTAAGCAAACCAACTGAAATACTATTGTAAATATGGAATTGCAGATATGTACTGTCTTTAAAAATAATTCTATGAGTTTATACGAATTATACGAACTAATACCAGTGTTTTGCTTTTTTTAAATGTCTTTTTATCTTTATGATTAATATATTTCAGATTCCATACAAACGGCTTTAATATGCCTCGAGGATAGTTATAATTTCATTATTTGATCAAATGTTTATTGCTAAGACGCGGTTATTCAAATATATATAGATATAAATGCAGAGTTGCATAATAGTGACCCAATTGCATTCGATTCGAACTCGAAAGCGAAAATGAATCCGTGTAAACACATCACACACGCAAGTATTTGTGACAAATTCCTTTGATCTGTATTCATGCATTGAAAAAAACCGACACCAGTCTGGATGGACGACAAGCTCACGCAAGCCATCACATTCACAAGCCACAACAAACACGTTGGTGCTTGTGAAAGCTTGGCAAACGTCCAAAAGCGTACAAACGCTCTTTTATTATTATTGATCTGTATTTTAATTACATTTTTAAATTTGAACTTCGGACTCAATAAAATAATTGAAATATAAATTTATATTGACAAAATTTCTATAAAAATATATTTTTTGAAATACTTGCAACATTTTATCTACAGATTATAGTGAAGATTAAAGATTACAAAAAATTTAATTTAAAAGACAAATTTACGTGTTTTTTGAAAATGTTGTGCGGAATTATAAAGAGGTCAACACAAATTTCAGCACAATTAATAAATATCACAGTAAGGCAGTTAACAAGATCTTCAATTAGTAAACCACATGTAATATGTATGTTGCACAGATTTACTTTAAGTTATTGGCAATTTATATTTTTAATATTTTAATTTGCTACATAAACAATACACTTACATAAGGTGAAGATCAATAAATTAATGTACATTGATTGCAGATCCACTTGAAAGCAACAAACATTCAAATGTGTCGCATCGCTTTTATTCAAACCAAGCTAGTGTTGAAGAATTAATAGTGGATTATGATTATGTTACCAAAGCTACAAATGACAAGAAATCGTTGATTATAGATGTTAGGGAACCTGATGAAATAAAAGAGCTTGGTAAAATACCAAATAGTATCAACATTCCTTGTAAGTAAACTATATATGTATTTTAAAATGACAATGTTTTTAACTTTTAATTAAAGCAGACTTAAAGCAGGCTTACAGTAAAAGTACTGTAAGTATCATAATATATAAATATTAGAGGTGTGCCAATTATAAATTTGGCCGAGTCTATTCATTTAGTTAAAGTTTGAAGAAGCTGACAAGTCAGCTAAGCTGAATATAGTTTTCTAGGATTTCTCTATGCAATACTTCATTAATGATGATTAAAGAGCTACATTAATTCAGATCTGTCCTGGCACAAGGGTACAAGACTGACTGTAAAAATTTAATTTTGTGGGTTCTATTCCTACTCGAGTAATTTTCAAATTAAATATTGAATGTTTAATTTCTTCTCTCTGCTATTAGCCCAAGTGCAGCATTAAGCTGAGACATTGCTGATATGCAATTCCATGCATGATATGCAATGTCTCAGCTCAGACATTGCATGATAATGCAATGTCTTAAATTTGGCAGAATGTGGAGAAAGGAACAATGTGTCTTAACACTAGGTTCGCAAGTTCTCTCTGTCTGCCCTGCCATGTGCAGGACACTATGTGAAGCTGAATTAAAAAAGCTCAATCAAGTCAAATAAATCTAGCCATATACTAGCATAGAGGGAAAAAGTCTTGCAACTCCAACTGATAATTTCTCAGTCTTAACTATTACCTAATACTCAGAAATTATAAAACAAATCTAATTAATCTACTAAAATGGTTACATTGTAGTGTATGGATAAGTACAGTAGTATATACCAATGCATTTTTATAGGTGTTTTAAAAGACAATGTTTTGTAGAATATTGTTTATGTTGTAACATATTGTAGGTAAGTTTTAAATAAAGGTTATCATGTAAGTGTACAGGAAGCTGTAACCTTTTCTTAAAATAATAAAAAACATAAAAAAAATTAAAAAGTATGTTCTTCCCAATCAACATTAAATTTCATTACAATCAATACAGAATTTGGCCATGGGGATGTCACAGACAGTGTTACTTTCACATTTTTAGTATAACTACGGATTGAAAAATACACCAAGAAAAACCCATATCCATAATATAGTCAGTATCTACTCTAATCCTAAAGCCTGTTGTGGTGCATGTGACTGTAAATTCCACAAGTGAGTCTGATCCCCGCTTAAGGAAATGATATATTTATATTTTCATTTCTCCCCTCTGGTACCAATGCTCAGTGCGGCATTGTGTTCTGCCACTCAACACACAATGCCTCAAATTTGGCAACAAGTGGAACGGAACGGAGTGTAGTAGCACTAGTACAGGTTTTCTCTGCCAATTTAGCATGTAGTTAAAAAAAAGGAATAAATTATACATACAGTAAAGTTCAAGAATACATAAAAACATGTCAAACACAAGTCCTAAGATTTTGTAATAAATATTGATCTTTATGAACTTGCAATTGATTATGCCCTAGTGACAAAGGTTACTAGCAATTCTCTCTTTTCATATAAAACCAATAAACATTATTGAACGTAAACAAATGTTTAGCGCCACAGCTACTCACAAAAAAAAATATTTTTATGTTTATTTAATTGTGCATGTATTTTATACTTTAAACACCTGACACATGGCCCAATATTTTTGTTTATATTTTTAGTAGGAAATGTATCTTCTACTCTTGGTACTATGACTGATAGAGAATTTGAAAATTTATTTAAAAAACCTAAGCCAACAGAAGAGACAGAAATAATATTTTACTGTATGTCTGGGAAAAGATCAGGAATGGCACAACAAAATGCTGTAAATTTAGGATATAAAAAGTATGTATAATAAAAAATATTTGTATACATTATAATTATTCAATTTATAAATATATCTATATAATATTTATGTATTTTTACAGTGTGAAAAACTATCTCGGCAGCTGGTCAGACTGGGCAAGCAGAAATGTGTGAATGATGTAGTCATTTCCATTATATTTAACCTGAATTATATTATGTAGATGTTAAATTATTAAATAATATTATGCTTAAATTTCTGTGTATTTTATATAAACAATGCAAAGGGTAATTCTCTGTAAGACAATTATTTTTGTCTTCGAGACCAATCATTCCAGCTTCCCAAGTAAGTCTTGGATCTGAAAAAATAAATTATGTTATGATATAAAGAAAATATTTTCTTTATTACAGAAGAGATATGTTACAGTAGACAGTATCTCGACCAACTATTGTATTGTTCTTAGGTGTTTAAATAAAGTTATTATTTACTATAAATGTCAATTCAATAACTATTGTATATTTTGATGATTAAAAAAATATATCTACTTGCTATATCCAAGCTCAATTGCTTTATCAAGAGCTTCAGTAGAACGTCTTCCAGATTGGCAGTAAAATATTAACTCATCAGACGAAGATGGCTTAGGTCTTTCAAATTGTTTAAGGAATTCTTCTTCTGACATAGTTTTTAACACATTTTGAACATTACTCACTGCAAAGAAAATTTTATATAGTATTTGTAATATAAGTATATAATAGTATAAGTATATAATGATTCAATTAAAAAAAATTACAAAACATACATGGAATATTAATGCTTGATGGTATTTTCCCACTTGATTTTACCTCTTCTGGATTACGGACATCAATTATTACTTTTTCTGGTTGATGAATAATTTTAAGCATATCTTCATAACTAAGCACTCTTTTAGGATCTACCATCTTAGAAAAGGATCCTTAATAAAAGAAAAAAAAATATAAATGATTAAAACAAATCTAATTGTTTGATTAAGTTTTATTTATTGATATTAAACTACGGCAGATAGCAGTCATGGCGCCCAAATACTCCATGTTTAATTGTTAATGTTAGCAATGAACAAATCCACAATTAATTATTCATGTGGTGTTTATTTATTCATGAAGCACTTTTCAATATCTTCTTAAATTGGTAATTTAAGAACATATTGAAAAGTGCTCCACTACATAAATAAATTAATTGTGGAGTTAAATCTTTACACGAGACTTTTGATTTCCTTTAGACATAAGAAACAAGTTTTATAAATTTACATGCACATGTGAAAGGAAATCATTTATTAAACTCGCATTCACATTATAGTCATTTAAGATGTAATGCAGAAGACAATAATTAGAGATATTTTTATTAATTTTGCCTACGATACATACAAATTGTTAGAATATGTCAAGAAAATAAAACAATTATAAAGGCTTCCTTTAAAAAAAATTACTGAATATTGTATGCGACGCCCCTGCACGAGATATTAATTGCATTACAGACATTGAAAAATATAATAATTACTTGGTTGCTTAAGGTTTTAAGATTTGTTTATTATACCCAGTTTCTTTTATTATTTAGCCTTCAAATAATAATTGACATTTGACAGGATAAATATACAAACGGTTGATTATAGTCATATTTTATCTGCAATAAATACGGTACCTACCCTCTGATAGGCTACTAGTGGGCTATGGAGGGTAAAGGTAAGGTAAGGAGGTAGGTTTTTGTAGAAATAAAGAGGTTGTCTATACAGCAAAGGTATAAATTATAAAGTACTTGTTACTATTCTTTGGCTTATCAGGAATAAGATTGGTGCATTTTGATGTTCAATAATCTTTTAAGTTTAGTAATATTCATAAAAATCTGTGTGTATATACGATTTTAATATATTTTAGGGAAACAGAAACGTGAAAGAAAGAGAATAGAGATTATAGAGACGCTTCGTGGGGTGAAAAGATACGTAATAGATATTGATAAAAATGTGAACTAGTAAGGGGGTATATAAAAAAAATGATGAAACGGTTGTCACTGGGTTACATAACTATATAACGTTTTTCTGACCGATTTGTTGGTAAAATGCTACAGTCTTCTTCCCATCCTTTCTGGTCTAAGCTGTCCGAGTTAGCTGACCTCATTCCTCGTGGTAAGCCGCTTTCCTACTTGCTTGTTAGTTACCTAAAATTTACCTCCCTTCCTCACCCTCTGTCCCGCTATCCTGCTAACCCTTTATTCTGTACGCCTTATAAGACTTTAGTACATCACCCCTCTGTCATCACAAATCTTGGTCTAACCAAGGGAGCTGATGACACCAACACAAAGTTTCAAGCCATAGTAAATGAAAATTGGTTAATTCATATCCTTATCTTTACAGATGCATCTAAGCTTTCAAAGGAAAGCTGTGTTGGTGCAGCATGCAGGATACCAAAATTCAAAATTATATTACAATTTAAATGTCCTTCCGAATCATTCGTGTTTACTGAAGAGGCTGTTGCTTTGTTAGAAGCAATCCGGTTCACACTCTCCCATGACTTTAAACAGACTGCTATTTTTACTGACTCTTTAAGCTGCATACTAGCGGTAAAGGAAAACCCCTTTCATAGTAAATTAAGGTCTTCGATTATTTTTAAGGATTCGTGAAGAACTGTACTCTTATTATTTAAAGGGTTTGGTTGTTACTTTGGTATGGATTCCAGGGCATTCTGGAATTAGTGGGAATGAATCTGCAGACTCTTGCGCAAAATTAGCCATCCAGTGTGGTAATTTGGATCACTTTTCTATTTCGGCCCAGGATCTGTTGTCACTTGCATTAACTCATTTGGATGTGTCATGGTCTGAATTTTGGAATATGTCAAAATCCCAGAAAGGTAAGTTCTATGCTGCGATTCAACCTAATATCCCCAGGCGACCATGGTTTTATTCTCAAAAATTTATTGAACGGAGGATAATATCGACCATTTGTCGCTTGCGCCTTGGACATGCGTGCACACCTGTACATCTAGCTTAGATCAGGGTCAGGGACCACTCACTGTGTGAATGTGGTCTGGACGACGGTTCCCCTTCTCATGTCCTTTTTACATGCCCCAAGTTAATCCATCCCTTATATAATGTCCTTCCTCACAAAGTTCCCCGTCCCCTTAATGTTCAATGTTTGTGTTTAGTCCATTATGTAAATATATTAGATATAACAATATTAAATTGTAAATTAACACCTTTGTATTATATATTTCTTATTACTAACCTTGTGTGTACATAATGTATATATTTATTTTTATACATATATAATTTATTTATTTTTATCTAGATCTTCTTTTTAATATGCATACTCCTATTGTGTAATATATTTTTTTTTCTACCGTACAACCTCCTTCGTGTCTTCTCCATTCAACGTGACATTGGCGAAGTGATATGTGCTCAACCGGCACGCTCGGAACGCCATAATCAAAGAACCATACCATACCATATAACGTTTTTAGCAAACATTACTTAAAATATATATATATATATATATATATATATATATATATATATATATATATATATATATATATATATATATATATATATATAATCCATTAAAGGTTGCTAGCGTATACCTTATTTTTGTGAATGAATTTTTCGGATTTTTTTACTTATAGTGTAAATTTTCACTTTGCGCCTAATTTTATAACTGCAGAGCTACAAAGCTACCAAGCTATGTCGAAAGCTTTATGAGAACGAATAGCTGACTTACTCAGAGCGCTTGCACGTTTTCAAATTTTTATACCTTTGCTCTACCAGTCATGGCTATACGCTCTACACATTTTAGATATAGATTCTTGTGCAAGAATTTAATAACTACTAAACAAACCATTGAATTCATCCATTTATATGGACTATTTGTCCAATATACATGTATACAACATATATCTTGTGCAATAACATACATTTTGTGCATAATAAACTTTTAGCTAAATAATGTTTGTGACTAATCACCATGAGGATGCACTTCTTATGATTGAAATCTTATTCCCTTGATGTTGTTCCAGCAAGAGAGAGATAAAGGGAGAAAGCATAGAGCAAATTTCATTGTAAAAATATATTTTTTTTATATTACAATACAATATAACCATCCCATAATGTAGATAAAAATGCAATGTTCATATCAGTCTTAACACTGGATATAAAAGTTAAAAATGTATAGGTATGCTCTTAAATGACTGAGTATTTTAATATTTATAGATATACATATATACAAACAAAAAAATATTATAAAAATATAAGTCTTAATAAGCTAATTGTAAATGTTATTAATAAGGTTAACAAGTTGTTCTTATCTTTTGAGCATATCATATATTATCTCTTAATTAATGATTTATCTAATCTACCCTCGTAGTGTAATGATTTTTATAAATTTTATTAAAGTTTTTTTTTAATTTGCGATTTTTTCAAAATATTTCCTTTTGTCTTCAGGTGTAGGTATTATCTGTAAAAAATAACATAATGTAAATTTTTAAGAACTCTTAATATGCAAATTACATTTTTTATAATAGATATACAAGAAATAAAAAAGTACTTACAGTATCCTGCCCAGGTTTCCATCCAGCAGGACATACTTCACCATGGCTGTCAGTGTATTGGAATGCTTGCACCAATCTTAAGGTTTCATCTACTGATCTTCCTACAGGGAGATCATTCATAGTAATCTGTCTTAAAATTCCTTTATCATCAATAATGAATAAACCTCTTAATGTATGTCCTAAATCTTCTAAGTACACTCCATAGTCTTTAGCTATAGAATGTGTTAAGTCACTTAACAGAGGTATATTAATTTTTCCAAGTCCACCTTCCTTACGAGGTGTGTTAATCCATGCTAGATGAGTAAAATGCGAATCAACAGAACATGCTACAACTTCAACATTAATCTTCTTAAATTCTTCAATTCTTTCAGAAAAAGCTAATATTTCAGTAGGACAAACAAAGGTGCTGTAACAAGAATTTTAAAAATAACAAGACATGTATGATATAATATAAATAACCTCAGTATAATAGTTTTTAGACACTAGTACAGAATGTGGTCACAAGCATGCAATTGAAAATCTTACAGTTTGATTCTAAATTGAGAAAATGTAATATTTAATATTTTCTGAAATAGCACAGCAATGTTTTAACGGGAATGGAGTGTCTGAAGTCCATATTCGCGCGGCCTGCCCTGCCATATGCTGGCTATGATGTGAAGCTATAGATAATACTTGTACCAACTTACAAATCTAAGGGATAAAAGAAAAATACTAGATATTTTCCCTTAAAGCTAGATAAGGAGAGTTGTTTTATCTCGCCATTGATAACGGCTGTTGCCTCCCACTCGGGAGCCGGTTTTGAAACTGTAAGGAAATTAACGTAAGATAAGTTTTAGTGTAAAATATAAAGATGATTTTTTAATAAATATTATATACATACTCATGGCTTTAGTAAATTGTAATTTATGATCAACTTTTCTGGCGCCGCCGGGAAAAACATTACCGCTTCCAAAAGAATAACACGAGTCGCTTTCAAACAATGACGAATTACATTTTGAGATTATGCATATTGCGGTTATAAGGATAGCTACCGCCCAGTTCATTTTATAAAATACCAATTAATAATTATTAGATGATTTTTTTTAAAAAACAAAAAATACCGACTACGGTATAAACGAGCAAAATACAATATGAAATGAATATGTCAAACAAATCTGACTTCCAACTTCTAAGCTTTCCAAATCTTGATAGTTTAAAAGTCACAGAACACATTAACCCAATGGGACACGTAACACGTATTATTTAACGATAATTAGAATATTATTTTAAGTAAACATATTTTCTAATTTTAAAATTATAATATACGGTATTACGGTAACTTATTATTTAGTTTAATTTTTGCCCTTTATGTGTTTGTACTTAATATGTTTAATTAATTATTTATAAATAACCTTTTTTTTTTAAATTACATCTAGTAAAGTTAAATTACAAAAAATAAGAAATATATATTAATAAATATAATATATAATAATATCTATTTATATAATATTTATGGTACTTGCGATTTAATTTTCAATTGTAAATACTATTTTATCTGTAGAGATTGACTCAAGTTTCTGTTTTATTTATAATCTGTTTTGCATCGTTCGCATTCGCAATAGCTGCGAATGTTGTACTTCTTCTTTCGTAATATAATTTATTTATATTTGGATGAAATCGTTTAAAATGTGTTTGTCTTGGTGTTTTAAATCATTTTCATAAGTTTAGTTTTTTTCAAGTCCATCGCAACAAGTTGCGGTAAGTTTTTAAAGCAAAGTTCGTCTGAATCCACTTGTCGTTCATTATGGCGGTCTGATTACATTAAGTTTAATGTTTAAGCTTTAGAAGTTAATATTATATTGTTAGAGCTTATTCTGTATCGCCAATGTTGATTTCCAGTGTAATTTCTTAAGTTATATTTATTATAGATGGACGCGCCAGACGAGGGGGTTCTAGATGTGGATTTATTAGCTGACGATGGGTCAGATGAAGAATGCGAGGCTCCGCCGTCTTCAGGTAGAGTAATAAATTGAACATACTTTTATAATCTGTCTGCCTTAAAACTGACGACTCCATATAAAAGTTAAAATATGGTTAACTTTAATGTATTTGTTTTATAAATAATTAGTTAATTTTATAGATTTTTATGCTGGTCCTGCTTCAACTCCAACATCATGCGCATCGTCACCCCGTGGCGAAGAGCCGGCCTCTCCACTGGCTGTGGTTTCACAACCAGCATTCTTCCACCACCAAACTTATACACGCCCATTTTTTACATCAGGTAGAAGAGGCCCTGGTAGACCTAGAAAGGAAGGAGCGAAATTAGCTCGTGAAGGAAAGATAGTGAGACGGTAAATATAATTTTATTTGTAGCACAAAATGTGTTCTGTTAATGTTTTGTATGAATATTATTTGAACTATAGTGTCTGTATATGAATAAATATTTTATTACAGCTATAGGGGTACACCAGGTACTGTAAGAGGAGCTAAAAGACATCGAAGTAGTCGTGATGAAGCTATTGATGATATAATGGATGAGGATGATTTTACTATGCCTGCTCCTGAAGAGCCCCCATATACTCCCGAAAAATGGTAAGACAAGCACTTAATTTTATTTAAACATGTTCAAGACATGCTTAGATAAAATTTTATGTATAGAACCCTAAAACAAAACATCACCTCAACTGCTTCTGTATGACAATGGCATCCAATAAATTTTGACAGAATATAATTTTTTTTTCTCTGTTTTAGGCCAGGAAAAAATTGTGCCTTATGTAATCTAAGTGAGCGTAGTCAGTTAGGACAAGGAGAAATGCGACAAATTGCTTGTAACATAGAGGGAGAAGGAAGTACCACACCAAGTGTTACCAACTCTGGTGGTGCAACACCTACAAGTATCACAACTCCCAGTACACCCACATTGCCTCTGCCTGCTGGTCTTACCTCTCCGCCACCTGAGTTATTAGACCTTCAGCAACAACAAGTTTTGCCCTTAAGTAGAAGACAAAAAGCATTTAATAAATGCAAGTGAGTGTAGTGCATTTTTTTTTCTCTAATTCTATTACATGCTATATGAAGTAATATTTTATTCAATAATATTATTTTTATATTTATTTAGGACCCCACTATACAACATGGAGCATACAGATGAATTATCAATAATTGGATTTTCGGAGACTTTGGAACTGCCAGCTGTAATTACATCTGGAATGTTTTACTTACACCGTTGCTGCCTTGAGTTCAGCCCTCCATTCCAGGACCAAGTTGCTTCTGCTTGTAACTCTGAAGAAGATAAAGAACAATTAGAAGAAGCTAGGATAAGAGGGATTGTTATTGCTGCTCTTACTCGAAAATGTGCCTTTTGTCAAAGATATGGTGCAAGCATTCCATGCAAGGTGAACTTTTTTTGTCAAGTGTTTATTATTGTTTCTTAAAAAAATCATGGTAATTAATACTTACATTTATTAAATTATTAAATTTTTAGAATGTTAGCTTTACATGTAAACTGTTACTATACATTCAGAATCTATGCTCTATTCTGTACATAGCAAGCAGAGGGAAGGACTTGTGTTAAGTGTAATGTGGGAACCTAGTGTTAACCTCTATTACAATAAAAATGCTCTATTACAATTAACTTGTAACTGAATTTGAGACATAGTGCGGACAATAGGCTCTATTGAGTGTAGATAAATAATAGCTATGATAAAAACATTTTGTTTACAGATGAGTTGCAGTAAATATTTTCATCTGCCTTGTGTTCTTGCTTCTGGTGGATTTATAGACTTTCAGACTAAATCATCTTTTTGCAAAGACCATTTATATCAAGCACCACTTGTATGTGAGTATGTCATATGTAAATTAAACATTTTACTGATATTTAATTACTAATGTCAAAGATTCAAATTTTAATATAGCATTTGAACCTGCAACTCTTGGAAACCATCCAAGCACTCCGACCAAATAAGCCATATGTATCTCATCAAGCTATGTTAAAAATTTGTATATGCTTGTTATAACTTATTTTTTTGTTAACATCTTTGTACGGAGATTTTTATATACTTCTGCTACCTAAAGATAATTTGTGAAAATTATCATTTGTCTAGAGTGAATGTTCTTAATAAATCTAAATACTCATTTTAAAAAGAAAAAACTTGAATGTAGTAGAATATGAACCTGCTCCTGTTGGAAATTGTCCAAGCGCTCCGACCAACTAATGACTCTGGCTTAGTGTGTGTGTAAAAAGGGTTTTATGTAAATCTGAAAGCATATAAATTACTTTTAAATTAGTATTGCAAAATGTTGAAAATGAAATGTCTAGAAGACCATGTGTCACAAGTTTTCTTATTAGTATTTTTTGTTATACCAATGTACTCATTATAGGCACAGCTGATATAGACTGCAGAACATGTCGAACGATCGGCGACATGTCCAATCTGATGACATGTGTTACATGTGGGGGACACTATCACGGCACATGTGTTGGACTCAAGCAGTTACCTGGTAAATTGTCTTAATATTATGTCATTGAAAAACAGATTTTCCTTCTTAAAATATATACTACTATATAATATGCTAATATGAAACCCAATATGCTAATATATTTTTTTATCTACATTTCATTAAGTATGGTATTTTTTTTTTTTTTTTAAATAGCTTCAACTAATGTTTATTTTCTAATTACTCTAGCTTTTAATTTTATGTTTATGGTATTCATAATGGTAGTAAATTTGAACCATGTTCATTAGGCGTACGGGCAGGGTGGTCGTGTCGCACGTGCCGCGTGTGCCAAGTCTGCCGGGGCGAGGGGGCAGCTTGCGGCACTGGGGCCGACACGCGCGCCGTAGCCTGCGAGCACTGCGACAAGCTCTACCACGCGATATGCCTCCGCCCAGTGATGGCCACCGTGCCTAAGTACGGCTGGAAGTGCAAGTGCTGCCGCGTGTGTTCAGATTGTGGCGCGCGGTCCCCCGGCGCTGGGCCGTCGTCCAGGTGGCACGCTCATTACACTGTGTGTGATTCTTGCTATCAGCAACGGAATAAGGGATCGTGTTGTCCTTTATGCCGCCGCGCCTATAGGGCAGCTGCGTACCGTGATATGATTAGGTGTTCGGCCTGTCGCAGGTAAATTTTAATTACTCATTTACAATTTGTATTAAGCGGTTTCTGTTACATATCATAAACTGTGATAATTTTGTAGGTATGTGCATGGTATGTGTGATCCCGATGCAGAGCCCTTGCAGTATAGACAAAAGAAAGAACAAAACCCAGGATATGAGTACACTTGTCCAATATGTAAATCTAATATGCAAGTAACTGGATCTAAATCTGGCTGTGAGTTATGTTATATTTTTATTTAAAATCATTTGATTCTTATAATAATAATATTATATACATAAAATCAATATTTAACTATGTAAAATTTTACTGAACATATTTATTCTACCACTGTCTATTCTATTTTAATTTATTTCGAAAATATCAAATTATATTAATAGTTATATTCATAAAACATTTATTCAGCATTTGATGATGATACAATGGCTTCAACATCACAAGATTCATCATTTGGTGACGAAAGCACGCAAGATCAGGACCCTCTTGCTATAGAACCTAAGGTAGGTTGCTATTTTAAAATATGAAATTGTTAATAAAAACTTATACTAAATATGTAATAAAAGGTAACTTTACAGCCCGACATCGGCCTCGGGAAGGGCAAACCATTTACAGTATCATCAAAAGTGGCTAAAAAGAAAATAGGAGGCTACAAGCTCAAAGGAGGATTCCCACCTGCTGGCAAACTAGGCTTCCAAAAGCGACAGAGGTCCGTTTTAGAGTTTGGTCGGAAGAGAGGGTCTAAGCCAAAAATGAGAGGAGTGTTTGGTGTACCCGGTCTGGGCTTGCAAAGGCCACAGGCCCCAGATAATAAAACTTCTGAAGATGATCCAGGTATTATTTGAGTGAAATATATTTACTAGTTATTTTTTTTAAAATAGAGTTTTGTATCTATTTTTTGATTATAGTTTTTCGAACATTTCATTTGAGCTTAACGAAATAATTTGCCGATGTTAATATTGTATTGAGTAATATGTATTATTGTGTTGTCTTCTCTGTGACATGTTCTAAATGTCATATTGTGGATTACATACTCTACTCAGCTTCATGCTGTATCCCGTATATAGAGGGAACTTGGGAACCTAGTGTTAAGACACTCTGTTCCACTTCCGTTTCCCACTTTCCGCCGAATTTGAAGCATTGCGTGTTGGGTGGCGAAGCTCATCGCCGCCTTGTACTAGAGCAAAGAATAAACAAATTGTAGCTTTATAGTGTTATTTAGTAGCATTACCCTGTCTTCCGCACATGGCAGGGCAGGAACCTAGTGTCAAGACATTCCACGTTTATAGTTGTATGCCTATACCCCTGTGCGACGTCAAGTCTCTATAATATTAAGGTACTAAATAATGTTTTTAGGAGTCGAAAATAAGTTAGTGTTGTGTTCGAGCAAGGATAAATTCGTGCTTACTCAAGATCTATGTGTTATGTGTGGCGCCATCGGGACGGACTCAGAAGGATGTCTCATAGCTTGTTCACAATGTGGACAAACTTATCACCCCTATTGCGTCAGTATAAAAGTGAGTATCGTTTATTATACGTTATTTGTATAAAATATAATGAGATGCATACTATAGGTGAGTGATATGGGCAGGTGTCGCAAGTGATCGTGAGCCTGGGCTGGCGCTGCCTGGACTGCACGGTGTGCGAGGGCTGCGGCTCGCGCAGCGACGAGTCGCTGCTGGTGCTGTGCGACGACTGCGACACGGCGTGGCACACGTACTGCGCGCGCCCCACGCTGGCCGACGTGCCGCGCGGCGCCTGGCGCTGCCCGCGCTGCCGCCGCTGCCTCGTGTGCGGCACGCGCGACACGCCGCTCTGGTGCGACAACTACACCGGTACTAATATTTTATTATTATTTAATATCTTGTTTTTTGAGTGAACATATTAAATAGGTAATAATAAATATTAGGACGCATTTTCAATTTTAACAAACACAAACAAATTACACCACTCAATGGTGTAATTTGAAGAACATTTTGTTGGATGCTTTAGTTTTTTTATGTTTATATTATTTGTTTTGTCACTTTCTTTTCTGTTTGTATTTAATAAAGAAACTTCAAATTAATTTTGTAGTTTTGAAGTGTTAGTTGATTCGTATAAAATTTAGATTTTCGTTAAAACTTATAATTTCAAGACCTGGCGTGGTGCAGGGACACAAGCATACAATGTAATAACGATAGGTTGTGGGTTCAATCCCCACTCAAGGAAGTATAATATTTATTATATTTTATATAAAAATTTCATATCGTGAAGTATGGTCGTTGCAACAAAAATTAACAAATGAGCGAAAAATTTATATATAAAATAATAAATAAAAAAGAGCATAAAAGAAACAGAAATAAAGAACTTGCAGCATTAAAAAGAAGAGATTCTTGAGAATGAATATGTTGTTCATTCTCGTCCGCTAAATGAGACTGTTTGGAAGAGTCGTAATACATATATGTTCACGCTGTGCCAGAGTGCGCGCCGTGTGCGTCGCTGGTGATGTGCTGCGTGTGCTCGGAGCCGTACTCCGACGGCGAGCTCATCATCCAGTGCACGGGCTGCGCGCGCTGGCTGCACGCCGCCTGCGACGCCATCCGCGGCGAGGCCGACGCCGAGACCTGCTGCCGCGCCGGGTGAGCGCCCTTGCTTTTAAATTATACTGCCCATTTATCTTGCTGCTTGTCACTCACAGGCTGAATGCTTTAATTATATTGTTTCATTATATATTTTAGTACAATAAAAAAATATTAAGTATTTTATTACTTGTATGTTTGAATAGTTACAAATGCCTGTTGTGCCGAGGACGTGACATCCCGCCGCCTCATCTGTCGCGAGCTATAGAGTGCGCACCGGGAATGGGAGCAAGCAATGCCTTACTTGCAGGAAATACAGGCGGTGCTATGGCTGACCGTGGGCTAGTGCGACCGCGTTTAACTCCGGTGGCACTTGGTCTAGGTACGATAAGCAACTATCAATGTTTAGTTACAAAATGACACCTCAGTAGATAGCAAAACTAGTTAATTAAGTTTCATTAGAATCAATAATTAGTAGCAAATATTGGTGTAGGTGGAGAATACTATGTGGACGACGTGTGCCTGTCGCAACGCGGCGCTCACCATATGAAACAGCTCGAGGCGGAGATGGGCATCACTCACACAAGACGCAAGAGGCGATTCAAAAATGAAAACACTGAAAAGGATGCCGGTGAGACTGGATTTTGTTTATATTTCTTTTTTTGATTGGGAAATAATATACATATTTCATGGGATTTTTTATTAATTATTATTATAGTATGTAGTGTTGCTATGATTATAGTATAAGGGCACATAATATGAAAAGGGCACATAATATTAAATTAAAATGTTTATATAAATTATCTTTATATATTTAAATAACTATAAATTCAAAACTAGTAAAGAAAATTTAAACTAAAAAAAAATTGGCGACATTAAAATTAAAAAACTAAAGTTAGATTTAAATTAATCATAGTCAAGTATCTAACATGAATTTTTATTGTGTTGGACGCTGGCATATGGATTAGAAATAATGGCATCTATTGAAACAGTGGTTCAGAACGCAGAAGGGGAGCTGGCGGACGACTCCAAGCCCGACAGCACCGCGGACGTCAAAGACGAGCCTGGTACGTTACTACTTACTTTATATCTAGCATACGTATGCTTCAGTTTTTTTGAGTTCGACAATTTTCAATTTTGGAATTCCGTTAACCAGCACGGTAATTAACGAGTTTTGTCTTATCAGAGCGAAGAAATAAAAATAATAGATTCTCTGTCGTCAGATATTATGCCTTTGCGCCATGTCTGTTTTAGTAACAGAATATGCAAATGATAATGTATCTAAGCTATCTTATAATATAATAATGCTATCGTACCGTGGCTACGATGTATTGTTTGTGGATTCGACTTGCACGCAGGGAATGTTTTATTTACTAAGTTATTGCAATTCTCCGATCTTTTAGTTTTACCCAGCATAGAGTTGATCTCAGTGCTCGAAAGAGTCCATTTTGTGTAGATAAAGGGAACAAATCTGCCTATAATTAAAAAAAAATGTGTTATTCATTACTAAGGAATGTAATAATATTAGAACGATATACGAAAAACTTAAGTAGTATTCGTAAGGGACAGTACATTCTTTGTTACTCTAATATCTTTTCCCAATTTAACTAATGATCCCTTCTGCAGGTTTAGCTTCTACAAATCTCAAAGAAGGCATACTTTGGAATGTAGCTAACGATGGACCTGTGCCAGAAGGCTTCACAATTTACACTACGGATTCTGGTCTTACGGTCTTAAGGAGAAAACGTCAGAGAAATTTGAATAAACTAGGCATAGGCGGCTTTGTTGTGCGACAGAGACATTCTACGGCGAAGGCTCAAGCTGATGACGACAAAGATGCGGATGGATCGCAAGGATTTGGAGGTAAAATATCAAACATTATGTAACTCGTGTAATATAAATGTTCTATTTGCTTACAATAATTGTTTCATTTTTCATAATATGAAGTGGTTGCTTATTTGAAAGATGTACTTACATAGTAATTTGTGCTTACATAGTAATAGTATATAAATTCGTATTGTAGAATCGCCAAGTAACAAACGTAAGCCGCGTCGCAAACCTCGCTCCAAGCTGATGGAGCAATTTCCTTCATATATGCAAGAGGCTTTTTTCGGCAAAGAGCTTCTAGAGCCATCTAAACCTACAGTTAGCTCCACTGGTAAGCAAGTATTTATTAGTAAATGTAAATAAATATATGTATATTAAATTGTATTTTTTATTGTATTTTTTTATATTTAATTAAGTGACTTTCTTAATATCTCTTTCGAGCACTATTTATATACTCTGTCAAAAGCAGGAGGAAACACGTGAAGAATAATAAATGAATGATGTATCGAATGATTCAATATATAGTTCCTTGTACAAGAGAAGTATAAAGTTATATATTTTCTATTACCTATGAGCGTGTATATTATTTAGGCTATGGCACAGGACTAGGCGACGAGGGGCGCATGGCGACACCCGAGGGCTACCGCGAGCTGCGCGACCTGGACAACTCGGACAGCGACGCGGAGGACATCCTCTCCGCGCTCACCGCCTTCAACGACCACGACACTACTGTCTTTATTACTCTTAATACGGTATGACTTTAAAACTTAATATGATTGGCATTTTTAAAAATCGTTAGCAATATTTTTCATTTAATTATTATGCATGTATTTATAAACATTAGGAGGAATCTGAACTTCTTCAATCATTGAAACCAAAGGAAGAAAAAGATGGTGCTATAAACACTTTGACAGATAGTACCAAAATTAAAACAGAAGTATTAGAAGAGGGACAATTGAAACACACTGAAGACTCTACTGCATTGAAAAATGCTATACTAGGCCCACAACCCAGCGAGCCTGATGTTCCGCCAGAGACGCCATCACATCCACCCAAATCTGAAAATATTAGCAATGGTGAATATTTTAAATAATTAAGACTTTATTGGTGTTTTTCTTTTATTTTGGCTGATTCAGATGAACACACTTTGTGTGTCAATTACTCTTTCAAACCGTTCTATATCAAATGTATTTACGTTCAATGTAGTAAGTGGAAATGGGAGAGAGAGTGCCTTAACACTATGCCCTCGCAGTTCTTTGTCTTTAAATGAATGGAAAAAATTACTTGTATATAATATATCTTCTGGACTTCTTTTTTGACTTTCATCAGCATGTTGTAGTTGGTATATAACGTTATTATAACAATTTAATATAAATTCCGTTATAAAGAAACAGGAGGCTCGTCGCAGGCGTCGACAATCTCTCCCAAGGACGAGCTGTCGTTGCTGGGCGTGAACTTGGACGCGATGGTGCGCGACTCGCTGCCCGACATGGACAGTAATGATGTCGACGAAATATTTAAAGGCGTTCTCACTGATGACTCGCAGGTATTGTGTGGCGGGACCGCTCGTGCACAAGTTAGTTAAATAGTATTCCCTTTAATATAAGTAGGCGTGTTAAACGGAATTCTTATTGTTACAGGAGTCGCAAGAGTCGTCAGTATCATACGTAAACTCAATAGGAGGTACGCCCTACTCCCAGCAGCGTCAACAGCTACAAAGTCCTATGGAATATGCTTCACCATATCACAATGAATTTGGAAATAGGTGGGTAGAATATGTTTATTACTGACATTGTACTTACATATGTATCTGCTTGCTTACAAATGGCATTAATAATTTCTTTTTGCCCCTTATTTAATCATTAAAATTCAGTAATAGTAATTTTTTACTAACTTAAAGTAATTAGTAACGAGTAGTCGTTTTTTTAAATAGTCTTGTAAATAAACTTTTAGCTAACCACCACCAACTTTTATGCACAAGTATCATAATATGGCAATATGTCGCTTTTTTAAACTTGCAAGATTTAAATGTAGTTTGTCGCTCTATATTTTATAGCATAAATATATAAATGTGTTAGTGTTTCATCAAGAATTTGTTAATATAAACGTTTCAGTAGCGCACTGAGTCCGCTGTACGGCGAGTGCACGAGCGGCGGCGGCGGCGCGTGGAGCGAGCAGCCCGCGCCGCCGCCCTCCTACAACCAGCGCAGCGCCGACAAGATGCGGGCCGACGAGAGTGAGACGAAACCCCTTATTATTAATTACTTCATAAACCCCGCGCTGCAAGTTTTCTATAGCCATAAGAAACTAATTATCAAGTTAACATTTAATTTTTAATCCACTTTTCTAGACATTTTGTGTTGCATCGGAACTTATTACAGTGAGAAAAATAATATGCAAACCTTCACATGAGAATCCCAGCACCGTTATTGAGCCATGTCGTGGCGCAGCGGCACGAGCGTGTGATTGTAAACGATAGGTTGTTGCTTCGATCCCCACCCGAGGAAATGAAATATTTAATATTTTCAAATTAAATATTTAACGTTTTCGTTTCTTCGACCTTGTAACAAAACAAAACGCGGCGCTGAATTCCGCCACCTAATATGCAATATCTCAAACTCGACTGAAAGTGGAGAACGGAAGGGGAACGGAGTTCTAAACATTAGGTTCCCAAGTTCCCTCTGCCTACCCTGCCATTTGCGGTGAAGCTTAGTGAGTGTTATGTTAACAATTGAATGTTGTGTATGTAAATGAGATTGATCATGATACTGTTTTTTAATTTTATAAATAAAATTTACTAGTTTTAGAAATTTTTGGTTTTAGGGATATACGGTCCTTTACACTCTTGTGCATTAATATAGTAAATTCTGAAATTGAAACTAAAACGATTATACTAATAATGAAGAATTTGTAATGGCTTAAACTACTCGTTGACCTTATATATTATGAAGATAAAAATATTGCTATTTCATAAATTCAATTTTAAAATAAATTTGTACGTTACTAATTTCTTGATACTCTGTGGACACATAGGTCTCGGTTCAGCGGCGACTATATCTGCTGTACTATACGCCAACACGAACCACCCCGAATGGAAAACAGAATTTCCCAATTGGGTGGATCGTTGCAAACAAATATTGAAGAAATGGCGCGCGCTTCCCTCCGATCAGAAGGCGCCATATTTACAGCGCGCGCGCGACAACCGCAGCGCTATACGCATGAAGAAGGCCCAGCAGGTACGAATTACCCACTTCCCACCTCCCCACTTGCCCACTTCCCCGTGTGTGCTAACCACTACTCACTGTGTTGTACTCACTGGTACCGTGAGATCGACTGTAGAAGTTACAAATAAGACGATCGCGTTGTGATGCAATCTTAAATGTAATTTAAATTTAATAAGAACACCTAATAAATATATTAAATTGTTCAATTTGGTGTAGATTATTGTATTTATATAATTTATATATTTGTTATTATGTTAAAATGTCGATCACACAGTGCCCGCGCCCGTTTGCCGTGTGACCCTCGCCCGTCCCCCTCCCCCCTCCACACCTTCTATATTACGAAACTGGCTTATAAATACTTGTCTGCATCACTAATTCTTTTATACAGAAATTAAATATAAACATTTAATAATTAATTCTATAAACATAATTTTTTAAATATGTTTGTTTTTAGCCGACAGATATTTATTAGCAAGTGATTTTCGGTACCATATTTTTTATATTTGCCTTTGGGACTATGATGAGTACTACTATACAAATATTCATAATCTAATTATATCTTCATTACATTTAAAATATATTATATTATTTTTCTGTCTTCTTAAATCTTACTAGATCAGGTGTGTTTTATTTATACATATTTTAAATATTAGTTTACGACAGCTTTTTTATTATTTTATTGTATAGTGGGCTGTAGATTCTTCCGCTTGTGCTGGAAATACCTAGTATGCCTGTAAATAAATGGCTATTTACAACCTTTCCACCACTGCATATTATATAATGAATAAAATTTAAATTATTTTTTGATACTTAAAAAGATCTAGTTAGAAAGAAGTAGATTCTCTGTAAGAATTTTTCTATTTAAAAGGGAATATTATAAATATGACATCATCATAGTAAAATATTCCAACAATTATCAAATAAATATAATAATCAATAATCTATGTAGTTCATTTATTATTTTATTCCTATTAAATAAATATTGTTGATCGGTCTGTGTACATTTATAATGACAGTGTTTATAAAAATAATTAATAGAAAATGAACATTTTAAATAATATTAGAAGTTAACTAAAAAGAATCTACAGCACACACATACACAAACTGTTAAGTTTTAATATTGTTAATAAAAGTAATTTAAAAATATATTCTGTTCTTATTTAATGGAATATTTATTTTTTGTTATATAATTTTGTTAGCTAAATGCATTAAATTATGTATTAACGTAATAAAGTATAGATTTACTTCACATATTGTATCTATGTTATGTCGGTAATATTATGTTTTACAATTGAAATATTTTTCATGTTATCCTGTACATTAATGTATTTAAATGTTGGCGAAGTGTATCTCGTTAGTACGTCTTAGTATTTTACGATGACTGACTGACTCAATTCTATTTTGAAAACAAAAGTAAAATGAGTCTTAACTATTTCGTTCTCTACCTCATTCCCACTTGTCGGGTGCTGTATGTTAACTGACACATGTAAGTAACGCCTTACCTATAGGCTAACGATATTGGAGACGTACAGGGCTGGCAAAGACCCGACATATTCTGTCTTCATATAACTCGCCACTGGAACACCCGGCAAGTGCGAACGAGTGCAACAGTCGTCATGGTAAGAGACTAAGGTAGACGTAGTGCGGGTTCGCTATCTCGGCGGACACCATATAAAGCGTTGGTTCGGGCGGCAGAGCTCCAGTGGCGCCCCCGGCGTCGACGCGGACGGCGGCCGCACGCCCAGCCCGGCGCCGGCGCCGGCGCCCGCCGTGCAGCAGGCGCCCCCCGCGCAGCAGGCGCCCGCTCCCCCGGCGCTCGCGGCCCCGCCGAGCGGAACGGTTCGCGCGCCCAACGTGACGGTGACGGCGGGCGGGCTCCTGGAGGCGGACGCGCACATCCGCGTGCTCACCCCGTCCGAGATCATGCGCACGCTGCCGCGCCTCGCGCCACCCCCCGCACCACCCCCCACACCCGCCACGGTACACACGCACCTCGCCCCCGCACCCGCCCTCGCATATACACACAGGCACAGACAGACACGCCACCACAACTGTTCCATATATGTATATCTTCTGCAACATAATACCCCATAGAATATATATAAGTAAAATTTTTGATTCTTAATAATATAATTATATATATCTTTAATCTTCATTGATATTATAAACATATGACCTATATTTAATTATGTTTATTTATAATGAGCACACCAAGTTGACAGTGAGGTGTATATGCGAGTCGCTTCCGGACGTTGTTGGGTGATAGCCTTCCTTGACTTACTCGAATACGATTTACTTTGACATTGTCGTCACCCAACAAACTGTTTGTTAAATGGCGTTGTAAGCTGTGTGATTATTTTTTTTATTTTCATTTAGCTTTTTATTATCGAGGACACTATTCTCAAACGCCTCCCGGACGCGTCCTCTGTATCCGTAACGTTGTTTATTTTAATTTTCGCTTTGTCTTGGTAGTGTTGGCTTTAACAATGGACGGTGGCTGGTATCGGTGTGCTAACAATTCTAACCTTAGTTTGTATGTAGTCGAATATTTCGTTGCGTTATTATGCTCTTGACTTTGTAATTAGATTTAAGTTCGCAGGTAATAGCGTAACAAAAATTAAATAAGAATGGTTAATTAACTGACTGATTAATTATATTTCAGTATTTCAGTTTTATTTTGTGCACTGTAAATAAGCCTTTTTTTAGCGTATAAGTTAAATATTTTTACAAAATTATATCAAAGAGACATCAAACCAACCATATACTATACTTTAATTATTTAATACAAACCTATAAATTAACAGCGATTAAATATATAATTTACTAATATTTTACATTTATCTAAAATATAACATTAAAATAGTAAGAACATTTTGTTAACTTGCAGCATGACGATGCCATACTAAATTTGGTAATTGTTGTTCACATTAACCAATACTATATAAAAAAAGTAAATATTCAATGTTGTTTATAATATGTTAAAGAATCCATGAGAAAATAAATGGCTTCGTATACATTAGATTGTATAGAATTTATCCGCAAGTAATATTTTGCATGTATTTGTTGGTAGCACATATTTTGTTGTTTTGTTATTTGTATTTAAAAGTTAAAGCACGATATATCTAATATATCAGTAAATATGAGAAATAATTTAAGATATCGAAAGTATAAAAAAAAGTCATAATGTTTATTGCATATTTCTTTATAGAAAATATTCATATAGATATTAAATAAAACTTTTGTAAGTAAAGAATTAGAGAAAATAGTCGAGTGATAAAATCAAAATCAAAGTATTTATAAAACATAAAGTAATATAAAAGTATAGTGCATGGCAAAGTTATCGCTTGTTGAGTGGCGATTGTAAGAGTGTAGAGTGGGTGGCACTGCGCAGGAGCAGGAGCGCGCCTGCAGCCAGCAGCGCAGCGCGCGCGAGGCCGAGCAGGAGCGCCAGTGGAAGCAGCTGCAGCAGCTGCGCCAGCAGCAGACGCAGCACCAGCAGCAGATCATACACGACCAGCGCATACAAGGTATTCTCACTAGATATGTTACACTTGCACCTCGGCTCGGATTATAATGTGGCCTCAGTGAGATTGAACTGTTATAGTGATTGAAAGTTCAGTATTGTATTATGCTCCATCAGAGCGTGTGTGTGTTCAAGCAGCGATGCAGCGCTTGCGCGGCTCGGAGGGCAGCCCGCCCGCCGCTGCGCCGCCCGCCTCGCCCGCGCCCCCCGCGCCGCCGCCGCCCCACGCCCCCGCCGCGCCGCAGCGCTTCCCGCTGTACGCCTCCAACGACGACATTAACCGTCAGCTGCGCGACCTGCTGCAGCGTCATCCCGACAAGATGTGGCCGCCACGTGAGTATTGATACCATCTCTATGTCAATGCTCCTCGAGAACTAATGATCTTGTACCAGAGCGAGAAAATGAAAACATTGTATATTTAAATTGAAAATATTAAATATTTTGTTTCCTCGAGTGGGGATCGGCCTATATGTCTATTGTATATATATTATTATAATATTAAACAGAATCGCCTTCAGAAGACGGGAGTCGTGGTATTACCGGCGAGGGCGCGTTCCGATCGCCGTTACCGGTGCCCATGCGGACGCGCGCCACGCTGCCTTTCGTGCAGAACCCCCACATGCATCGACCTGAACACAGTCAGTATACTGTACAATGAGGAATAAATTACGAGAGATAGTGTGTTTACTTCCTATCTCACACTGGGTAATGAATTATTTTAATTTCCTCGCTCTAGAATAGGACAAAGCGCGGCGTTAAAATCCGCCATCCAACACGCAAAGTCTTGAAAATTGGGCGGAAAGTAAAAACAAAAGTTCCATAATACTAGAGAGTAAAATAGCGTTAAACTAATAAATAAAAACAAATATCCATATATTATTTCAAATTATTTTATATTCAATCAATATTAAAATAATGATTAGATGTATTTAAAAGATGTATGTAATGTCTTATTTCTAGTTTTCAGAATAAGAAATGTTTAAAAAATAATAAATTTTATGTTACAGTGATAATCCAACACCGCTTCGTGAATGCAGATGGCTCTCAGATGCATCAAAATGTTAATAATCCGGGCAATACGCAGTTAATGGATAACAAAATTGCAGTATCACAGGCAAATGGTATTGCTATTGTTTAATACTATATAACTCGCATGTGCGTGGTTAGTTCACTCTGTACATCCCATGTAACAGTAGGCAGAGAAATTTAGTGTTACAAGAATCCGTTTCCTATGCATCGCCCAGTTTTCCAAACATTTCGTGTTGATCGACGTGGCTCAACATCGGGCTATGTTATGTAGTACCCTCGAGGGGAATCGATCCCACCACCGTCGCGTTGAGACGCTTTCAGGAGCGGACCCAGCCCTAATGTCTTTTACTCATTCTCCATAATCGTTCTGCAAGTTGATTTAAGACATTGTCAATCTTGTTTTTAGAATGGAGAATATTATGTGGTATACATACTAATTGATGTTATTTTTATTGAACACTTGTGTTTTTTTAGATAAATTTAATATTTTAGTATATACCGACAATTTTCTAATGTTTAATTATTTGGTTCTATAACTTGTCTGATATCACTATACTTTAAAACTACTTTTTTTTTCTTATCAAAACAGCATCAAATACTGATAAACATGACAATAGTGGTGATGGAACAGACGAAATGGATATTGGTGATATGGACAAGCTTGAACAAGATACAGGAAATATTGGAGAGGTAGGAATATTGTTTTCCATGAGATCAAACATTCTATGTAGAATGGTAGTCTACTGAGGGAAGGTTTAACATACTTGCACCGGGAAATATTTTTTCTTTTATGTGGTGAACACATGGTCCAATGAAATAGCAATTTATTATTATACATATTTTATTATACATTTGTGTTGTAAAAATATTTAAAATTCTATGACTAGATTCTGAAAACCTTTACTTAACATGTGCTGTGTAATAGGTGGACATCCTAACGGGCCTCGGTGGGGAGGATGATGAGGAGCTGTTAGAGTCTTTGACGGCGGAAATAGGGGAGCAATTCAATATCCTAGAGTATGCTGACCCCGAACTTGCGGCCCTTGGTGATGAACATTTGCTGGATGGCCTTGATTTACCTGATGATGTGCCTGAACGGCACGTTAAGCGCAGTCTTGAGTATGTATTGTTATGCCTTGGTCATTTGTAGTAGCTATTGTAGTAATATATATTGTATTTATGCTCTTAGCATACTTTCAAATGATTTTATTAATAATTCATTTCCAACTACATAATGCCTTTGTTCTTGATATGTACAACGTGAATAATAGTGTTTTAAAGAGCACTCACATTAATGATAAATAATAAGAAATATTATGTATTACTTGCCGTATTCAGTATTCTATGAAAAAAAAAAAATTAGCTTAACGTTACATCACTCGTTTGGCAGGGCTTACCCTGCCAAGTGCGTGATGCCCGCCCAAAGGAAACTTGGGAACCTAGGGTTAAGACACTCCGTTCTGTCGCCCATTTTCTGACGAATTTGAGGCATTGAGTGTAGAGTCGTGAAACTCAACGCGCCGTTTTTGCCTTGTTACCAAAACAAAGAAATAAAAACATTAAGTATTTATAAAAAAAAATATGTTTTCTATGTTTAAAGTCTTATTCTATACTTAGGACAGAAATGACTAAATTTAGTATTAAATATTTAATTTCCTCGAGTGGGGATCACACGACATTTACAGTCTCACGCTTGTGTCCCTGTGCCATGACAGGCCTCAAAAATGTTTTACTTTTTAAATAACATTGATTTTTTCGCCTGACAGAGATGATGCTGAAGCAAAAGGAGACAATAAAATGGACAGTGAACTGCAAAAAGCTGTGAAAAACATAGAATCAAACAAATCTGATGTAAAAGTTGAAATGGTCGAAGTGAAATCCGAAAACCAAGATACAAAATCAGATGTGCCAACAACGGTCACACAGATGTTCCCAGAGAGCATTCAGAGGGTCATTTCGCACAATCAGCAAATGGCTCTGCAGGTTCGTTTTAAAATATACTAAAAGTTAAACTGGCCTTAAACACCTAAACCAGCTTGTTTTAAATGAAACTATTTTAACCGGATTAATAACAATTCAAATATATTAAGCGCAATACAAATTATTAAAACATTTTTTTTTCCTTATTAGTTTGTACTGCTATTTTATCGTTATTAGTAAATAAATAAAGATTGTAATTAATATCGTAACACGCCGAAACACGTGAGCGGGCACGCTTTTTAATCAGTTGTCTGTTGATGCAATTATCGGACTGATATCAACACAAATATTGTATCAATTATTAAAAGGATACTTACTACCAGTGTCAAAGCGCAAGAATCATCATACCACTAACGCCAACGAAAAACAATGCATCGTAATATCTCTACAACCTACCTATGACGTACCACCCACGTACGGAACTAAACCATTGCCCTTGCTATATATGTTAAGTACTATCATTATGCTATGTATTAATTTATTATTTTTTTGAGTCAGAATGCTATGCAAGCGGTAAAGGCAGAAGTGAAGGCGGAGTCCGATGATGGCAAGCCGGAAGGCGAATGGCAACAGCGTCCAGTATTTTCAAATATGTTTGGCCTTCAATTACAACAAGTGAGTTGTATATGAGATAGGACTTTATTTTATTAATAAATGATCTTTAGCTGCACACTCACACTCACACCTCACATTGAACGCAATTTAATTTTAAAATGTGTGGTTGTATGTGACTGTGTGTGAGTTATTTTCGAGACATGATTTTACTTACCAAATAAGAAAATAGAATTAATTCATTACCTCTTTTCGTGCATCGTATGTAATATTTTTCTATAATAGTATTTTTCTTGTGTGTGATCAGACTCAAAGTGGTGTCCAAGCCGTGCGCGCACAGCAGGCAGGGCAAGGCGTGCAGCGCCCGCAGGGACAGTTCATAAACCAACACGTACAATTTTCGCAGGTAAATTATTCCATAATATTCGGATAATCCTATCGACAGCTTATCTAAAGTGCCGGGCTAACAAACGTACTTTGTGACAGGGCGGCGTGGGCGGCGGTGTGGGCGGCGGCGCGAGCCCGCAGAGCATCGTGAGCGCGATGACGGCGCAGGTGTCGGCGGCGCTGGCGGCGGGGCGCGCCATCGCGCCGGGCACGCGCCTGCTGGGCGCGGACGGCGCCGTGGGCGTGGTGCGCCACGACCGCTCCGTCGCGCTCGCCGCCATGCCGCACTCCGGTAACTCACTTACTGCATACACTATCTATATAGAATGATTCGTGTGTACCTTACACGTAGCAATGTTTGTTTTGTTGACACAGCGCGCAACATGATGGCGGGTGCTCGCCAACTGGCGCCGCCGCCTCTACGTCAAGACACTCCGCTGGCTGTCGCACCACTTGGCAGTATGTATACAAGAATATATATATACAATTTTTGATAGCTTCGATAGTTGTTTTACATTTAAAAACTATTTTTATAGTGTACTACTTTTGTACCCTCAAAGCTAACTTGTCTAAAAGTACTTTATTGACACGCTTACCTATACATTATAAAACCTATATAACCGTCCTCGTTAAATAAGATGTCTGTTGTATTTAACATAAGCAATGCCAGCAGGCGGCGCGGGTGCGGGCGCGGGCGCGGGCGCGGCGCAGGCTCGCAGCGCGCCGCCGCCGTACCCGGGGCTGCGCGCGCCGCCGCCGCCGCCCTACCCGCAGCTGCAGGTGAGTTCGTACCGACGCCACTCCCCACGTACACGTCCAAATGTCCTTCTATCTTCTGAGCGCAATAAAAATTACAAAATTCATTTTAATTTCCATCCTCTGTTTCTCCATGCCTAAACAATCGTCCCATTGCATATAAAAATAAAATTTATTCAGGATTCATTCTGTTATTTTTGTGCGCAATAAAAAAATTAGACATTAGAAACCAATTTTTGCTATCAATATTGATAGACGGAGATAAAGTTCCCCGTCTGCCGTATCAGGTATACCTCTACATCCCTCATTCTTTACTTATATTTAGTATCATTGTCGGTAGATTTACTGGTTTCAATGATAATAATATATTATAACTAAACTTGGGATAACATCGTAACATTATTTACGGTTAGGAAGTTATCTCACTATTTTAGTTTTACTTTGAAAAAACTAAAAAATAAAATAAATTAATTTAACCAAGATATTGATTGCATTTTGTAAAATATATAAAGTTAAATTTAAGTTAAAGGAATTAATTTGAATAATTGACTTGTGCATGTCGTATTTTTTTCTATAAATGTTTGGATTGAATTTGTTCTGTCTCGAGATGTCGAGATAGAACTCATTCATAGCTTTAAATGTATGCTGGTAAAGCTGTCGCTCATATTTGTAATAATCACTTTAATCAAATAGTTTCTTAAATATGATCCAGTACATAATTGTTTTACCGCTTCGAATTTCGACCGCATCGCAGTGTCATGTTTATTTGTATTTTATGTGAACATATCCAGAGCAATATTAATCGAGCCGCGCATCGGTGGAGGTTCAGTAACATTGTACAGATAAATCAATTAAAACGCTCGCTCGATTCATAACGTGCTTTCGAAACTAATATTGCATGGGTATCGAAGTGAGCCTCACTTTCATACGTTTTCCACGTGTTCGTGATGGGGAGAGTAATATATGAGTCGACACGAATGAGGGATAAAACGTATTGAAAGCGAGGAGGTTGGAGGATGTTAGGCGAGCTGCGTGTTGTTGCATGTCGGTGATTGGTGGAGCAGCCCTTTGACGCGGACGCGTGGGGCGACTGGCTGCACCGCCGCCCGCTGCTGCTGCAGGTACACGACACCCTCCCCCCTGCCCCCCCGCCTCCCCCCTCCGCACTCAACCCCTAATCTGTTGCCTCTTACACCAACTATAAATTAGTCTTCTTTCTCCTTTATATACTTCTCTGACAGGATTTACAGCTCGCATGACCAATTTTTAGAAGTCCCGTTTTCTACAATAAACATTTGTAATCTCCTTTCCTTTCCTGATATTATACGATTATACCTACTAGAAAAAGCTTTTCCAAAAGAATAAACAGGTCTTTTACCTGTACCTCACACTTAATTCTGAAAAACTTATTACAGGGCCTCGTCACTACTAATCACCTTGTAGATAGAGCTTTTTCTCTGCTTGCTCGTGGCACGCATGCGTATTTACTAACCTTTATTCCTTTTCAGCATCTTCTAACATAACACTAATAAATACGAATAAATAAATATAGACGTCTACGTTTACATATACTTTTCAATACGCATATTAATTTCGCTTTTGAAGTCAACGCGGGTGGTGGACGAATCATAATTATGGTTTCGGTTGATGTGTATGTCCTAAGTATATAAAAAATGTTTTTTGAGACCACCTTTTCGCGGTGCATTTTATACACATTTTCTTTATAATTATTTTTTAAATCTATCTTTTAAACTTATATTTAAAAAAAATTGAAAGTGTATTTAGAGAAACCATCCGAAAAAACATAGCAATAAAATGTTGTTTACAACTTATATTGTTATTGAAGTGATTAAATTACTAAAATATTTTAACTTTTATTAATTACTTCCAAAGAATGGTATATGAAAGTGAAATCTCTATAGTGAAAATAACACATACATTGACACAGCCTTCGTTTCTTTTCTATTATTTTGCTATAGTCAGTTAAGCAAATTTGGCACTGTGTGTAGTTTTAGATCTGTTAGCCTGATTCTAATAAATTGCACTTACCTGTTCCTATCGTAATTCAAAAATTGATAACAATGTTATTGTAAAAATTTAACGCCTTTTCTAGAGCTTTAATTATTCAACCCGTATTTGAGTCATTGACTAGCAGACTTTTTGAAAACTGATGTTACTTTGATATAGACGTCAATGTCATTTTCTAGTAAATGTGAGTATATAAAATAGTCCGATTAATACATCGCTCACTCAACGAGTCGGCCTCTATGGCGAGACGGCTCGCGACCGACGATCGCAGGGTCGACAGTCGACAGTCGACAGTCGGCGAATGTCGAGGAGCGATGTGAAAACAGACATTTAACCGTCAGAACGTAAACCAGGAGCAACCGTTGCTTCTGGAGGAGCTGCTGGAGCAGGAGAAGCGGGAGCAGGAGCGCGAGGGCGGCGAGTGGGGCGGCGCGGCGGGCGCGGGCGCGGGGGGCGCGCCGCCCGCCCCGCCCGCGCCCGCGCCGCCGCCCGCCGTGCCGCTGTTCGCGGCCGCGCCGCCGCCCGCGCCCGCCGCGCCGCCCGAGGCCGACCACCACGCGCGCCTCGTCTACGAGCAGTGGCTCAAGCAGTACAACGCGTTCGCCGCCGAACAGTTGCGCTACTACGAGCAGGAGGTGCAGAAGCTGCGCAAGATACGCAAGGTGAGTGATAGTGCGCTTCTGTGTTCGTGCGCTTCGTAGTCGCGTGTTTGCGTCCTCTTTCAGGTGCGAGGGAGTGCCCACCTGTGTTGGCCGAATGTCTGTGTTTACTAACCGGGTGCTAGTAGGGCGAGTTGTCCCGTCACGGCTACACCGCTGCCTTCTGTTTGCAGTCGCTGAATAGTAAGCAGCGTCAGTTGAGAAAATCTGGTAACGAATTGATGCCCAACGACGCCGCCGAGCTGCAGCGGGTGTCGACCGAGCAACAGGCGCTCCAGAAACATTTAGAGGCTGCCAGGAAACAAGCTAGACAACACAGTATGCTGATTCAGGTACATATTTCTTTAAACTTGGTTACATAAAATTAAACGTATCTATTATTCTAATTCTCATAATAATTGCAGGAATACGAGACAAAACAACGTCAACAAAACCCTCAACTGGCGCAACAGTCGGTTATAAATCAGCAACAAATAACAAATCAAACAGTTTTTGCACAAAATCAAAACATAAGTCAATCATCGCAACAAATGCAACAACAGGGCACAATCAACCGACCAATGCAAATCGGGCTACAAGGATCTACGATACAACAGCAGACGCTTATAAGAACTCAACAAACGGTGCTCGGTTCAGATGGCCAACCGCTATCACAACAAAGAATAGGCTTGGTTACTTCGCCATTAAACACGCAAGGACGGATCTTGCAAAGTGGACGCACATTAGTTATAGAACAGGCCGGGGCTCCGCAGCAGCAGTTGGTGCGGCAGTTGTCGTCAGTGCAAGAGCGTCCCCAGTCTGTGGGCGGCATAGTGCAGTTCAGCCAGCAACAGCTGAGCGGGGTGCGGACTGCGATGCCGCCGGGCAATCAGACGCCGCGCCAGGCGGGCTCGCGCCCCGCCATGTCCCCGCTACACATCCAGTCCCCCCATTCCCAATCCCCCTTACACTCTATCGCGCCGCAGTCCCCGCTTCATCCGATGGCGTCTCCGATGCAGTCTCCACTGCATTCGCAGCAGTCTCCACTGCATCATACGTCTCAATCTCCACATCATCCGTCGACTCAGTCGCCACACCATACACAACAATCTCCGATGCACTCACAACAATCGCCGATGCACGTACAGCAAACCAACTTAACACAACAAAGCGCTATGCATCCCCAACAAAGTCCGATGCATCCGCAACAGTCGCCGATTCATCAACAATCTCCGATGCATCCACAAAGTCAAATGTCTGCTCAACATTCGCCAATGCATCCTCAGCAAAGTCCGTTACATCCTCAACAAAGTCCGATGCATCCTCAACAGAGTCCAATGCATCCACAACAAAGCCCTATGCATCCTCAACAGAGTCCGATGCACGCACAACAAAGCCCGATGCATCCTCAGCAGAGTCCTATGCACTCTCAACAGTCTCCAATGCATTTACAACAGTCTCCGATGCACACACAACAATCGCCGATGCAAACTTCGATGTCGCCGCAGCAATTCTTGACACAGTTCCAAGCTCAGAGAACGAGTCCGCAACTGCCAACACCTAGTCGTAGTCCTCAGGTATGTTTGTTTGACAATAGTAAATGTTTATCAATTTTAACATGGAAATCGTTTCAACTTATATTTATAAACTATTTCTTTACAGATTTATCAACAATCACAAATACAAAGCCCCGTGGCGTCACATTCACCTCAGTTGCAAAATGTAAGAAGAAACTAAAAAATAATTACAATTTTAAATAACACTTTGATTATGATAAAATAACATATAACACAACATATAATACTACAATTATAAGAGTGCGTGGGATTAAATGCTGTTGGTACTCACTCAGGAAGCTTTGTTATATATTTACTTTAATTGATATTTTGAAAAGAGCAACTGTTGAGTTTCTTGCCGGCTCTTCTCAGCAGACCCGCCTTCCGAGCCGGTGGTAGCTTCCTGTAAGGACTGACACCACAGACACTTATATGTAACTTGACGATTCAAAAGTGCTTAAATGGCCTAATTGAATAAAGAATATTTTGATTTTGATTTTATAAAATATTCTTCTAAAATTTCGCTTAATGGTTGGCCCTGGGTAATTTGAATAAAATATTAAATACTTGTTAAGATATATATTTAAATCGCTTTAGATTGGTACTGTTTATGCAAAATATTATTTCAGAATGATTATTCCACGGGACGTTTTCCAAGACCTGCTCCTGGATGTTCACCGTTACCTGGTCGTTTCGTAAGACCGCCACATCACCAACAAGGTAAAAATATATAGATTTAGTTATGATATAATCTTTATATGTAATAGAAGAACAATCTATTCTGGCCATTCAAGTCGCTCGTAAAAATATTTGTTTAAAGGAATATTTATTAATTATTATTTATACTTATATAGGTATGAGGGTTGGTGTACCTTTTGTGGGTCGACAACAGACTTCTCCACTTGGTAGCCCGCAACCACTTCCTTCACCGGGCAATTCAAATAATGAAATGGCTGTAAGTACACAACTTTATAAGTTTTTGTTTATATAAAATTAAATTTATATATTTAAATACATTAACTAGGATTTCGGGAATAAATTAGAAAGGAAATTATAAATTTGTAAAGAAATGAAAATTCTCTACGATCCATTTCATCTCGCCAATATATGCAATTCCTTTTTTAAATCTTTATTCCCCCTGTCTCCCTGTTGACACTGCTATATGGTTTCAGCGGCAACAACTGCTTCAAAGACAGCAGTATAGTCCAATGGGAGGAGCGCCGGCGTCGCCGTCCCTGTCGCGCTCGCCGCACGTGGCGCGCACGCCCACGCCCTCCGCCTCGCCCGCCGCCTCGCCCGCGCCGCACCACGACCACGGCGGCGGACACCACCACCACCTGGCGCCCATCCCGCCCGGCTACCGGTACTTCAAGCCCGGTCTCTTCGGGGGGGCCCCCGTGTGGCCCGGCAAGGACGACGACCGGCGACGGACCACTCACATCAATAAAGTGTCTATTTTGAAACGACGCACCCCGCCTCGGCCGAGGTTCGCAGGCAAAACTGTGGCCACTGAACATAGGGCGGATGACATTAGTGAGACAATAGATACGAGGAAATTTGTTTTGTACTCTACCGATAGCATGGAATATCCGAGTACATCTGATGACTCCGCTAGAATGAGCTTTTCCAAAGACGACGATGATGACATGCAATTTGATGGACATTTGGATGATGATGATATTGTCGTAGTAGAAGGCACCGAAGCAATCTCACCGGAAGAACGAATTGCGACCGAGGAAGACTTTGAAGAATTGATAGATAGCGGTAAACCTGAAGACGAAACAGAAGAAGATATACCACAAGATAAAGGTACCCGCACTGAAACTACAACAAAAACCGTTGCGGTAATTAGCTTAGCGCCAGCGAAGCAACCGACAGCCAATTTGCAGCAATACAAAATTGTAAATCCGTCTCAAAGTGCAACTCTCTCACGGTTACCTGTTTTAAGCGCTGCAGTACTTTCACCTCATGCCAATACGAAAATTCTTAATGAAGTATCACAGGCAACTGTAGCTTCGGTGTCTATTGCCAATCAAACAATATCTGTGCCAGTTCTGAAAAGTTTGTCGGTTCCTATAGCGAATGTAACTGGCCATGCCAGCGGTATGGCAAAATCACAAATAAAGAAAGTACCGCTTAACATAAGTAATCCACCGTTAACTGTAAATATGTCGGCGCAGTCACTTTCCAAACCGATCAGCTCGGTCATAAGTGTCATTTCTACCAATGTAGCCAAAAATGCCAGCATGAACCCTGTGATTACACTTGCCACATCCAATACTGTAGCCGGCGGGTCTCGAGTCCCTGTTTCTATTTTAACGCATCATCAAGTTAAACAAAAAATTGTTAAAACTATAGAAAAACCAATGGCTTTGACATTATCTAATACAAAGACTTCTAGTCTGGCTGTCACTCACGACGCAACTCTACCTGCTAACATATTCCAAGATGAAGCTGCCTCACCAGACAGTACTGTAACGTCTGAAAGCAGCTCTGACTTACAAACTCCATCTGGCTCGCAACATTTGCTGACGATCACCTCACAAGACTCTAAAGATCCAAAATCTCTTCTCAGGGATACTAAGGATATAGATATAGAAAGTGAGATTAGTCAGCAAACAGAACTTCCGCACACACTTTGCCTAACTGATAGGACGCCATTGTTACTCGGCAAGGCTGATATTAAGAGTCCCGATCCTATACCTGAAAAAATACCTGATAATATCATGGAAGGAGATGACGAAGATAAACCTGAAGATAACGTGCAAAGTCATTTGTTACTATCATATAGCAAATCATTACAAGAGACGCCTGTAACAAACGCGCCATCTACTGATAGTAGTTCAGAAGAGAATGTGGTAAAAACGATAAAGGCGATTGCAAACCAAACTAAAGAGATGGTAATAGATTCAAATATGCAAATTACTTCCGACTTAACACAAGAATCTGTTCAAATATCTATACCGTCCCCTACTCCATCGCAAGAAAGATATCTTAATGACATCACAATGCGAGAACATTCTGAAACAGTAGAAGGTAATCAGAAACACGTCGAATCTTTCGAAGACATGCTTTGTATGCTTGAAAACATTACAGATGACGCTAAACCATTCGGAATGAAACAACCAACTTCTAAAACATCAAATCCAAATCCAGTTCCTACTCAAAACATGAATACTAACAGTGCTTCCAAACCAGAGAATAAAGAAACTCAGGATCAACCAGCCTTTCCTACAAGAGAAGCTGATAGACTTGCTTTACAGTCGGCAACTGTACCACAGTTATCGCCGCTTTCCCAACCATCGGAGCTAACTTCCAACATGGCTAATGTGTCTCAGCAGCTACGCACAATAATGTCGTCGTTAAATAGTAACTCATCAAAAGTAGAATCTCAGTCGATCATAAGGAAAAATACCGACGCTACGACTCCTACTCAAGTCAACTTTGAAAGCCTATTACCATCGTCTAAAGTTGAGATTGCCACATCTCGTCCATCGCCTGTGCAAAGGATGGAGAAACCTCAGGTACCGATATCAAGTACTGAGACAGTTCCAATGAGCGCAGCTCAATTCATCGGTACCAGAGTTAATACACTGTCATCGATGGGACAAATGAGAAAGTCTCCAACAGTGTCGCCCATCAGCTCACCTGTAGGAATGCAAAACACGCTTATGAAATCTCCAGCACAGTCACCTTTAATAAGTCATCAATCATTTAATCCCAACGATGAACCTCAATGCGCTACTTCGAGTTCATCACAAATATTACAAATGCCAGCACTCTCTAAAATTCATAGTAATTCCTCTGTTTCAACATCAATGATGCATTCGAGTAACATAACTACAACCAGCGTCAGCGGTTTCCAAAAAACCCAGGCATTACCAACAAGTATTTTAGGACATACACTTCTCCAACCAACGAGACAAATAAACACAAGCAATTTACAATTTAACCCGCAAAATATAAGTTCAAGTCAACCACCTGCTTTGGTGATGACTTCAAGAACCATTATAGGCAATAAAGAGCCTGCTCCAAATGTGACTGTGCGTACACATAGTATAGTAAGTCCAGGTATGAGTCAAATTCAGGGCAAACCGACTCAATCTATTAATTTTATAACGTCATCGAAACTTTTGCATACTCAATTAACTTCTCCACTAAAAAGATCAAAATCTACGGATGAACCTAAAAGTGAAGTAATTGTTGGACACATTCAACCTACAAAGCGACATAGCGTAGAATCGGTTATTGTTAAATCGGAACCTATGGAGACCGACGAACCTAACAATACTACGACGACGATTGATAATGCGGGAAACAAAATTATCCAACAAGGCGCCGCAAATCAAAGAAATCATGATGAATCACAGAATGTTTTATTGAAACAACTTTTACAGACAACAACAACATCGTCGAATGTGGTTCCGCAAAGAACGATGAATATTCAAAGAACTGCACCAGCTCTTGGGACGATACCATCTTTAGAAGCTCAGTTAGCGAGGCCATCTATTCCGCCCCCCACATTAGGACTCACTCAAGAAGTAGAACTACCCAAAAATTCTCCAAGACTCATCACTACAGTAAGCTCTCCTTTTACGTCCAGACCAATACAGACTTCTATACCTACTTCATCTATATCACCTTTGATTCATACTTCAACCCAATCTCTGATGGATGTTCGGAAACCTCCTTTAAAATTACTTAATAAAGAAGAAACAACTCCAATGCCCGAGTGTTCTCCTAATATGAAAACATTGCCAATGTATCCAATGAGCATGGACACTCAGCAGCTACAACAAGTAATTAAGAAGGAAGTGCTACCACCCCAACAAAGTCCAGTCCACCGACCGTTTACTCCGTTAGACGTTAAAAAAGAACTCCTAGATGAAAGTTCTCAACAATCGGCGACTTCGGGGGTGTCTACTGCATCAGACCAGGGTAAATTGGACCAGCCAATGAAAGAAGAATATCCTGAAAGTGTTAGTATGGACCACTCATCTGACATTAATCCATCAGAAACACCTTCAGAAGCTAAGAAACGAAAACGACGAGAATATCAGCAAAAGAAACGTAAACAATTACAACTACATATGAAAGCTGCGGCAGAAAATAATATGAACGCTGTAAATGCTAAAAAACGGCTTCGAAAAGGATCAAGATATGAGGAAGATTATGATACATTTATTGATAACCTAATGACCCAACTCCGTCTCTTACCTCCTATGCAAATACAAGAACCAGCGTTAACTACTAATTTTGCAGTGTGTCCCCTATTCGGTTCAGGCGATTTAACTAAGCTTAAAAATAAAGACTACGATATCCTTAAAGGCGACTTAATTGGTGATTTTGGTAATGCCAAAATTCCTAATGTAGCAGACTATTATAATACTAAACCATTCGGCGACGAGGAACCCTTACCCGAGAAATTGTCAACGTCGACTCAAAGAGGTTTTTATGATCAAGAGTTTCAGCCTATTGTGTATGAAGAAGATCCAGAAGATAAGAAACTTGACTTTATTTGCAAAGAAAGAGATACTGACACCCCAGATACCATCGTTAGCTGTTCGAGCCCCGAAGGATATGACATTGAGTCCGATGATAGATTCCCTTATCTGAAACCAATTGATGATGAAGACGACGAGGAAGATGATGATTCATCTCTTTCCGGCCGCGTGTCACCTGTTATACCACTCATTGCTCCTATACCTATAAGAATAAAACCGCTGTCGTTATATCAACTCAAAGATGAAGAAGATAATCAGAAGGCGCTCAAATGCATAGACCCAGACGCACCTCTTAAAACTAAGATCGAGGATTCTCCTAGCAGTACTGAGAACAACGAAAACGTTACAGTTACTCTTACTTTAACGTCTGGTGCTGCTGAAGATATACTGGGTGTATTAAAAGAGCTTGCTGGTATATTGCACATACCGCCACCTACATCGTATCAAATTATTGAGCGGACTGCGACGCCACCGTCACACAAACTAGGATTATATAGATCGAAGGGGAAAGATGGAAAAGAAGGAACCCCTATTGACATACAGAGTATTCTTAATGGCGCTGCTAAGTTCTGTCGACACTGTGATGTTGTGATATTAGATTCTGTAGTAAGAGCCAAGGCGTCAGAATTTCCATTATTGTCAGCTAATAAAGGAAACGCTGAGGAAATATTATGTGATAGCGATTCTGAATTGTTCTTCTGTAGTACACAATGCTATGAAAGATTCGCATGGCGCCCCACGAACATAATTTTAGATGGCAAATCAAAAACTACTATAAAGGAGGATAGCAAATCAGATATCGAAACCAATTTATCGAAAGACAGGGATGATTTTGATACTGCGTCGACGGAAAGTATGGAAACAGATGATCTGGATATCAAACCTGATATTAAAGATGAAAAAATGGACTTGTCATTCATTGATTCACTAGATAACGACGAGCTAATGAAAGAAGTCGGGGACGACGTAAGCGTGCTCGACGAAGATCTAAAAAGTATAGAACAAGACGAAAAAAGTAATCAAAGTGTTGAAAAGGAAAAATATCGCGGCGTCCGATACAAATCGTGGTCGCCGGGTTGCATCGGCCCCCCCATCAAGTACAAGCGGCCCACGGACCGGGAGCTGACGGAGCTGGTGTTCCGCACGGGCGTGGCCATCATGCCCGTGACGGGCGAGGACGCGCGCAAGTGCGAGCTGTGCGGGCTGCAGGGCGACGGCGTGGCGGACGGCGTGTCGCGCCTGCTCAACTGCGACGTGGACCGCTGGGTGCACCTCAACTGCGCGCTGTGGTCCGAGGGCGTGTACGAGACCGTGAGCGGCGCGCTCATGAACGTGGACGCGGCGCTGGCGGCGGGCGCGGGCGCCGCGTGCGCCGCGTGCCGCCGCCTCGGCGCCACCGTGCGCTGCTTCAAGGTGCGCTGCGGCAGCGTCTACCACCTGGGCTGCGCCGTCAAGGACAACTGCGTCTTCTACAAGAACAAGACTGCCTTCTGCGCTTCACATGCGCCAAAGGTGGGTGTACTATTGTCTCGTTATATATTGTAACAAAAATATAACGTGCACAAACAACATCAAAAGTATTTAAATCCCGTCAAAATATCATTAACATTGTGTTCATAGTTATAATAATGACATGTCGTTGATATATATACTTAAAATTAAATATATTCTAATATATGAAATACTAGAACGAGAAAGACAACGAGCTCACCACGTTGAGCGTGGGGCGGCGCGTGTACGTGTGCCGCGACGAGCAGCGCCAGGTGGCGTCGGTGATGCTGCACAGCGACACCAACCACCTCATCCGCGTCGGCGGACTCATCTTCCTCAGCCCCGGACACCTGCTGCCGCACCAGCTCGCCGCCTTCCACACGCCCAATTACATATACCCTATTGGATATAAGATTGTAAGATACATTTAAAATTATTTTTAGCTCCGCTGTATCTCCATATATCAATGTTGTAAGTGTACAAAACATTTCCCACTTATTGTCTAATTTTCGAGACAGGCAAAGCGTAACGTTGAGTTTCGCCTCTCTAAGAAGCCACGAAAATTGAAGAGACAGGAAATTCTGTATTTTTGCTAGAATAGGTTCGATACCCACGAAGGCGAATGATTTATTTGCAAGAAAATAAATGATGCGCCTTCACGGGTATCGAACCCACAACCATCGTTACTGATTGGTGTGTCCCGCGGCAGGTGCGCTTCTACTGGTCGACGCGGCGCGCCAACAGCCGCTGCCGCTACGTGTGCTGGATCTCGGAGGAGGAGGGGCGGCCGCGCTTCCACGTGCGCGCGCAGGACGACGCGCCGCACGAGAGCAGCGCGCCCACGCCGCGCGCCGCCTGGGCCGCCGTCAGTACACCTCATTCTTCTTCATGCCAATCTTACGCATGTTACGATTTTATAAAGATATACAGAAAAAAAAAATATTCTAATACTCGTAGTATCTAATTTTTATTTTTATTATTATTATTCTGTACAACCACATTGTTTAGTCTCATTTTTTTAAATTATAAGATTTATAACCAAATCTGTATTATTTGGCAATGTTATTTTAAAAAACAGTGAAGTATCTATTTAACATATATACTTATAAAATTGATATTGAAACAAAACATTTACAATATAGGTGCTAGATGCGGTTGCTGCTTTGAGAGAGGGCAGAGGAGAGGAAGGTGTTTTGAAACTGTGGCCAAATTACGTAACGGGTGAGGATCTCTTCGGACTCACCGAGCCTGCAGTTGTTCGAGTTTTGGAAAGCTTACCTGGTACACAGTCTTATTTAACGACTACAGTATCATATAAGATTTTGAAGTAGGCTCGATGTAACGTTAAATATGAAAATATACCGCCATGACGTATTGTAATGTGACATTTGTCGTCCCCCAGGGATCGAAACGCTAACAGACTACCGGTTCAAGTTCGGGCGGTCGGCGCTGCTGGAGGGCGGGCTGGCCGTGAACCCGTCGGGCTGCGCGCGCGGCGAGGCGCGGGGCGCGCGCGTGTGGCGGCGGCCGGCGCGCTCGCTGCTGCCCGCGCCGCCCGCGCCGCCCGCGCTGGACGCGCCGCACGCCGCGCACCCCGCCTGCCCCTACTCCAAGCAGTTCGTGCACACCAAGAGCAGCCAGTACAAGAAGATGAAGCTGGAGTGGCGCAATAACGTCTATCTCGCCAGGTACGTACGGTGGACAGTCAGTGGCTGGCATGTCGTTTATTGGAAATGTGCCGAAAATCCTCCGAAATTACTTACTTTTTAATTTGTTAACATCAAAAATAACCTTTTTGTAAAAAACGCACCTATGGCTTAGTGATAAACAGAAACAAGATTATGAATATTTTTTAACAATTTCGTTTATATATTCTAGATCTAAGATCCAAGGGCTTGGGTTGTATGCTGCACGAGATTTGGAGAAACACACGATGGTCATTGAGTACATCGGCGAGATTATACGCTCCGAACTGTCCGAAATACGTGAGAAGAAATACGAAGCCAAGGTAGGGTATTTACAAAAAGTTGTATGTTGTTGTAGTTGATGTAGTAACGATATTCTCAACTTAGTTTAGAAAACCTTTATTTGCATAAACAACCTCCATTATGATCATTAACTAATATATATGTTAGTGTTACAAAAAATATATTTTTTTCTATTTTCTTGAATGAGGCATAACATTTTGTGTGGCGGAACTCAGTCTTGTTACCACAGAAATAGTATGAAAATATTAAATATTCCATTTCCTTGAAGTGGGCATTAATTATTACAACCTGCCTCGTTTACACTCGCACGCCTATGCCGTTGCGCAACGAGAGGCCTTTCTAGGGAAAATATTTATTTTAATTTCCTCGGTGTGGTAACCAGACAATTCCCAACGTTGATAAGTTCCTGCGGTGAGGTAGAGAGAGTAATGAGCGAGACGTCCATCGACAGAACCGCGGCATCTACATGTTCCGGCTGGACGAGCGGCGCGTGGTGGACGCCACGCTGAGCGGCGGCCTGGCGCGCTACATCAACCACTCGTGCCAGCCCAACTGCGTGGCCGAGACCGTGGAGGTGGACCGCCACCTGCGCATCATCATCTTCGCGCGCCGCCGCATCGCGCGCGGCGAGGAGGTGCCGCGTCTGCCCTACTACTTCTTGTGTCATCACTCATTCAATTCGGAACGTTTTGTCGTTCTGGTAATACAGAGCACCGTACCCGGCGGGATGTATGTGACATTGGAAACACTACAATGAATTACCGCCGGGAAATTAATAATTTTATTTTTTCCTTTTTGGTAATACAAATTGCGTTAAGTTTTGCTCCCATTGAGGAAGAGAATTGTAGCAAGAGGAATATGCTGTATAATTAACATAAGTTCTCTCTGCGTACTCTGATAGCACATGGTAATATTAATTTGATAGAACTCAGCATCGAGTCTTACCAGTCGTCAATGTGACACAATACCACGCAGTGACTTGCTAGTAGTGGAGTTGCTTAATGTAGAATGTAACTTGCAGTTGGCGTACGACTACAAGTTCGACATCGAGGACGACGCGCACAAGATCATGTGCATGTGCGGCGCGCCCAACTGCCGCAAGTGGATGAACTGAACCTGCCTGGAGGGTCCCACTACAAACGCGACCATTGTGGGTTCGATGCCCATTCGGGAAATTGAGCTATGTTCTCTGGTGACGAGACAGAGTCCCGCCACTCGTTGCGGGCACAGCGTAAACACATTACTGCACATTCTTAATCAAGTACCGTGCGCAATTCACGAATTCATGGGTTTTTCCTTAACTATTTTTTCTATGTAAGGCTATGAATGTTAGATGTATGTACCAAAGTGATTTTACACTCTTATACCTAAGCAAATGCATATTTTTAACGCAATGGATTTAGCCTCCTTTAAGCTGACGTGTGATTTATAATATAAATAAGACAATATCTACAGAATTTTAATGAAAACTAAGAATAATGATATTTTTTAGTTTGACAATGGGACGTGAGTAGAATTAGAACTTTGTACATATTAAGAGTCGTTGTAAGAATCATTGTTGTTATTAAAATTTTAACGTTTTAGATGTGAATGTCCCGATATATACTTAGGGCTAGTGTACCGCGTATCGTATCGACGTTTCTCAATGCTTTATTATCTTTCGACATTTTATTATCGCCTAATTTGTTAATGACTATAGTTTATTTACTGTTGGATCGATTTATAAAATATTTTTTACTATTACGTATGTATATTGTATATGTTCTGTAGGTACTATCGTAATTTCATTACTTCCCTGGTGGCAAAGTCTATAAATTATAAATAGCAATATTTATAACATTTTTTTACGATAATCGTGGAAGTAAGTGAGCTATTTAGGTAAATCTAAGTAGGGTTATAGGTTAAGCTACCAAATAAACGAGTTTGCATTTAGCGTCGCAACGCCACATCGTGCCTCTGCCGTGATTCAACGCAGTTTACACTAATTACCCCAAAACATAGATAGGATTTTATTTTACAATATTCTCAACATGGCGGGTGATTGTGTGTTCAAATTAACGCAATCGCAGATGAATTGTTTTTATATCCATATAAAAAATATATTTTATATCGTTTATAAATGTAGTGTATTTTATTATAGCGGATTTTTACTTAGGAACCAATGATATATTACCATGAGAGCGAAATTACCTCACAATAAAAGTCACAAAATATAAATCATATTCATAATCATCCGCCATCTTTGAATCTCATAGAAGTTTGTGACACAGTATTATATATAATTCTTCGATGCTTCACCTTGTAATGTTGAATTTGTGCGCGATTTTATAGTTAGTGTAATTTATAAATAGTATTTTTTACAAATCGTAATAACCGCCATGACTTAAATCAGTTTGTAAATTATAGTCGGAGCGGTCAAGTAGATGTACTCGTGTCGAAGTAAAAATAATGTGGGCTTTGTTTCACGTGAGAATATGTTTGTATTTCACAAAATATTCGAACAATTTACAACTTTTATTTTAGTTTTCGTCGTTTTCTTTTGGAATTCTATATTATTTATTATATTTGTTTATACACAACTTATCGGACACTAAATATTGTTAGGTTTAATTTTTTTATATGTATAATGTAATCCCGTGTTGCCATCTGCAAACATTTTGTCGAGCAATTTAATTATAAGTTTAATGTGCAATATACTCTCAGTACAGATTGTAAATATCCATATTGCTGATGTTAGAGAAATCTTTTTTAAATAATATAAATCATGTATTAGTTTTTACAATTGAATGCATTGTATGTATGATCTTAGTGACGTGACGTCGCTTTTCCATCGACTTATTTATTAAAGCATTCCCACTTGTTTACATTAAAATAGTAGTGACCGAGCACTGGACGGATATTACAAGTCCTAGTGAAGTTATATATTTTAGAAATATTCTATACTTAATATTTTTTATCACATTATTTTCCTTTCATTAAATTTTTAAGTAATATATTTTGTTTTATTTCCTATTCGTTCCTTTCATAAGTACTTGGCACAATAATATAGAAGGGTTCCTATTTATTGGGAAAACGAAATGAAACCAAATTTTTCCATATAAATTTTATTACAAACTGTTGTTTTTTTATCTTGGACTTACTGCAAATCATACATACATTAAGAAGCAATTAAAGTTATGCTAACAAAGCATACTTTAATTGTCATTTGAAACGGCTAGTTGTATTTATATAATTTCATTATTATTTTAACTTTTTTTATTTAAATGAGACTGAAAACATTTTGTGCTTCGAATTTGTCAGTAGCTTTCCAAAATATGTTATTATATATAACAGTTATGTCAAGATCAATAGACCAGCCGCTTCGGTATTTTAATTACTTAGTCACCGAAAAATAAGATTATGATTAAAATAGAAGTAATTTACAAAAATATAATTATGTCGCCTTCACACATGTACAACACAATGAGCACTATTGAAATAATACCAAATTAATGGAATTGGAATGAGAATAAAAAAATAAGTAAATATAAAAAAATACTAATAATATGATTATATTTTCTTATAGAAAGTAATACACACTGATGATTTTTATGACAAATCGCTAATATTGTAGAGTGAAACATAATTTCGCACCGTCACCCCACAGACAATGGCTCATAACCCCCCACTATAAACTCAATTGAATTCAATTATATTAATTATAAATAACTATAAATTGTTACCAATGAGTCCATACAAACGTCCTTTTAAAAAGTAATATATCCTAGCGTCCTTAGCGGCAAATAGAAATAAATCATTTGACATTATATATACATATATACGATCAAAATGACAGCACGCACAGTAGATGCAAGTTCGAAGGCCGCGGGCGTTCCACACAATGATACGTTGCAAGCTATTTGAGGCGAAGTTATTTTGACGACGTTTATATTTCTGCTCGCTAAATAGTTACGTCTGGCTCGTCACCAACGGAAAAACATTAGTAGTATATTTTTGTACCTTAATATTATGTGTAAGTACATTATGTTGAGGATTTAAGAAATAACTAATTTAGTCTTCATTTAGATAAAATATATCTATGATGTTGGAGGGAAATGTGTTTAAATTTGATGGAAAATGAGCTATTATAGAAATATAAACCATTCTAATTATAAAAATATCATGATTATATATATAAGTGAGCCTCAATACTACAAGCGAGCGAGACGACACATTTCTGCACATAAATGAAAACGTAGCTAGATGCCGCTGTTAGCGAACGCAACGCTAAGATAGGTATTCAATTGTTACTAAAAGTTGCTATAAAAATGTAAACAATATAATGCTTCGTTTAACAACCGAGAGCATTTAGACAAAACAGGCAGCTTACAGCGAGGCCAATATCAGCTAGCCCACAATTTTAATAATTACATAAAAACTAAATAAAATTTGAATAATGGTCAGATGTGTTTCCTTTCTTTATTATATAAATATAAAGTACATTAAAATAAAGAGAGTAGGAGGTATATAGGGCGAAACTGATCAAATTTTTGGCCCCATCATGTAAGTCAGACTCGATTAGTGTTGCCAAACCTGCGTTTCCTCGGAATGTTATGATATTGCATACAGCATTGCGAGAAAATCCAGAGACGAGAGATAATAATGTTATGAAACATTTAGATGACATGTAAAATTGATTGATTGTCTTAAATTTAAAACTGGTTCACATTACAATACCCAAGAAATAATTTGTAAGAATATATAATTAACACATAGTTTCTGCAATTCATCTGGCAACACTAGCGTCAACTAAACATAGGCTACGTGGGGTGGAACTTGGAAGTAGTGTTCAGTCGATGTACTGTGCGAGCCAACGGAATCCCTCGCCGTAGCCCTGGCGCTTCAACACCGAACACATGAACAGCTCAAGCGGCCGTCCAGGGAGCTCCGATCGAGATACCTTTCCCTGTAATCGAAATTATAATAATTCATATTGTTTCTTTTATTAAATAATAAAAATTATTTCATTACTTTACTACTGCCAATAGCATCTTTTTCATAATGCTCTAGTTTGGGCAATTTAATAGATTAATCTTTTCTTAGAATATTGTGACATATTTATTGTTAATAATGTAACCAGTGACTCAAATGCCACTTCGTATCATTAACAATATTGTTATGTTACCTGAAAATTACATAAAACCTTTAAATAAATTGTAGCATAATAATGTTATTCTGATGTATAAACTATATATTACTGTAAAGTTTCATCTTAATCTGTTCAGTAGTTTCTATGTCAAAGGGGAACATACTTAAATTATAAGCCTGCACATTTATAATATTATAGAAAGTGACTCACCTTGCCAGTAGTCTGCTGATATAGATTAAAGAACTGTCTCAGTTCATCTTCACTGGCAGCACCAGGTTTGTCTATTTTGTTTCCAAGAATTAAAACAGGGCAATTACTGAGAGTTTCATCTGTTAGAAGAGAGTCTAGTTCCTTCTTAGATTCAGGCAGCCGGGGACGGTCGCAGGCATCCACAAGAAAAACAATGGCATCCACAGCGGGAAAGTAATCACGCCATACACGTCTAGCCTGTTGATGCCCGCCCAGGTCAAAGGTAGTAAATCGCATGCTACCTATTGAGAGCTCTTCGGATGCTATTGACAAATATTATGACATGAATTTAATTGATATCAGGAAAAAACAGCACAAATAAAAAATTACATTAAAAATTACTGTCTAAAAATATATAATTATATATTTTTAGACAGTAATTGGCACTCTGATCATTTTCTACCTAACCCGATCCTACCAATATACAATGAAAACTGATAAAAAGAAACTTATTAATAAACAATATTAGATGTATAATAATAGCTTGTGCTTGAATTGGAAAAGCTGAAAGTGGAAAAGTTCAAGATCATCAATTTCTTATGACTTATATTTAGTCTTACATATGTTGGAAAAGTTAAAATTATAAATATTAAACTACCTGTATAAAGACAATTGTTATAAAGTAACTTTATTATATTTTATATGAGTATAATATATCATCAAGGTTCACAGTACAAGGTAAAGCAAATTCAAATAAGATATAAAGAGATTATTCATGTATATAATTATTAGATGATTCATATATATTATAAAAAATTCTATAAAAATGTTGTATTTAAGTATTATGAAATTATTTGAGACGCTGGGGATTTGGTAATGATACATATGTTGAAAAGAATATTGTTATAGTAAAAAATATATATTTATTATTACTGTTACCACTCAGGGAAAAAAATGAAAACCATTCTTCCTCAAAACAATTAAAATGAACTATAAATAAAAATAACAATAGGAAAATATATTTCACTGATAGCCACAAAATTCATACTATATCCTTAGATAAAAAATAAGCTTATAATAAAATAAAAAGGGTAATAAATTTAAAAGTGTTGTGACACAGCAACAATTTTGGTTTGATAGCTTCTAGAGGATTTAAAGGCATTGATGTCTATTTTACACTCAATATACAATCTTGTAAAAATTAGGTGGAGAGAGAAAAACAGAGTGTATCAATAAGCTTAAAACTATGATAACTATATTATAATGATTCCACTTACTGGGATGCAATGTAGGCACATGTTGAGCCAGTCTGTCATCCTTCAACATGTGCAGGAGTGTAGTCTTGCCAGCATTATCCAAGCCCAGGAACAAAAGTTTGCCAGATTTCTTATACAAACCTAATATGAAAAAATACATATAAGTAATTTCAAACAATTAATATTTCAATATAAATAATATGAAGAAGAGTGGTGCAATATGCATTTGAGTAATATTTAATTTTTATATATGTAATAATGTGTAACGCAATTTGTGGATAAAACAATCTTAATTTTAAATACTGCCTTAAGTAGAGCTGTTCCTTACTCAGTTTTAACAATTAAGCCAAGTTTTATCTCTAATTACATTTTAAGCAAATTTTTGTTGTTTGGTAACAGCCAATGTGATTTTAAATGCGAAAGTGAATGTGCATTTCTTTAAGAATTATAGAATTTGTATGATTCTGAAAGGAACAAATAAAAAGCAAGCATTAGGATTGTAGTACTATAGTATTTCTAAATACATTTTATTATTATGTACTTACCCAAAAATCCTAATACACCAGTGAACCAGTCCCAAATAAACATTTTGAATCTGAAATATGTGTATAATTTATATTAATTTATAATATCACAGAATTTTGCACAAAGAATACTTGATTATTTAGAGTGACTTGCAAAACTGATTATAATCAAATATAATAAAGTCAAAACGTAAAGTTGAACTGGTAAGAAACACTTTCAAGGCAAATGATTATATATTCTTTAGAGAAGAAACGCGAAACGTAGTATTGCGATAATGAATTGGGTAATACGAATGACAAGACGTCATTTGCGTAGTTGAAACTTCGATCCAAAAATCTCTAAAGTTGAAATTCTAATACTCACTTATTAAAATTGTACTAGATTAACTAACGCTAAAAGAGGTTTATCACACTATTTTGCACTTATTTGCAATTTGTTTCGTCTCAAAAATTGACGATAATCTTGACGACGAAATATCAATCTGTTGGCAATGACGTACACTACTTCCGGAAGTCGTTAATTGTCACATAGTCTGTGTATGGATGCATTCACATTTAATTATTACCGTGTACGTGAACGTGTATACCAGTCAATAATATACTGAAAATATTATGGTTAATATGTCATTTATTCTTCACATAATATTTTAACTTTATTATTAAAATACTGGTTATCGGTGCTGGATTTAAATTTTTTGGCTAAAAATAGTAACTTTTTACGTACTTTATTATTAAAATACTGGTTATCGGTGCTGGATTTAAAATTGTTGGCTAAAAATAGTAACTTTTTAAATAATACATACTACATACCACCAGTTGAATAATTCTGCTATATATTTACATACATACACATCCTAAGATAAATCTTAATTTCTGTTTATTGCTTTGTGCTGTATTCAGCAAATAGCAGGGTAGGCAGATTGACCTGATAATCTAATATTAAAACAACAATATGTGGAGCGGAAATGCTGTAATCGGGAGACCCATTGCAGCATTTCCGCTCTACACATTCCGTCGAATTATGGAGGCATTACGTGTTGAATGATGGAACTCAACGCCGAATTTTTTTTGAAAATAATATTATATTTTTATATTCCAATAATCTGGGCTCTGACGTGATCTTTGGCTGCCTACAAATAATATATTATATGCTTGCTTTATACTCTTAGCAAGCTTAACTTAGAGTGCGCAATACAAGTATGTGATATATATATATTTTGCTGCGCAATATGAAATAATGATTTGCAAGTTAATTAATACAGGAGAACTGTACTATTGAAAAATGGAATTTTTTCAAGCTGCATTCCGCACAAACCGTGTAGGCAAAAGGAACTTGTTCCCTTCTCATTAAGATAAATCTGGTCTCCACTTTCCACCAAAGACTTTAGTTATTACGTGTTTAATGGTGAAAAGATCTCCTCGAGTGGGGATCGAGCTCACAAATTATTACGTTTACAGTCGCACGCTTGTGCCCCTGAACCATGACAGGCTTATTTATCGTTCTTAATTAAAAAAAAAAAAAAAGAATCGGAGCTGTTTTATAAAAATACATTACTCAATTTCAATATGCAACTGACAATATTTGACAAATTTCTTTCATGGATATTTTTACTTTTAAACTGACACGGATCGATTCTTTGCCAATCTTATCCTTTTTTTTCATTCGTTGATTGCACGCTGAATTTCAAAATTGATGATGTATGTACAATTTCTCTTTGCAAATGTTTGCTATATCATACATTTGCGGAGAGAAATTTTAGGCTTAATAAAAGATCGAAGCTCTGGCGATCGCCACGAACTCTAACATGAACGTCTATAATGCATGCATAAATATTTCATTACATGTGTAAATATTTATTTTTATGTGCTTCAATGAAAATCATAACTTATAACAATTATAATTATTGTACGTTAAGAATAAAAAAAACAGATTGCTGTCACATTTTAATATGACATTACAATATGTCAATTCGACGTAGGTGATGGAAACACTTCTTTCCGGAAGTCTTTCTAGTGTTTGACAGCTTTCAAAGCTAAAGGTATAAGAAGTATTTTATGTTAAAAGTTATTTTAATGTGTGATTATTTAAGGAATATTATACGAACATAATAGATAATTACTTATTTGATTCGTGTGCAAGTTTATAAATAGAAAAGTGTGCGGATTGTTTAGATTTTTTAAGGTTAGAAAAGTGCTGTACAAGTGTTGTTGATTTCAGGCTAAACCATGGCTCCGAGAAAAAACAAAGTTGCGAAAGAAGAGGTACAGGTAACTCTCGGACCACAACATTTGGCCGGAGAAACTGTTTTTGGAGTCGCCCATATTTTCGCTTCGTTCAATGACACATTTGTCCATGTTACCGACTTGTCTGGCCGGGAAACTATTGCCAGAGTTACTGGAGGCATGAAGGTAAAAGCTGATCGTGATGAAGCTTCTCCTTACGCTGCTATGTTGGCCGCTCAGGTTCGTTTATCGTTTTTATAATAAAGTAAACTATTTTTTGTTGTGTTTACTATAACCTCATTCCTCTTATTAAATGATGATTATCATAATTATAAAATATTTATGCATATATTTTACAACTAAGATCACTTCTCTGTTAAAGATACCTTTATTTAAAATTATTTTTTAATTACATATTTTTCATTCTCTTAGTATTTCCATTAACAAATAAACTGTTATTAGTAATGAAATTACTACTTCAACTTCTTTCCATAAATTTCAAGTCAATAAAATCGATATAAATTTTTAGGATGTTGCTGAAAAATGTAAAACTCTTGGTATCACTGCTCTGCACATCAAGCTCCGAGCAACTGGTGGCAACAAGACTAAAACTCCAGGACCCGGTGCTCAATCTGCTCTCAGAGCACTGGCCCGTTCCAACATGAAGATTGGCCGCATTGAAGATGTTACTCCAGTACCATCAGACTCCACTCGCAGGAAGGGTGGTAGACGAGGACGCAGGCTGTAAATTTTTAGTATAAGCAACTGTGGGCTGAAATACAAAGGTTTACAGTTTTTATGTGTTTTATTTACCAATCCATTTTCTATATTGTTAAAGTTAGTTTCTTTCAAAATATTCATAATAATTAATTAATATATTAACATTTAATTACTGAATACTCTCATTATAATCAATCAATATTTACTATAATCATTAAATTTTAACTTAATTGTTTGTATATTGAATTTTCTAATATCATGGAAATATTGGTTTAAATTGAACTTTCTTGGCTTAGCCCATCTATAAGTTCAATTGATTTCTTTGTTATGCTTCAATGTATGCTCCCTGTGGTCGCAGTAACCTGTGACACAAAGAATGCAGTCTCCTACACAATATTTTATTATTATATTAAATTATCACTACCAATTTATGGTCCATTTATGTTGTACAATTTGTGTATTTTTATACACATTTTTATATTTATTTCTCCATATTAAGATTTTCTGCCTCTTCATAAGAGAATTCATGTAAAAATCAGTACACTTTTGTTTGCATTATTTTTTTTTTGTTAAAAGATAAACATTAGAATTTTGTTGACATTATTGTAGATTTAAGGACTAATATAATTGTAAAATTGCTTAACAAAAGAGATTGGTAAGTTGATCATGTGTGTTAGATTTTTAAAGATATAATAATAGATAATTAATTTTAAATTTTTTTAAAGTGGAGATTGGGAGTGTCTTAACACTAGGTTACCAAGCTCCCTCTGCCTACCCTGCCATATGAGGGATACATCGTAAAGCTGAGTTTGAGTTAAATTAATTTTTACATTCAACCAGATAGGCTTCGAATGTGATCACTAAAACGAAGGTTTTCATACAATATCATATAAGGTTTATATATATTATATACTACTTTCCCATTCAAGAGAAGAGCATTAACAGCTTATGTTTAGGATACATGTGTGAGCAAGAACATTAGGCATATTTTCAAGAGTATTAGCCTTACATATTCTGAAACAGATATACTTGTCCACATTTACTGTTAGACTATTCAAACCCAACTGCCCTACGCAGAACACTTCACACCACATACGTCCAGAAAAGACGAGCAGTAGTCATTGCAGTGTCATTTGCATAAGAGTATATTTTATATAAGATCATTATTATAAATCTAAAATATTTCCTATAAGTCTGATCATATCAAACTCAAACGCTGTGACACTGCGCTACGACGGTCGGAACAAAAAATATTTGTTTACCATTACAATTTACCAGACATTTTATAGTGCATATATCGACTACAGCATTAACTATATGGCAAGTTATGTAAATATATATTATTTTTTTTATATTAATAATGGTATATAAATATTTAATGGTACATATCACACGACATGAGGAATACCTTCTTATTATAGCTGACAGGATAGGAGGTATATAAGAAAACAACATTCCGAGAACAATGGATGTTAATAATATATTAATATTTTAGATAAATAAATAGTTACTATTTAATGTACATACTATATTTTCTATGATTATACATTTTATTTTACACACAATTTTCAATTTAAAAGTACGTCCCGTATGTAACAACGCGAGCGTCTGCTCGACACGTTATACACAATATTGCACTGTTACAGTTTTCCAAAGTATATTTGTGAACCTCAGATCACACGAAAACCGTATTTAACTTGAACATATTATTTTACTAATATATAATACATATTTAAATTTAATTTCTTATGTTTTATAATTTATGAATATTTTTTACTATTTGTAATTTTCCGGTTGTTCGGTCACCTTATTTAATATAATTTTACCTGTATCAAACCAAAATAGCTTTCTATCCAATGTAAATACATTTAGCTGAATAAAAATCGTAATGAGATCATCAGGTCCACTCTAACCTAGCTCCTGGAGCATTATACCTAAACTACAAATTTTGTTTTAATTTACAAATATCTTTCTAAAACTTTAGTTACAAAATGACATCTAAAATTTGTTTTCAATACATTTACTTTGTGACCTTTTGTTAATAGATAAAACTTTAACATGTTGGGGCGTTTATTACAAACAAGAAGAATGTGAATTGTTCGCATTCCAGTAATCTTATACAGTTAGTTACTGTAATTTTAGAACTAAAATAAACCTATACATGTTCAAATTATTATATTTAGAAATGTTAGTTCAAAATGTAAATTATGAAAAAGTATTATTACAATTATCTTCACATTACAAACATTTAGCTATTAATTCTTCATGACAAAGAACAGTCAATACGATATGGCAAGTACAAGTAAAACAAAAGTCAACACAATGATATAAATCGCGACGTAGTTACAAATCATATATTACAGTTACATCAACATACATATATATTACAATTACAAACATTTACTATTTAGAAATCAAGAAAATATTACAAAAAGCAAAAAACCCAAACGAATATTACAATATCTTTACATACACAGAACTCTATTACATTAGCCATTCAACCTTTCTTTTTACATTTAGGCCCTTTTAGTTTTTCATATAAATTTCATATCAGTAAAGAAAAAGAAACAGTAGGTCGTAAATCGTCCAATTTGGACAGTTTAAAATATTTTTACAAATAGGTATGTTCAGCCACAATGCTGTTGTACGTATTATTTTTTCAAATGCGGGTGGCGGGTCAATGAAGATCCGTGGTTAGGCGGCCAGGTCGTTAACTATTAAGACTTTATATAAAAAAAATGTTATATTAAAAATATGACAGCATCAAAACGTGAACGATTCTGTAGATTAAAAAAAATAATAGTTGAGGGAATATTCGTCACTTGGCGGTCAAGAAATCAAGGTTTCAGCGATTATTTTATAAATTGTGGGGATATGACCATGAGTTGGTTGTTTCAAGTTCTACTAAACTGGAAGAGCAGCAGAGAACTGCGTTTTTATTCAATTTAGGTCTTTTTTTTATAAATATCCGGGCCTGAGATCAGATCGGGGTGATGTCGCTACAAGGCTGTTTTGAGTCTGATTTTCTTTAAGTGAGCCGGGGGCGGGTTGGGGAAGGGCCGTCGCTTGGCGGCCAGGGAGTCGAGGCTGGCGGCGGCGGCGGGCGCGTCGTCCGACGACGAGGACGCGACGGCGCGGCGCCGCAGACATCGCGAGTAACTGCGCTTGGCCAACTTGGCGGGTTGATTGGGCTCGCCTGTCTTTGCCTTGCTCACTGACTTGGCGGCATTGGGTTTCCGTATGGCGAGTATATTACGCCGTTTAGTAGCTAGCGTTTTGGGCTTAGGTTCGTTCTCGGAAAGGTATCGAGGTCGCGTGGGCTTGGCCGGTTCGTTTTTCTTGGCGAACTTCATGTTGAGCGCTATGATATCGTGACCGGAACGTTGGCCAAGTAGCGGTGGGCTGCGTTTTCGTTCTGCGTCGGTCTTGGCGCCCGCGTACGCGTTTTCCTTGCGCTCGTCTGTTACTTTGGCCTTTGAACGAGCGTAAAGCGGCATTCTCGTTGGAGATGATGTCTTCGGCCGCAGTCGTGACATTGTTAGCTACAAAAATAAATTGCTGATATGCAATAAATATTTAAATATATCTACAAAATATCGAGGGAGAAAAGGTCGACAAGTCTACTTGCAGACATCATTTTTAATCTATAATTAGCTAACTCTTCAGTAAAGTATCTTAAAAATTTACAGGTTCAGTCAGTGAAATGAAACATACCTATCGATTGAGCTATATAAATTATTACCTTATTAATAAAGCACCCCAGATGCTAATTAAGACAAAAAAAACATGTATGCAAGTTGATATATCAATATATTCACGACTGGTGGCGATAGTTGTTTCGCTGTCGTTAAGCGTAAAGTTTTAGTAAATGACAAGCGTGACGTTACGTCTAAGGCGAAATAACACATTTCATTTCACTTTAACTAATTCCTTACCCCTTATATCTAGCATTGGTGATATTATATAGAAGTTGGGGAGTAACTTAGCACTGAAAATTAAACAGATTTTATGTTAGGAAAACAATAAAAAATAATCCGAAACAAATTAAAATTTAAAATCTACTACGAAAATTAAATCGTCAAAGAAAATAATAAAAAATAAAATTTAGATATAAAAAGGATATGGAAATTTATTATATTAAAAATGTGTATTTGTAGTGTAATATTTATTTCAATTATATTTTAACCAATGAAATGTGTTGATAGTTGAGTTTTAAAGGATAACGCAGTTAAAAAAATGCGTATTTAGTAATTGAGTATGACAATGACTAGGCTGTGGTGCGTATAGCATACGTGCATATACATATGTAAGTGCGAGTGTGTGTGTAGGTAACGTATGAGCGAGCATGTGTGTGTGCGTGTACCTGCGGGCGCAGCGTGCGCGTGTGTGCGCGCAGCCAGTCGCGCACGGCGGAGAGGTTGCGGTGCTCGGAGCAGGGGATGCGCGAGTTGGGGTGCTGCCCCGTCAGGTCGAGGATGGACGCGCCCAGCGAGCGCCCCACCTGCCGCACACATTCATGACATCTTTTTATTTTAAATACAAGTACTAAAATAAACAATACCTTTATCATATTTAAGATAAAACCATTCCCATATTCAATGAGTGTTTCACAAATTCTTTTCGCCTTGCTTGCAAAATTATGGCACGTATTTAAAAACAATATTTATTAGTTAACCTTACAATTATATTTACAGTGTTCTATATAAACAATGCTACATAAAGCTATATTGCATTTATAAAAATAATGTCAAATAATAATCATAAATTAACAATTCAAATTTGACTATAGTGGATATACTAGTATGGTGGATATAACAAAACACAACGCTATACAGTGGTGATATTCGCAGTGAGTGTTTTACCATTGGGAGAATTCAGAAGAGACGCCGTGAAGTAAACATTGAAGCGTATTTAAAACATACACGTATCTAATAGTAAATATCTACATTACTTTAGTTGATTTAGTCAGTAATTCAAAGACAAACCTTCATCGCATCTATCTCTTCGAAACCCTCCGTATTCTTAGCGCGATAGTGCCTTACCTGCAAGACGACATCTACTGAGGCACTTCAGTTACGTCTACTTACTTTAATATATAAGTAAATATATAAAATATTATTGTAACATAAATTATTTGTATATTTTTATATATATAGTTGGATCCTATCTATTTTAGACGACAGTAAAAGGATACACGTACACAAGGTTATTATAGTCGTCATACATAAATTAAAAAAAATGGCAATCGTATTGTTAATGTACCACACCATTGTTGAAGCGTCGATTATATCATAATACATTTAGTGCAATATATAATATAAACGGGAATATGCATAAAGATTAAATTTGTTTTGAATATATATATATATATATATATATATATATATATATATATATATATATATATATATATATATATATATATATATATATATATATATATTCACATTACAATTAAATATAATTAAATATTTTATTATTACTTACTTGTTTTTTAGACTCATAGAATAATATTTGAAAATAGAAAAATTTACAAAACGCGCTTAGCATACATACTATTATACTACTATGCTGTGTGTACTGTAGTATACTTTTAGTAACTTTAATATATTTAAATAATATAAATATGTTATAATTTGAAATATTTTATATTACGTATTGGCTATTCCTATTTACATACTTTTCTTAACACGCTTTTATTAGTTTGGGTTGTATGTATGTATGTATGTAATGGAATCTTCAATAGGCGGTTAATTTAAAACTTTGCACACCTATCAAGGATTGATGACAATGCAATAATATGAAAATAGTTTCCCATCATCATTATGAGAACCGTCAGGATTAATAAATTCTGTTACGGATCCTTCTATCTCTCTTACTCCCCGAAAGAGTGATAGAGCTAGCGCATCTGCGCATGCTAAAAAACACTTAAACAAAATAAAAAGGGTGAAAATAAATGATAGTTTGAAAAACTAAGCGTGTTTTTTTAGTTTTTTAAACTATTTTATAATTATTTTCTTTAGTAAAGTAGATAGCTATTTGAGTATTTATTTATATTAAATAATTGCATTATCTATTAATTTTCGTTATTTTTGTTTTTTTTTTTTTTTAATGTACGAGCTTGTAATGTTTACGACTTCGCCGTGACGGTTACTTTCATTTCTTTGTTCTGGTCTGAATACTAAGCACGCTTCAGCGTTAAACTTGGCTACTTCACATGCGGCCTCGAAGAGTTTTTCGACTAATAATACTACTAGGTACTAAAATACTGGAGGTAATATATGTGTTTTTTTCATTAAATCATTCTGCATATTTGAGGCCTGTCGTGACGCAGCGGCACAAGAGTGTGACTGTAACCGACAGGTTCTAGGTTCGATCCCCAGTCGAGGAAATGAAATATTTAATATTTTCAATTTAAAATATGTAATGTTTCATTTCTTCGCTCTGGTAATAATTCAAAGCGCGGCGTTGAGTTCCATCCCTCAACACGCAATGCCTCAAATTCGGAGGAAAGTGGGGAAAGGAAGTGGAACGGAGCGTCATAACACTAGGTTCCACTTCCGTTCCCTCTGCCTACCCTGCCTAGTGCGGGATACAGCGTGAAGCTGCAAAAGAAAATGCATATTTACCAATCCGCTTGCTATAATTACTGTATGATCTATTAATTATTTATTTACATTTATTAGCATAATTCATTGTGTATTATTCGTAATATGTATAATGTCATCTTTTAACAGTACTGTTTTCGTAATTTGCATCGCTTGAAATATGAAAAAACATTTATCGAGTGTATTTCTATTAGTGTAGTCTCTCTTCGTTTTAAAATATTATATATTCTTTATTGCATAAATTACTACATTATAGAAAAATAACAATTGTAAAGCATGTTTACAATGGCGGACTTATTTCTATAAGAAATTTCTTCCAGCCAACCAATGGAAGTGGGAGAAGAAGTCGCGGAGTAAAAAAATCAAAAAGAGTAATTAAAACAATAAAAAAAAATTGCAATAAAATACAGTATCTAATATGGATCTATATGAACATACATACACATACACAGACCAATACACATACATACATATATATACCTATATACATACACACAAATACATATATATACATACATATATATACATACAAATACATACATATACATACACATACACACATATATCATAGATTGATGATAAATATACAAGAAAAAAAAATATATAAAAAAGAAAATAATAAGGGTTAAGGTAAAAAAATAATTATTTACACTTGCAAGTAAATGCTTTTTCAATTGGGATTTAAAAGATATTAAGGAGGGACTTTTCTGGATAGGAATAGGCAGTTGATTCCAAAGGGAGGCAGCATACACGGAAAAGGATTTTTGAAAGAATTTAGTCTTGCTTATCGGAATGTCAAGCGAAGGACCGCCTTATATACTTGTAAAAAGATTTTTTGGATAATTTTCCATGACTTGATGGGAATTTATAGGTTTTCTATAAGTATTAAAACGCTCAGAGGATACCCGCGGTATGTACTCGTTGACGTCATTCACTAGCGCCAAGACTTTCGTGGTGTTCATGCGGGAGTAACTTTTTCAATATATTAAATTTAAATAAAAAAAATAAATTGTATATTTTAAAGTCTATTAGAAGATTAATTGAAGAAATAAAAAAAAATAAAATAATGCATATTCCCTATTAATACAAAGATGTACGTTTTATCCTAGCTTGAATGGTAAAAATAGAAATAACCTATTTACCTACTTATTGTTTTACATTTAAGAGCGGTAGGTAGGTAGCTGGATGGCTGGTGGATGATTGATTACCTCCTCGAATATGTGCGGCGTGTACTTGGGCGGCGGCGCGGCGGCGGGCGCGGCGGCGGGAGGGGCGGCGGGAGGGGCGGGCGCCGGCGCGTCGCGCACGGCCGGCGGCAGCACGTTGACGAGGCGGCCCGTGTTGTAGTTGCACTCCAGCGTGTACGAGCGCACCAGCCCCGTCGCCTTCAGCACGGCCACGCGGCCCGAGCCCTCGCGCGACATGCCGTCGCGCCGGTCCCTGCGCGCCGACGCACAAGTCTTACTTATCGCACTTCACTCGACCACACTAATGTCACTCTACTAGAGTATTTCATATTCATGTGTATTTCTGATAGACTATAAACGTTGTTCTTTCAATGTAAAACATTGAACGATTGAAACGTTATTATTGTAGCAGTTGTGAATTCAAATTTTACTTGAACAATTTAAATAATTTAAATTTCGAAAGTATTAACTCACACTTAGGAAAGAAAAATACTTATTAAGAACGTGTAATATTTTTACCCATGTCTTATACATAATATGTTGTGAAATGCGTAATAGGGACATTCTGTAGGACTCTCCCTACTTAGATGCTAAAAACACAAATATGTTGTAACAAGCGTATAAATAAATCGACGTAGCTTGATGAAAACGTATGGCTTAGTGATCAAAGCACTTAGACGGATTTCAAGAGGGGCGGGTTCAAACCTGCTATGTTTAATTTTTTATAGTTTATTTTTCAGCTTCTTGCAGCGGGATACACCCGCACATGGCAGAGTAAACTTGACATGCTAGAGGGAACTTGAGTACCTATCGTTAAGACACTCCGTTCTGTTCCTAACTTTCCGCCGACATCGAGACTTGCGTGTCGAGTGGTGGAACTCAACGCCGCGTTTTGCCTTGTTACCAGAGCGAAGAAATAAAAATATAATATATTTTACTTTCTCCGAGTAATTTCAGCAGTGACAAATAAAATGTAAAATTGAATAAAATTCTCACTTCAGATACATATTCCTCTCAGTAAAATTACACGAAGAGAAGTGGAAGTGTAGGTTATTCAGCGACATGATGCGCGGCAGTAACATACATTCTACACAACTTTCGAGATCCTCGAAGTGGTTGCCGTACATGAATATACCTGTAAATTAAAATACAAATATTTTTATTCAAAATAAGAAGTTAGCAACGTCAAATACCACCACCACCAGTTCATTAAAGTTATTAAAAGATACCTTTTTTGGAAGCGTGTCCGTGTAGGTCTATATACAAGTATAGTCCGGAGTCGTTTTCCTTGGGCGGGCGCGGCGGAGGTGCGACCGCTGGTTTCTTCTTCACTTTGTTTGGTGTTGATTTGTGTTTATCTTCTTTTTGTATCGCAATAGTTTGTGTTGCTGGTAGCTGCGAAAGTACGGTAACAATAGCTATTTTATTTTATTTTTAATTAAATTAAGAAATAGTCTATCGATGTTGATTTATTTAATGATTGATAATTTTTTAAATATATATTTTTAATAATTTTAAATCGGTAGACAGCAAATTGAAAACCTGGTGTGACGACACCGTCCGTTCCATTACCCCATTGTCCGCCGAATTTGAGGCACTGCGAGTTGAGTGGCGGTGCTTAACACCGCTCTTTGCCTAGTTACCAGAGCGAGGAAAAAGAAAATATGACATATTTCATTTTAATATGCATTCGAAATATACATTTCTCTTTATTTTTTTTTCTGTGTCTTTAATTATACCAACGTATATTATTTTATTTATCTGCACGTATACTCCGATTACTTCTTGATTAATCAATGGTAAAATACTAAATTTAAAAACATAAAAATTTGAACTAAGCGAGATTTGAAGCCGCGCCTCTTGGAAACCTTCCAAGCGCTCTAACCAAATAAGCCATTCGTTCTCCTCACCAAGCTACGTCAAAATCCTTATACGCTTGTTACAACTTATTTATGTTGTAGTCAATGGTTTTTTTTATATTTTAAAGTAAATAGGTACATAGCGAGACTTACCGTTGAAAGTATATCTCCGGGCGCGACACACGTGTCTCCGGTGTCGCCGCTATTGCCCGACACACCTGACACTTGCACGTCCTGAGAAGGATGCAATAATACTTTCTTTAACTCTTCATTTATTATGTTTGCTTGGTGGAAAGTACAAAAATAATATATGAAGCTAAAATAACAATAGAGCCAAGTTTAACTTACAATATTTTTCTAAATAGTGGTCTAATATAGAAATAAGAAAAGCTGACCACACCCATGAATGCTTCAATTCATGCCTAGGAAGACAGTAGCAGACAAAGCAGTGTTTAGTTCAAATAATTTACAAGCGTGTGATTGTAAACCGATAGGTTGTGGGTTCGATCCCTACTCGACGAAATAAAATATTTAGTATTTTCATTTCGTCACTTTGGTAATAAGACAAAGCGCGGCGTTGAGTTGAGTTCCGCCACCTAATACGTAATTCCTCAAATTCGGCGGAAAGCGAGGAATGGAGTGTCTTAACACTACATTTACAAGTTACTTCCTTGCCTATCCTGCCATGTATAGGATACAAGATGGAGCTAGAAAGAAACCTTTATTATTCTACATTACATCTTTAATCAGTATTAATAATTAAAATAACCCTTGAGTTACCTACCTACTATATGGTCCTTGTCAAGTCAAGTCGAGAATTATTCTAATAGTTATCTAAAGGTTTAATTAGTAATATCATCACATTAAGCTCTCTCTCTCAGCTTCACGCTGTATCGGGATACAGCGAGGCAAGGTAGGCAGAGGGAACCTAGTGTTAAGACACCCCGTTCCACTTCCGTTCCCCACTTTCCGACTAATTTGAGGCACTTGCCTTACTACCAGATCGAAGAAATGAAACATGAATTATTTTAAATTGAAAATATGTATTAAATATTTCATTTCTTCGACTGGGGATCGAACCCAGATCCTGTCGGTTACAGTCACACGCTTGTGCAGCTGCGCCACGACAGGCCTCAATTACATTACATTAAGCATATAGCATATTTGTATATCATATGTAATAGTGAATAAAAATTACTTACTAAATCGTTTTTATTATCGCGTACAATATATCTGTTGAAACAATTCGTACAAAAGTACACATTATCTGAATTATCAGCTAGCTCTGTGTCTTGAAGCTGAAACAGTTAAACAAAAAATAAAATATATATATAAATTGCAGATACATTATAATAATAAAAAAATAAAGCCCAGGAGAGAAAATAAACGATATATATCTTGACGCGAAGCACAAGCGTGGGACTGTAAACGCGAGAGGTTTTGGGATAGGTCCACTGGACGAAAAAAAAAATATAATATTTTCATGACTTGGCTCTGGTGACAAGGCAAAACGCCACGTTCAGCTTGACCATTGTCTTTTTTTACGAGACACGGCAAATGAGCGGTACGGGTCACCTGATGGTAAATGATCACCGTCGCTCACGGCCCCGTGTTACTCCAGATGAGCTACAAGAGCGTTGCCGGCCTTTAAGGTGGATGGGCACCAGAACCCGGCATTACCCAAAGCGAAATGCAGTGGCCGAAGCCACTACTTAAGGCCGGTTTTAAATACCGGTGGTAATGATCCAGACGAGTCTGTCCATGCGTGTTGCCATTGCTGGCAACTTGACTCTCCCACACGTACTTTAAACGCCGCTTACGACACCTTCAGTACCAGGGTAATTCTATTCTAAGCCGGAATCACACGGCTAATTTTAATGGAAACAGAGTGTTATACCATAAAGCCGTAAGGGAAATAGGTTTGGTGGGTTTATTTTGGAAGTAATAGAACTAATGAAAATTTTTAAATGATTTCTTTTTTTATTTTCCTTTTAGCTACACGCCCATTATCCCATACATTGGAACCTAGTGTTAAGAATTTGAGGAAATATTTCCTTGAACGATAACAAATACTCTTTTTCTTCGGGTGGAGATCGAACGTGTGGGTTCAATATCCTTGTCGACTTCGCAGTCACACGCTTGTACTCCTGCACCACGACAGGCTTCTTTTTTATACTATTGTTACTTTTGTTGTTTTTTTTTAAGTTCCTAATATTATTTAGCTTCATTGATTGATTTCAGCTGGGTTGTTTTGTTTTTGTTGTTTTAACGTTTTCATGTTAAAAATCGAGCAACGCTATTTTTTTTTTGCGCCAATAAAAAAGGAAAAATAAGAAAAAATATAGTTCTCAATTTCCCTCTGCCTACCCTGCCTGCCATATGCGAGATGCAGCGAGAAGCTGAAAAAAATATAAATTCATTGGATGTATACAAAATCAATAAAATTAAATTTATGATTTATAAATAATTAACAATATTAAGTCATAATTACTTTTCTCTCTTGGTCGTCTATCTGTTGCTTTTGTTGTTCTCTGTACTCGTCTATACTGTGACACGTTGTGGATTCCGGGTTTATCTGTTACATTTTTTTACTTAGTATGTGTAAGAAGATATACCATAGACTTTTTCAATAATATTATCTGTACATATATAATATACAGATTATATAAGTCAATTTTATAAATGAAAATTGGCTAATTGTAAAAATAATAGCTCGATTTTTATTCATTATAACGAAATTTAAATGATTTTCATTTTTTTTTAATTATGATAAACTCGCTTGTGTGTGTCAAAATTTATAATCAAATACTAAATAGTAAAGAGGAAAAATCTATAAGAATCTATAAGAACAGTTTAGATTTATTTCACTTCAGCAACAAAGTTGTACTGTAGTGAGTAAAAAATGCTTCAGTTATTAATTGGTTTCGAATATACTTATTCTTAATATAATTGGTTAGTCTGCTTACTTTTAAGCTTCATGTTTTTACACGTAGCAGTAAATAACGAAAACCTAGGTGCCAAGACATTTGGTGTCAATTTGTAAGTGGTAAGTGTCAATTTTAAATCAAGCTGTTATTATAATAATATATTTAAAAGTCTGCCCAAACCCTATGTCCCTAATAAGGTGTAAGGTAAAGGAAAACATGACGGACCTGTAGCGGGCGGCGCGCGGCGGCCCGGCGGCACGCGCCGCACCAGCCCGTGCGCGCCTCGGCCGCCCCGCACCCGCCCGACCTGCGGGTTACATTCATTATATATATATTTAAAAACTATATATAAATATGTTATCAAAAAAAATCTCAAGAAAAAGTCATACATTGTTCTTGTTGTAAATTCTTGTTAAAGTTAAATGAATACTAAATCTCAAAAAATACTTGAACTTGGATCTTGTTTGTGTTTGGTTAATTATGCAAAGTAATATTTATATTTAAATTGTTTACAACGAACATAAAAATAATGTATAAACAATTAAGTTCATTATTTTCTTAATTTCTTTTTTAGTTAAATCAATTACCAATATTAATGACCTCCAACTAAATACACAATAGATATCAAATGACACCTACAATTAAAACCAAAAACTCAAATCACTGTCACTGTACTAAAATTATGCCATTAATATGAACTCAGACACTTACTCAGACGTTGACGTGGACTCCATAAGTAAACTAATACTGTTCTTCAGTGTTTCCCTCAAAGGCTTTAACGGGTTAGTTCCATGTATGTTCAAGTCTTCGCTAGTTGCGAGATGCACGTTGGATCCTAAGCACGTCTTTAGCACTTTCTCGTCAAGGAGAGATGAACTAGCCTCTATATTGTATGATTGGTTTGACGATAAGTCACTAGTTTGTGAGGGCATTTCATGTAATTTCATGTCATATACCTGAAAAAGGTAATTCAGTAGAATTTAATTTTAAAACTCTTTTTTTGCTTCTTTAAGTATTGCTTTCTATACAAAAGCTGCACAGTTAGCAAGTTTATTTTCGATAAATTCTAGGTGGTTAACTCATTGGTTAAAAATATAAGAGCAAAGTTATGCATTTAAACACTAAGTATTATATTGCTAAAATATGCAATGGGGGAGTGACCAAGTTAATATCTAAGTCTGGAAAACTTCGAAATAACGTATTGAATATTCGTGACTCAACACCGAGATTGCGATATATTAATCTTTTATCTGGATTCGCTTAAAAGCTCGTTTAATATTGATATTGTAATATATAACACAAATTTCTACGCTCCGATTAACAAGGTACAGTGTAAATGTGCGTCAACGGCATTAATTAATTTTGGATAAATATATCAAATATATTTATTTTCAGGTTCTTTGTTTGTGATAAATATATAAATTTAAAGTCAATTTGTAAAATATAAGATACAAGACAACGATACAAGTCGATTTATTATATACCTGTTTTTACGTAAAGATTAGGCCATAGGCCCAAAGAATAAATAACATCTTTTCAATTGGATGGTTGATCTGACATAATGCTTTTTCGTACAGATAACTTCTCTTAATTTAAAGTAATTTAACTCTTTTTTTGATCTCAAGGTTAATGTTGTCAGGCATATTGGCGTTTATAGTGACATCGGGCGGGGAGGGAAGAGTATGCTACGTCCCCGAGAAATTGCGAGCACTACCTCGTATACACAGCAACGTAGTTGCTTGAGAGAGTGTGGACGGCGAAAGGAAGAGTCGATCTCTTGGACACTATTTTTGCCTTGAAGTCGATTGTCGATGACCGACATCCACAAGTCAAATGGTCCAAATGAAAGTGCTCCGTTTTTGTTTTCCTAAACTGAAACCGGTGTTAATGCATTTTTAAGCACTCTTACGCAGTCCCAAAATTGTTCCCAAAATTGTTCCAATCCAACCAACTACGGGATATTTTTTTTCAAGTGGATTTCTCACTGGGTGTGCATCAAAGTCGTGCTTTAGACGCTGTAAACTCAGTTCATGTAAGTTCAGTGTTAAACAGAGGTTAATTGAGGTATTATTACTTATTTAACATAGACCAGGAGACCCTCTCGTTCGTCTTTTTTTTCCATAAAAAGTTTGCCTTCTATGCGGCTTGAACCACGACCGTCGATTGTGCTGGAATATATCCAAATATTGCTTTAGTGCCCGTCATTACTCTTCGCCTAGTTGTTTAAGAGCTTTACTAATCTCGTATAGGCTGACGTCCAGAACATTTTCAGTACAGCGCCGGGTGAGCTTGGCTCAAGAGTCTTGGAACCAAGTTTTCAACCGTTGGGTCTAGATTACAATGATTCATTAAAGCTGAATGCCCCTCAAGATTTAATTACTTTTCGTCCGATATTTTGACTTATCTCAAATCGCCTTAATTAGACTTTTAAATTTTTTGCAGGTTTATAGATTTTATGAGTCGGTACTGCTTGAACTTTCTACTATGCAATGTGCCTCGTTTAAGTCAGTGATTACTTCCTTTTCAGTGAAATATCATTATAAAGAAAGGAGCAAATATTTATAATTTTGTATTTCGGCTTCATCCAGGTCCACTTTTCCCCTTTCTTTTCATACACGAAAATATAAAAGTATCTAGAGCTTGAGCAAATTGAGAGACGTCAGTGCTTTTGGGGCTACCATTTCCTCTGTGCCCTGGGCGGTACCCACTGCCATATATATATTTTTGTCAGTCCAAAGACAAATCCTATAATTCAGGTAACAGATGTTTGCATCGCCTAGTATATGTAGTAAGGGTGAATGAAATTTATTTTATTTTTTACTGGTAATACGTTGTTCAATACCATTGTATTATTATTAAATGTTTCAAATTCATTCAAAGTTCCTGAGATTAACGCGCTCAATAAACTGCTCTTTATAAAACATTTCTAATATTAATAAGCGAGATACGTGATTATTTATAAAAAAAAATATGATTAAATATCGGTTATAACTTGTATACAGTTTCATTTTTTGGACTAAAAAAAATAAGTATGTTATTACTAACCTTACTTTTTATCTATCCACTATAAGTTCCATAGTGCGCGGAATTTGCAATAAAGTGACAACTTTTAATTGTTACCCTCATATCGATTTTAACAGTTACATTTACTAAATTAGGTAATAAACTACTGGTTCGTAAAAAATATCTCTATTAACACTATCACTTTTACGTATCATCGTCAACACATGTGATTTAAAATCATATATGTCATGTGTGACGTCCACACGTCGACATGTGAACAGACGTCAACATTTGAGTTTACTTTTGTATTTTCTCATGTACATACCGTGATATCTGATATTTTCCATAAGGAATTATCAGAATTATATTAAAGCTATGTTCCAAGTTAAAATGGCGTTTGGTTCTGATATCCGAGAAATACTTAATAACAATAATATTGGTAAAAATTATAACCATTTTCTCTGTCTGCCCATTTAAAAAAATATATATATCAAATCGTGGCGCAGCGGCATTAGGTTGTAACTGTAATCGACAGGTTGTGGGTTCGAATCCCACTGGAAGAATTGTAACATATAATGTTTCCAATTTAAATATTTAATGTTTTCATTTATTCGCTCTGGTGAAAAGGCAAAACGCGGCGTTGAGTTCCGCCACTCAACACGCAATGCCTCAAATTCGGCGGAAAGTGGGCAACGGAAGTGAAACGGAGTATCTTAACAGTAGGTTCCCAAGTTCCCTCTGCCTACCCTGCCATGTGCGGGATACAGCGTGAAGCTGAGTGAGTGAGTGAGTATATCAGAAATACATACATATTAAAAGATAAATAAATATATATGTACCTGTTCTGCCAAGTGCGCCGCGTCTCCACTCAACGGAATCGGCGGTGTTTGATCTGTGGAACTTTCGACGGAGACGTGTTTGAAGGTCGCGGAAGACTTATTTGATTGGGTTTTATCACGATTTTTATGTACGGGCGAGCGGAGGCCTTTCTTCTTTTTTGTTTCTATTAACTGAGAAATAATATTTTCTCTAAATACTTCTACTTATACTTTCGAGTAACAATTTAATATTTACATAAAATATTAAATGTTAGTTAAAAGATCAGTAATTACTTAATACGTAAAATAAGGTAAAAATAAACGTATGACCAGAGAATGTATGAGATGAAAGAAATCAAATAATACTTAAGATATATAACAATACTGTAATATACTTATGATAATGTATGGCACCGTAATGTTATAAATTTCGTTAGTTTATAATCACTTCCGCGATACTGTGATCTAACGAGGCATTGTCGAAATAAGCTACAACAAAGTTTCGTTTTAAAAGGAACATAGCATATATAAACTCACCTCGGCACTTTCACTGATATTGGGAATACTGCAAGATGTGAGACTCTTGCTGTCTTCACAAATATCTTCTTTCTCACATCCAAAATGGTAATATCTAAAAAATAAATATGTGTTAATACATGGAAACAAATATATTTGAAATTCTAACAAAGTTTTACGATAGATGTTTCAATTATCAAGACTACGGGTGTAGTTTGATATAGTATGCTAATTTAGTTTTACCCTTCTCTAGTCGCCAAACACGGCTCGTTTTGCTTACTGTAACTTTTTAAAGGAATTTAAAACGATTTTCTTTTACTAATGAAATATTTGTCTCTTTATAGCTTCTTACAGCAAAAATGATTTTTTGATTTGCCACTGCTACATAAAAACAAATATACACACATACAATTTTTTTATACATAATAGGCGCAGGACTACATATGTGCGACTGTAAATGTGGCAGGTTTTGGGTCCAATCACCATCAGAGGAAACAAAATATTTAAATTTTCTTGTTCTAGTAGCGGCAAAGTCCGGCGTTAAGTTCCGCCACTCAACACACAATGCCTCCACTTTAGTACGTGTGGGAGAGTCACGTTGTCAGTAATGGCAACACGCATGGGCAGACTCGACCGGGTTGTTACCACCCCTGGCATTTAAAACCGGCGTTAAGTAGTGACTTTGGCCATTGCGTTTCACATTAGGTAATGCCGGGCCCCGGTGCCCATCCACCTTAAAAGACGACAACGCTTCTGTAGCTCCTCTGGAGTTCACGGGGCCGTGGGCGGAGGTGATCACTTACCATCAGGTGACCCATACGCTCATTTGCCGTCTTTCCCATAATAATAAAAAAAAAACGGTGGAAAATGGGGAACAGTAGTGTCTTAATAGGAACGGAATGTCTCAACACTCATTTTCACAAACAAAAATAGAAAAAGACATAGTTTATATACTTTTAATTTTTGTTTCACTTAACATATTTTTGTAAAGGCAATACCAATATTATCATTTTAAAAATATTCATATTAATAATTCAAAAATTCTAATATAATTAAAAAAATCACTCACCTAATAAGTGCCCTAGAAGCAAACACAGTTGGATGATAGACAAGAGATGGATTTAAATAGACCCTATTTAAATTAACACCCCTGGTATCCGTCCTGTAATGGCCGCGGGCAACTCCATCCGGGTTTAGGAAAGGTATCATTTTGAACACATACAGTTTTCTTAATTGCATGGCGATGGGATCATTCCTCGTTAGAAGAAGATTCAGGAAGCCATTGAACACAAAACTAGATGGGGTTTCACCTGGATGAACTCGTGCCGATATAAATATAACCTAGCAACAAATGGATTAATTTAATTATTTATCTGTGTCTTAAACTTCTTATAAGATTTTATTTGGAACCATTAAATACATTGATTTATAAATCAATACATATTTACATTGTATTTTTACTTCTTTTATATTTTCATATATATACTATAATATAGAATAAACATAAGAAGCTTAGAATAAGGATAGATTTCTTTTAGAAACCATATAATAAGTTTGACGGTTGCGCGGTTTCAAATCCCGCCCTCTTAGAAATCATTAGGAAAAAATGTTATAGATTTGGCACACTTTATCCGTACACGCACATGGCAGGGTAAGCAGACGGAACAAGGAACCTAGTGTTAAGACACTGTGTTCTGTTTCTCACTTACCGACTTTGAGGCAGTGCGTGTTGAGTGGCGGGACTCAACGCCGCGCTTCACCTTTTTGCCATTTTGCCAGAGCGAAGAAATGAATACAATAAATATTAAAATTGAAAATATAAAATATTTAATTATCTCGAGTGGGGATTGAATCCACAACCTTTCGCATTTGCAGTGGCCACTGCGCTATGACAGAGTCTTCTAAAAAGTAACCGCGCCTCTTAGAAACCATTAAAAAATATTAAACTACTTTTAGAAAGTAATATTTTCTACTGCTTGATATCACTTTGATTAAGTTAAAAGTATAGGATTCTCTGTTTTTATATATTAAACATATTTTTACAAGAAATTAAGCAACATGAAACTTTAAAGTTAAGTACCTTTTTATTCTGGAACTTCAATGGTCTCTCTTGATTATCCGGGAAGAGGTTTTTTAATCTGTCTTCTCTTTCAGATGTAATACCATGATGTGATGTTATTGTTAGCAAATCTACTCTCCTTCCTTTAATTTGTTATATGTACATATTAATAATAATGTAGCATAATAATAGAAAACTTATCTGAGATTCACCCTGTACCCCGCACAAGGCATGGTAGCCAGAGGGAACCCGGGAACCTAGTGTTAAGACACTCCGTTCCACTTCCGTTCCCCACTTTCCTCCGAATTTGAGGCATTGCGTGTTAAGTGGCGGAACTTAACGCCGTTCTTTACGTTATTACCAGAGCGAAGAAATGAAAAATTAAATATTTAAATTGAAAATATTAGATATTTCATTTCCTTGACCGGGGATCGAACCCCAAACCTGTCGGTTTCAGTCACACATTTGTGCCGCTGCGCCACAACAGGCCTAGAAAACTTATGAAATAAGTAAATATGAATATCAATTCCAAAATAACAAGCATTCATTGTTTTTTTTTTCCCTTTTTATTATTTCTTTAGTTGTATAATAATTTAGATGTAGCTCAAAAAAAACATTTGGCATAATTGGCAGGAGTGGACCGAAATCAAGGAACTCAGGTTTGAGCCTCTCGTTTCTGGTACATTCAAGATTTTGTATTTACAAGTGCTGTACAGTAAAATATAAAAAAATACCATGTTTGTTATAATTTAACTAAATATATTAAAATATATCAAAATACAAAGAACAAAACAATAGTAGACTTACCTTCTAAAGAGTAAACCAAACATTCTCTACAGTAATAAATGTCATCAGGTGTTTGAGATGCTGGCAGAGGAAGCATTTTTAAGTCAATGGTGTTAAGAGCTATTTGTAATTCTGCATATGAATATGGGTAGGTGAAAGCAAAAAAGGTTGTAGCCTTAAGATTTTCTGAAGTTTTATATCTAAAACTCAATGTAAATGTGTTGTCATCAGTCTGTGAAGAAATTATAATTTAGTTTACAATTGATTATTCTTTAATTAACCAATTAATTGAAAAAATATATTTTAAAATCACACTAAAGTTACTTACAGAATGTACTGGCCGATCCCTTATTCTTTCCCAGTGAGGTTTACCTGGTAATGTCCTAGTAACAGGTGCCATACCTTGATTGTACATTTTACCTTGTTTATTTAAATTAATCAAGTTAAGCCGCACCTTTACAAATAAATAATTAATTTAACTATAAATTACTTTCAATAAAAACAAATACTATTTTCGTCGGTTCACTTATTACCTGCATATTAGGTTCACTAGCTTGAACGCCAAAATAAAACCAAGTGCGATTTCCATTTTCAAATTCAGTCCCTGCACAATCAGGCCGTGTCCATAGATTAAACTCATAGTCTGGAGTTTCTGCTACATTTGTCTTGGGATTCACAGTTGGTGCTACAAATAATAACTTATTTAGTAAGCATCAACTTCACAAATACAATTAATAGTCCAAACGCCATTAGTTGTATGAATATAATATTGGTTCAATGACTAGTTGTCATTGTTTCTTAATAATATTTAAATATAGAAATAAAATACTGTATAAGCTTACAAATAAATTCAGTAGGCACACGTTCAACATGTCCTAAGTTTCCCGAGTCAAAATTGTGTATGAAATAAAAACCGCCGCATTCAATTATATTATTGCGATCCATAATCGTATCGTTTGGCTACATTCTAAGGAAAGTCATAAAAATATACTAATATGATTACAAAACATTTTTAAAAAACACTCAAAAATATTAAGTTTACTGTTTTCCAAACAAAATTATGTAATTTTGTTGACATCGATTGACGGATAACAGCTGATTTGCTTTATTGGTGATCTTTTTAAAATATAAAAGTAATTAATTCTATTAAATTTAAAATTATTTTCACTCTAAAAATACGCACAATAATTTAAATTCGGTTATTGAAAATGTTGATTGTTTATAATAAGATTTAATTTTTATTTGGAATATCACTTTTTGCCATTGTGAAATTTTATTCAAGATGGCGGTTTTGACATTTTTGTCTACACAAAGGAATATGTACTGCCACTATAGCTGCCAGTAGCAAAAATGTAATGCTTAGTCTACACAAGTGGCATGTACACTCATCAACACATTCAATTATCTTTGTGATTGCTTATCACTTAAATAGATATCATATCCTAATAGCAATATGCAATATATTCTGTACACGCTTACCTGTGTTTACCATCTCCTACTACAATAGTGTGAACTGTGAACGAGGTGTGTAGCTTCGTTTATCAGAGTTGGTTTTTGAAAAAAGACGAAAGGAATTTACAGCAAGTGTTTGCTACGTGCGGCGCGTATTTGGTTTCATTCATGAGTTACATCAAAACATTACGAGAGAAATGAACAAACTACTTATTCATGCGTTAATCTACCTACCTTCCTTTTATAAGTAAAGTAAATATTTAAAAAAGCTAACACTAACATTATAACTATGGTAAATTAGTAAAAATGTAAGAAATATTATTCTAAGCGTATTATTTCATTATTAAATTAAAATTCATTCATTACATTAATTTATTACAATATTCAAATAAAACTAACTTCATATATGTAACCTACTTCTACTAACTAACAAAGTATATATAACAGTAATATATAACCTTTTTTAGGCGTTTGGGTTTTTTTTAATTTATAACTTATTATTTTGCATTGACAGGCGCAAAACAATATTTCTTACTGGACAAAACTAATATTGATTAGTTCTCTGTCTGTCTGTAAATTTTAGCTTCCTTTGTTTTTATTTACTATAAAATTGTATCAAACTTAATGGTCCAAGACCTAAGAGCCGTAAGACACAACTTATTTTCTAAAGCATATAACTTTTGGTTCTCAGTAGTCTCTTGTGTACTTTTTAATATTCGAATGTTTGTGGAGCTTGTCCGGTGACACCTGCACTTTATTCATTTATAATTAAAGTAATTATTAATAATTTTAAAAATAACTTAATATATGGCATATATATAGGGTAAATATTTTTTTTGGAGCAGTTCTGTGTGATGATTTTAATTATATGACTTCAGAGTAATATTCTACAAAACACATAAAAATCAATCATAAAAATTTAAGTTAAGTAACTTGGATTTTTAGTTACCATTCTCACTTGGTACCTGCACATGTGTCAGCTCACCCGAAGTTTGTGGAGCTGACACATGTGCAAATTGCACTTGGGAACCTAGTGTTAAGGCACTCCGTTCCCATCCCCACTTTCCGCTAAAATTGAGGTAATGGGTGTTTGAGTGCCAGTACTCAATGCCCTTTACCTTGTTACCAGAGCAAAGAAATGAAGACATTATATACTTAATTTCAAAATATTAAATTTGTCCCTTCTTCGAGTCAGGATCGAACTCAAAACTTGTGTCACAAGACTCATATCGATTTTGTAATTTTTCATACGTGACAAATTTATCTGGAAGATAAGCCGGAGTGACCGGATGGATGAACAGAAAAATAAATAATTGACAGAATTGAACATAATCTAAAAACTCTAGGCATCTTAAATTGGGGGACAAAAATCAACGGCTGAAGCGCCTTAGGTGATGAAACTTTGTTTTTTTTATGGACGAGACACGCACCGTCGCCCACGGCCCCGTGTAACTCCAGAGGAGGTACAGGAGTGTTGCCGGCCTTTAAAATGGATGGGCACCGGGGCCCGGCATTACCCAATGCGAAACGCAGTGGCCGAAGCCACTACTTAACGCCGGTTTTACATGCTGGGGGTGGTAGCAATCCGATCTAGTCTGCCCATGCGTGTTGGCATTGCTGAAAACGTGACTCTCCCACACGTACTTTAGTCGCCTCTTACGATACCACCAGTACCAGGGTGATTCTATTCTAAGCCGGAATCACACGGCATAAACGGGAGATTTGTAAAAATATCCCTAAAGAGATACTAACAACGTAAATAAGTTGTAATAAGCGTATAAGAATTTCGACGGAGCTCGGTGAGAACGAATGGTTTAGTTGGTCAGAGCGCTTGAACGGTTCAAAATTTGTATACGCTTTTTAAATTTAAGTTTAGTATTTTCTGCCCTAAGTGTGGAATAACACTTTAAAAAAAACTAGTAAAAATATTAACAAATTTCTTAACAGTTTGTCAAACAGATGATTTTGCATCGCTGTTTTGTTTTGCAGTATGCTGATATACCACGCTATTACACGTAGAATACGTCATCGAAATCGTTTCAGTGTCGAAAGCGAGGAACACTAGTTGAAGGAAATCCAAATGTATTTGCTTCAGACGTTATGGGTCGCATTTACACAGTACACTCAAATAACGACGAATATTATTTATGTGGTGGTTGTTGGTAAATGTTTGTGGTAAATAAATAAAATAGTAGTAAATAAATAAAATTAATAATATATTCTATTTGAATTCATTGAATTTGAGTTTATTGTAATTTATACAAACAAATAAAAACTATTTTTTAATGATGCCAAAGAAGTATAACTACTCACGCGTGTGTATAAGTACACGCATTTTATGTTATTTTCATTGTTGTTACTTTCTTAAGCAATATCAAATGTGATTGTTTTGATATTACATTACTTCAAACAATAAAAAAAATATTGATTCCGAGGCAGTACGAAGTTTGCCGGGCTAGTTTTTTAATAATATACTGAAACGCTAAAGCCGGCGATGCTGGTGATCTTGAACTGCCCTTTAGCGTGAAAAAATTCTCTTGGCTCCTGAAATGAAATGCCTACTTGCGTATTGGATACTGAATCACGAGCACAAAACACATTAACCCAATGAGAAGTTGAGAAGAACGTCGACTTTATACCAAAAACGACACTACTGCCACCATCCGTAGTCCCACCGAAATAAATATATCAAATTTATCGGCGGTAAATTTAAAATTTAGCTTCAAAACCATTTTTTAAAAAATTTTAACATCAATACTTCCAAATAATTTTGAAACAGTAAATCATTTCTGGTGTGATCATAATAAAATATAAATACTCAAGTAAAATAAATAAACTTTATTTTATTGCATATTAACATTTTAACAATTTCTATGTATTAATTACAATGTACTGCAAAGCACCTTTGTATTACAATAAACTAACTAGCATAGTTCCATTTTACACTTTTTACTTTTATTAAAATAGATAATCATTCCTGTGATCCGACAAATCACTTATATATTCAAAAAAATCTTATCTGGGAAACATTATTAATATAATAAGGCATAAAATATTGATTATTACATTTTTTGTGTGTTTGTACGCTCTAATCTCAGAAACAGCTAGGCACATTTAAATGCAGTTTTTACTATTATATTTTGGTAACTTTCCCTCTACATTGATATTTTTATTTTTTCGCTCTGGTAACAAGGCAAAGTGCGGCGTTGAGTTTCGCTAATCAACACGCAATGTCTCAAATTCGGCGGAAAATGAGGAACGGAACGTAGTGTCTTAGGTCCTCAAGTTCCCTCCAACAATGCCTACCCTGCCATGTGCGGGATACAGCGTAAAGCTGTGTAAATAAATAAAAAGTTATGTTAATTTAAAATATTTAGCTCGTCAAAATTAGAACTAGAACTTACAGTTCTTGGAATTTGTATTTTTTTAACATTGTCATACTATCTGAATATTTAATTTTATGCAAATACGATTTGAAAGATTAATAACAATATCTATATAAGCTCTGGTAATAAGGCAAAGCGCGGCGTTGAGTTCCGCTACTCAACACGCAATGCCTCAAATTCGGCGGATAGTGGGGAACGGAAGTGGAACGGAGTGTCATAACACTAGGTTTCACTTTCGTTCCCTTTGCCTACCCTGCCTAGTGCGGGATACAGCGTGAAGCTGAAAAAAAAAACAATATAAATGCAATCTTTGTAACAGTTTGTTAATACATTGTAATCTTACTAATATTATAAATGCGGATTTTAATGAAACTTTGCAGTAATAGAGTTTTGATATCAGAATAACATAATAAGTTAAAATTTATAGAGATTTTTAACCGACATAAAAAAGGGGTTCTTTTATGTATGTTCACTGATTACTCGAAGATGGGTGAACCGATTTTCAAAATTCTTTTTTTGATCGAAAGGGTATATTTCACAATAGGTCCCATGGTAAGGAGATCAAGATCTGATGATGAAATCCTGGACAAATGGAGGGCAACCCTCAAATTTGAAAGGCACAATTGCGGTTTTTGAATTATAATAATGAAATTGGGAGATCTGCATCTGACTACCATCTCGTTTTATTAACCGAATGCAAAAAGGAGGAGGTTCTTAATTCGTTTCTCAGATTACTCGAAGATGGTAAAACTAAATTTAAAAAAAAAATATCGTTGGAGTTACATCTTGGTGTAACTCCAAAAAAAAGTTTTTGTAACTAAATTAATTGTATCTTTTAACTTTAAAAATTGTATGTCCAAGAAATGTGGAAAAACAAATTAACTCTCACTCGCTCAGTCATAATATTAAACTGTTGCTGTTGTACAACTGTGCGACCCTTACTTGTTTCTTTGTGTTAAAATATTTGTCTAACCATTTTCACTTTGGTATAGCTGCTGATCGGAACTCAATGAAAATGTTTCTTGGTTCACGCGGACGAAGTCGCGGGTAACAGCTAGTTGTAATATATATTCTAGGGATACAAATTTAATCAGGTTTTTACTTGTCAGGCATATAATAATATTTTAGTTTATTTCAACAAATTTTTCCATATTTGGTTAAAACCTGACAATCATGACAGTTAACTAAATAAGTTAGTCTATTTAAGAAATAAAATAAACAAAAATATTAGCAAACTACTAACATTTCCTGTTTTAATATTTAAATAACAAAATAAAATCTCTAGAAACGCCGATTCTTTATTGACTGCAAAAAAAATAAATCGGCAGCTTCTTGAGTTCTTAATCTATTATAAAAATAATTATAGGTACAATACATAAAATTTTTTCTTATTAATTAATTTAAAATATTTCATATTTATCAACTTACAAAGCCATTGGTAACTTTACCCAAACTTTAAAATTAATTAATATCGTTAATTAGTTTTAAAGTTTGGTTAAGAGGTATAACTATAACTTGTAATTGTATATTTTAACAGCCAGCCACGAATCGTCACTCGTCAAGTCGTCAGCGAAGGACTTCTAAGTTCTAAGTTATATTCTAATTTCTAAGGTCATTACAATGTCACAGCTCACAGGTCACTTTTACACTAGCCACATTGTTGCTAACAGAATAAATTATTTAATATAATAAGTATATATTTCTCATAAAAAATATTTTTAAAATTAATTTGGATTAAACACGAAAAATTTCTTACCACGGTACGTATTACAAGCTCATAACAAAAATGATTGGTGTAAAATATAACATATGATCGAAAAAATCTTTTCGTTGTGTTTAATATTGTTACTACAAGTAAGTCCTACTCCTACCTATATTTTCGTACATCAAACGTTAAACTCAAGTTACAATAATGATATCGCTAACAATTATTACAATACTTTTATATACACGAAATAACATCACTTATTGTAAGAAAAATGCTTTTTTTTTCAATGGCTTTCATATTTAATACCTACACTAAATAACACGACCTCAACAAAACACAGCGAAATATCTTCTGGGAGTGTTGATTCGTTTGACCGGTGTAATTGATGATAGATAATAAATACGGGTCCCCTTATCGGTTATCAATAAACTTTACCCCTACCCGATGTGCAGCTAGGCTTGTGATCGCTTATCTTTATAAGTACACTGAGAACGAAAAACACTGAAATTTTTCGGTATAAAAGATAATATTTAAAGGTTCGGTTTTTTTAAAAATAATTTACTGCTTGGAAGTTGAATTCGATCTATGCTTGTAGTAATAGCGTAATAAAACAAAATAACATTATTGAAATTCATTTTATTCCAATCGACTTTACAATGAAAATTATTTATAACATATATTGTTCAATAAAAATAATTCATTATGATATAACTACTGACAAGAATTTTACCTTTTATAAAGGTTTTTGGAATGGCATCCGCAACAAATATACATACGAAAAAGCAATGACTCAAATACCAAAATAAAATTTCCACTTGTTATGTATATTACAATTTTATGCTTATATTTTAAATAAGGTCTAATCTATATAAGAAGTTAAAATTGGTATTCACTGTAGAAACACCCACAAAAACTAAAATGTATTTAAGATCTATTTATACCTGCAGTCACAAATTATTGCTCATTTATATTTGGTTGGTGGTTTTGTTTCTAGATTCAAGTTTGTAATTAAGAAATATGAATGATAAAAAATAATGCAGAAATATATCTTATTGGAAATATAGATGTAACATTTGAAAGAGTAACTACATAAAAACTGACAGTTCACTGGGATAGTTTAACATTTACACATACATGTATCAAGGTATCAAGGTCACAACTTATATTTATTTTCGAGACATATAATATGAAATCAAAATATCTGCGACGAAGAGTCATCAAAAAGAGAATATTTACACTCCAAGTAGAAAAATAGTTGTAGTTATAGGAAAGGCAACATCTTAAACCATAGCTAATTCGTATATTGTTAAAATTGTATAAACAAAGCAGTCATATTTGAAGCATGCAAACATTATATCGTTGTTACAATAATTTATAACCAAAAGAGTATTTCCAAAAAATGGTTAAGTAGAAGTTCAAGAATTTTGACGTGAACAGTAACAATGTGAAAAATTGAACATTTTCGGTGTTCTATAAACAGTGCTACCACGAAGACAAGTGTCTATACGGACATCACTATACTCGGGTAGCTAATACTAACTTCATTAATAATTATCTCTTTCTAATTTAAATTTTTCTAAGGACAAAGTGCACTTTTAACATTCGTGGTAATACTGCATTTATATATAAACTTTCTTTATTGTTAAATATTGTTCTAGTTTTGAACTATTATTTCAAGATTACAATTATAATGTTTAAGGCCAAGTAATATCGAATAAACAAATAAAGCCATACATAGAGGCTGTTGGTCAGTCTGTTGCTAATAAATGAGATTAACTTTATTATTTAACTATTCAACATTTAACCATCAAGTTACACATACTGTTGTCTACAATTAGGCCCATATTGTCATTTGTATAGCGTATAATAAATAGTAAATTTTGCTACATTTGATTTAAACAATAAGTAGTACAATAATGCAATGAAGTTTCAAAAGTTGAAATGATAACATGAATTAAATTTTACACATTATATTGTCATATTTGATCAGGGGGAACAGCACAGAAATTATATATTTTACACATACTATACACTTATTCATACTTTTGATAAGTTTATACCCTAAGTTTTCATATATATTTGCTAAATTGTTAATATCACTTCAGGTCACATAGCAAATTGTTGCCAATGTCACCTATCAATGTCTTTTTCAGCTTCAAGGATTATTATAACAAAAATAATGTTACAAAAGAAAATTATACCATAATGTGGACGCGTAACGTTCGTTATATTTGACTCAAGTGATGTAAACAATATCAATTATTACATATAAGAATATTTTTTTAGAAAATGTATAAAAACATTGACTCATAATCGCGCCCTTCAGAAACCTTCAAAGCGTTCAACTATTTATGCGTTTTCTAAAAAAATCTTTTACTACTTGTTATAAAACATATTGATCAATTAAATGACTAATGTTCTAGCTGCCATTATGTGTGAGTATTTACTGGGAGCAGGCATCATTCTCACTGGCATAATATTATTATTTTAAAAATAATGAATAAGCCATCTGATTTAGGACAAAACAATTCTAAATAAAGAGTATGATTACTTCTAAAATGCTTAACGTAATATCAGTATAGTTTTCATAAAAAAAACAAAACTATTGATAATCAATCAGCAATCTATAAAACTCAAAATTAAAAAGGAGGTAGGATTTACATTCAGATATATAATTATAATATTAGTAATTGCTTAGCCAGCTTCACTTTTAACATAGAACAGCAGATATGGTGTTGCGGCAGACCTCATCTTCGGTTCTGCTGAGAGTAAATCTTCAAATTCTTCATTTGATATAGGTTTGACGAGATCATCGTCGCAGGCTAGCCAACAGGCCTCGGGCCTTGCTCTAGGCACACAGCATTCGTTGGCTGTACACCCTGAAGGTGCTGGTCGTGGTCTGTTGAATAAAGTTCTCATGAAGCTGGATCCGCTGTTGGTGGTGACGTCACCGCCGCCTTCTCGCTCGCACTTTGTTTCCTGCGAACTGTCTCGTGCGTATGCGACGTAATGGCCGCCGGTTAGCGTTTGTCCGAGATGCATTATTACCGCCCATAGAATGTATCTGGAATTATACGATAATATGAAAAAAAAAAATATGAAATATGATAAGAGTAATTTTATATATTTTTTTATCATTGTAAATATAATCATATATGTAGTTGACAAATATTATATATTAATAAATTTACTTAATATAAACACTGGTACGTCATTAAAGGCCTAAACCTACATTATTGAAGATTGGATTGTGTTAAGTAAAATAGGATGAACTGAGATTCTATAATTTCTGCTTCACCATCAATAACTATAGTTTTCAAATGTTTTTTGTAGATTAAGCTTTTTACAAATTATAAGCCATATTTTATTCCGCATATAGTGAGGAACGTGAACTCATCCGAGACACAGCATATTCAGTCTCAAAACTCAACATACATTTTATTTTGCCGAACAAACTTTACTCACTCATTTAAAAAAAATAATAATGTAAGAAATGTATAAAAAAGTTAATTATGGTTCATAAGAATGTAAATTAAACGCTTGTATAGTTTAGGTGAAGCGCGGGTTAAACTATCCGTATACAACGGTACCTATGAGTGGGCGGGTGGTCGGGCGGCCGCTTGGCGCAGGGCTCACAGAAGCAGGGCATGAGCAGCGGCGTGGGCGCGTGGCGCGTGATCTTCTCCATGCCGCCGCTGAACCTCTTCAGCTGCAGCACCAGCAGCCGCGGCAGCCGCGAGTACGCGACGCTGCGCCGCGCCTCGTTGTAGCGCAGGCAGCGTTCACACCAGTACTGGAATATGTCAAACATACATTATTAGCACGTCTGAGAGGCCTGAGACGTCTGTTGCACTTGGGAAAATGATTTAATTATATCATTTAATATATATATATTTTTGTTCGCTCTGGTAACATAGCAAAGCGCGGCGTTGAGTTCCGCCGCTTAACACACAATGGCTAATATTCAGTGGAAACTGAGGAATGACATGAAGTGATGAGCGGAGTGTTAACACTAGGTTCTCAAACTTCTACTGACTACCCTGTGTGTATAGCGTGTGCATCAGAAAAAAAATCTGAAAATTGCCGCGACCGTAGATTTTAAAAAAATAAGAGGAATTTTTCCTACGATTGAAAAGAAACTGCCCAGATGTGCGGGAAAAAATCCCAGTACAGGATAAATACGATAATCGGGGAAGAAGCTTTAAAAACAGGAAATGAAATTCAGATAACTAAAAATAAGAAAGATAAAATCGGGGAAGAAGCTTTAGACAATTGATTCAGGAAAGAAGTGAAATTCTACTAGACAGGAAAAACAATACTAAAGAAATTCAATTAGCAAAAAGATATTACAATGCATAAGAAAACATCAGAAGACAGTAAGACAAAGTAATACCAGAAGAGAAATCGAAAAAAACCAGCTTTATAAAAAAATGCTTTGAAAGAATTAAAAGACCATAACATATAGATACCCAAAATAAGGAAAAAAACATCGATCACGTGAAGATTATCACATATAAAAAAGGTCAGAAATGACGAAAAGACAGCGACAGAATTCTACCGAAAGCTATACAGCAAGGTCGAAACAGAAGAAGAATCAGAAGCGGAAACAAAACTCCAAACTTATACATCAGAAGAGACTCCTATCATACTCCTTAGTGAAACTAGAAAAGCGACTTTATCACAAAAAAGTTTTAAGTCCCCAGGAGATGATGGAATTTCGAACGAGGTATTAAAAATCGCAATGGAGTTGTTCGTTGGACCACTCACGATGCTCTTCAATTAAAATAATAGCTACTGAACAAATTCCGAAACTATGGACTGAATCAACGACAGTACTTCTATACAAAAAAGGAGACAGGAATATTATAGACAATCAAACAGGCCCATTAGTTTGATGAGCAACCTTTACAAAATATTCTCAGAGACAATACTTGGAAGATTAACACAGAAATTAGATGAAGAACAACCAAGAGAACAAGCAGGGTTTTGTAGTGACTACTTCACCATAGATCATATTCACATTGTAGATCAGTTACTAGAAAAGTATAATGAGTATGGGAAAATGTATTGTCTCTTTTGTTGACTACAATAAAGCCTTTGTGGAAAATAGTGGAAAAGTGGAAAATAAATATATTAATGTAATAAAACAGATATACAAAAATTGCAAATCTGAACTACACTTAGAATAATCTGGAGATATATTTTCAATACATAGAGGAGTGAGACAAGGAGATCCATTCTCTCCAAAATTATTCATTTCAGTACTGAAAGAGATATTTAGAAATTTAAATTGGAAATTAGGGATCAACGTAAACGAGTAACTAACCACTTGAGCCACCTACGATTGCCAATGATTTAATATTGTTCGCTGAAGATCCAGTCAATCTCCAAACAATGTTACAAGAACTTACCGTACACAGCAGGCAAGGACTAACTATTAATGTTGCTAAAACTATACTCATGACCAACAACTCTGAAGTCAAAATACTAATAAATAACAAAGAGATACACTATGTCGAATATGTGTACCTAGGACAAGTTATATCACCTAAACAGCAAGTGCAGAAGGAAATACAAAGAAGAATAACTAACAGTTGGGCAAGATACTGGTCATTAAAAGAGGTAATAAAAAACAAATCCATATCTACAATAGAGAAAACTAAAGTCTTTAATACCAGCATCCTTTCAATTCTAACTTATAAATGTCAGACTTGGACACTAACAAAGGACACTATCAAAAAATTAGAGGTCTGCCAACATGGTATGGAGAGGAGTGTGCTTGGACTGAAATTAAAAGATAAATGCCGACTTACGAATATTAGGAAGAGGACTAATGAGATCCAAGGCAGAAAAATGGTACAAAACCATAACGGAGTGGTACCCTCGAGAAAGAAAGCGCCGTCGAGGCAGGTATGTTAAGAGGTGAGAGGATGATCTGCCTAAAAAATGGAGAAGGTCAGCGAGAGACAGATACGACTGGAAGAGACTGGAGGAGGCATATTGAATAACTAGGCTAAGCTGTCACCTTGTTCTGGTCCCGCAGGTACTCGCTGGACAGGCAGGCGGCGCGGAAGGGCTCGTCGGGCGCGTCGTCGTCGGCCACGGGCACGCACAGCTCGCACACCGCCTGCGCGCGCTCCGTCACCGCCTCGCACTCCAGGCACATCGTGCGGACCACCATCGTGCCTGCAACCGTTTATTGTAATAACAAGTGCAACTTGTAATACTTTAATGGTTCCTAGATAAAGTATTGAAATTGAGACTGGTTTCAAATTTATAATTTGTATATTTTTTTGAAAAATATGTCTAATATATATAATATATATTTTTTTGACAATGCCATAGTTAAAACATAAAAAAAAAAAGTTTTTCCTCTATAGATCTTTTAGTGTCTGACCATCACAATTTACAAAATCAAATGTTTTACATTTTCTTTAATATTTGGGGTCTAATAACTATTATTTATTGAAATCAATACAGCAACCTTAATAAAACTGTATGGAAATATCTATACTTATAATAAATCTGTAACTGATCACTTTCTATACATGGTATATAATATTAAAAAAAAAGTCATAGTGGACGTTAATTAATGTAATAGGGTCCAAATCAGTGACTTTTTTTTATTAACTGTTTGTCTGCGCGTTTGTACGCGCTTATCTTAAAAACGGCTAAATAAATTTAAATGCAGTTTCCACCATTACATTTTGGCAACCTCCCTTCAACATGAAGTGTTTAAATTAATTCAGTTGATAAATAAAAAACTACTCAAATTAATTTAAAAATTGCTAAAATTATTGAATTCAATCTTCAAGATTGATCTTCACTTTGATGATTTAGCATAAATTTTACAATGTATAAATGGTTTTAAAAGTGATAATTCTATTAGAACAAAAACTGTATTTGTGATTAGTAAGTAAAATAGTGTAATAAAAGCGGTCGAAGTCGCGGGCGGTTCGCAAGCTCAACATATTTTTACCTTCAAAATCATCAGCTACAAAGTCCCAGCCGGGCCTCGACCGTTCATCTTTCTCAGGGTCAGGAGATGGCGGCCTTTCTTCAGACGGTGAATTTCTTTTATCGGTCGTTTTAACTTCTTTACGTTTCTTCCACGATTTACGTAAATGTCCCAGGGTTTTACCACCATCGCTGTCTATACTTGGTCCGTTGCGTCCTATGCCGTTGCTTTGGGACATCAAATGTTAAATTAATGAATATATTTACTACTAAGCATATTTATATATAGAAACCTAAATAATTTAAATTAAAACATACTAAACAAGAAAATGTATACAAAAATAAGTCTAGAATAGCGGGATTTGAAGCCGCTCCTCTTGGTAACTGGTGCTCTGACCACTTAGCCATACATTCTCATTAAAATTGCTTAAAATATATTAAACAAGCTAAAGATATTTTTTATCTACTCATCTAAAAAAACAAATATCAAAAGAAGAACTCTTTCGAACAAAACGTTAACTTCGCACTATGCTTAAAAAACATTATTTATATAAAGTAATATTGAAATAAATATAAATAATAGGCATATGTCCTTACCTGTCGCCATTCTCCCGCAGCTGCAGGCGCGAGGCGCGCGCGCCCAGCGCCCGGCACGTCTCGCGCACGCTGTCCAGGATGCACACGAGCAGCTCGTGGGCGTCTTGTTGCCGGTTGCCTAATTTAAATAAACATTGCTTTAAAAAAACCTTATCTCATTATGAAAGTACTGATTACACTTTTTTTTAACTTCACGCTGCACATAGCAGGCTAGCCAGGGAGAACCTGGGCCCCTTGTGTTAAGATACATTCCGTCTGGAGACATTTAATGGCGGAATTCAATGCCGCGCTTTGCTTTGTTACCAGAGCGAGGGAGATGAATGTATTTTTTGCAGTCGGGATCGAACCCACCTGTCGTATTTAGTCACACGCTTGTGCCACGACCGGCTCCAATACTAATTATACTTTATATTTTACGTTATACAGCCACTACGGATAAGGTATGATCAAACGGACGAAACAGCGTGGGTCTATCTATGGTGTTGTCCTTTAAGAAACGCATATAACTAATTTTTAATACTTCAGGTTGACTAACTAACTATATTATTTCATTAAATATTTTTTTTAATAAAATTATTAATCAAGATATATAAAAAACAATATAAACACGCAAATTACCTTCAAAAGTAGAATTAACCTCTCGCAAAGCAGCCAGAAACGCATCAGCCGCGTACGGCTCAGGGGCGGCGTCGGCGCCACTATTGATACATTTGCTTTCCGCCGCACGGAGACTCAAGTACGTCTCGTGAAGTTTTTCTGTTGCAATCTGAGATAATATGATAAAATGAATGAATTTTATATGATAGTTTATGTATGTACATAGTTTTTGTAATTTTCTACCACATGATGTACACTCTCAATAAAACAAAAAGACATGATGTCTTCTAGAAGTGATCTTCTATGACGTGCTTTATGCTCATTTAATGCTATGTTAAAAACCTATAACACAGAGAGCTTACACCAAAACGACATTGAAAGCTTTGAAAGTCTTGAATAGTTATATACAGAATACTGTGTTAAACAAATCAACATAATTATATCACTCTGTTATGTTTATTAAGTATTTTTTTTTTTTTTTGTACTAGATACATGTGATAATATATTTTTTTTAATTTTAGCTTCACGCTGTATCCCACACATGGCAGGGTAGGCAGAGGAAATTCAGGAACCTTAACACTCTGCCGAATTCTAGCATCAACACTCCTAGAGTAGGGATCAAATTCATAATCTGTCGTGTACATTCCCGTCCCCTGTACTACCACAGGTCTCACTAGGCCAGGTGAGATTATTATTTGTGATAATATTATCTTTGACATTATCTTAATGTAGAATCTTTTTTAGCTTCACACTATAATGCATTAACATATTTTATTTTTAATATTTTTGAAAATTTATTCCAAATTTAGCAGAAGAAAAATATTTATTCTAGGAATATTTAAAAATGTTAATAGTAAGATTTTAACCTCCACTTCTTTTAAACACAATCCGATCAATAAACCATATTTTGTAAATGAAAGACAAAGTAATAATCTTAGTACTTTCATTTCCTTGTGGACTTAATAATAATACATTACCCCAGGTGGGCATTACTTTATAATGGCCACATGTTTTCATAAAATATAATTTAAATATGCATATATAAATAGCACAAAATAAGATGTTATTTTATAAAAAAGAAAATAATACAAGCAATTAAAATATATAGCTTATTTCATAAATATTTCTGTATATAAATAATTGTGATGAGAATAAGGACATCTCAGCCTTGATTATGATAATGTGACACAATTCACAAATGTTGAATAATGAATGAACATTATTCAGTATTACAATTGTCTCACATTTCCACTCAGCCACATCAATTAATGTCTCACTGAGATTAAAACTAAGCTATCTTTGTTTACTAAAGTGGAAAAATGATTTCAATGTAATTATTGTATGTCCCTATATACAAATTTAAACATTTTTATTCAAAATAAGAAGTTACAAACTTCGTATTTTGAATTTCAAACAATATACCACCAATTCATTTTCATACAAACAGACAAGTCAAAAAAGGTGTGTGGTGGAGATCAGTATGAAGATTCATCTTACTCTCAAAAATAAAATTGTAATTATATAGTACATACTATAGTCTTATATGTTATTACCTTTGTCTCTTTTGATATGTTTATACTTAGGGACCATTGATATATAATATTTTTGAGTAAGGATTAAACCTGTGACCATCGCAATGACATTCAGACATTATTGCACTGTGCCACAATGACATCTAAATACTTAATGTTCAATTAACACTTACTTGTATTTTACTCTTAGCCGAGCTATTGTCAGATTGTCCTAACGAGAGTAAATCTTTACTGCTCCATGATCTGGTGCCAGATGAAGCGAGACCTGCAGCACTTCTACCCAAGGAGGAACTCTTCAATCTGATGCTACCCAATTTCTGTTCCACACGACTAAGATCCGACACCAGGTGATGAAGATTATGAACAAATTGAGGTGCATACCTAGACATATTGAAAAGAAATTATTTTTCACTATGAATAATATAAAACTTTTTTTTTTTACAAATAGATCTTGGTATACAGATAATCTATACCAAGTTTCATAATGGGCCCGAAAGCAGTTTAGGAGCCAGAGCAGTTGTAATGTTGGAAGGCGGCGACCGCGCTGGTAACGACGTAAGTTCATTCAAGTATCTATAGATATAGCTAACCGCTGCCCAGCGCGGTCGCTGCCATCAGGCATTATACTTGTCTAGCTCCTAAACTGCTTTCAGGCCCATTATTAAACTTGGTATAGATTATCTGTATACCAAGATCTATAGGTAAAAAAATAAACAGGTTCAACTTTAAAAAAAGTTAATTTAAAAAACAAAAAGCATTTTTTTTATAAAAATAAATATATTTTTTTTATTTATAAAAATGCTATTAGATAGCTCATTAAGTCGAGTACATATTTAATTAGTTAGTTTGTTGGATCATAAATTTTTATAACTTAGTTTTTGTGTTTGAAATAATAAATATGCTACAGTTAGTTAAGACTTCAATGTCCTACAACTTATTAACTATACATGGTATTTCAAAAATATTGTATATCTAGCTTGAGGACATATTTACCAATAACATATTTAAAAATGATTAAAATCAAAAACATCAAAAAAAAAATCCTGTCTGCTTGACTTGGAATGCCCCTATAGATATGTGAAGGGTGGCACATTGCATGATGAAAAGCTTAAACTAATGCCTTGGACTTTCAACATTAATGTAGAAACAACATAAGTTTTTTTTTTTATGGAAAGACGGCACGGCAAACGAGCGTACGGTCACCTGATGGTAAGTGATCACCGCCGCCCACCACTCCGTGTAGCACCAAAGGAGCTACAGGTGGGTTGTCGGTCTATAAGGTGGATGGGACCGGGGCCCGGCATTACCCAATGCGAAAAGCAGTGGCCGAAACCACTACTTAATGCTGGTATTAAATGCCGGGGGTGGTAATAAACCGGTTATGTGGTACTTGTGTTAAGTAAAAAAATTGCATATATCTGCAACTGCATATACATTCATGCCTAGAATTTACAATAATAACATTTTTTTTTTATGGAAAAAACGGCAAACGAGCGTACGGGTCACTTGGTGGTAAGTGATCACCGTCGCCCACGGCCCTGAGTAACTCCAGAGGAGCTACAGGAGCGTTGCCGTCCTTTAAGGAAGGGCACCGGGGCCCGGCATTACTTAATGCAAAACGCAGTGGCCAAAGCCACTACTTAACGCCGGTCTTAAATGTCGGGGGTGGTAATAATCGGGTCGAGTCAGCCCTGGCGTGTTGCCATTACTGGCAATTTGACTCTACTACACTCACTTTAGTTGCCTCTTACGACACCATCAGTACCAGGGTGATCCTATTCTAAGCCGGAATCACACGGCAAAAAATAGTTACATAACTAAAACAATTTGGAAAAGTGATGTAATTTTTGTCATTATAATCTACATTATTATATTATAAGTAAATCATTGTTATCATACCAGGAAACATTATTTAGTTTTGTTTTACAAGTAATTTAGCAAGTAGAACATTTATTATTCATACAAAATTTAAACTTATGACAATATCTATATAAGATAAGCTGTTATCAAGATTATTAAAAAAATACTACATAAAAAAAAGATTAATTTTAAGATTAAGCTGTATTTACCTCAGGGTATATAGGACACTATTAAGAAAACAAGTGTTTCCAAGGTTGGAGAGAGTAGCAATGGGTGTTTTCCATTGAGTGCTCCCTCCATACTGGTTGTCAGGGTGATGGCCATTCAACATGGCAGTGTTACTTCGAGACAAAGTTCCTCCTGAAGGTTCCAAAACTATTAACTCTGACTCTGACGACTCCTCTGTAAACAGACAGCTCTATTTAAAAGTTTAATAGCAAAATGGAAATATGCGATTGATTTTTAACATAAAACGAAAATTAATAAATAAATATTTATACTTTAGACACAATATAACGTATTATATTTCCGCGTTCTAGACCTTTGACTATAATTCAATAATGAAGCACTAAAACTGACAGCCGACAGGTAAAAATTAAATAAACAAATGTCAACAAATTACCTTTAGGTTTAGCTACTTCTGTCAAAGGTTTTAATTTCTTCGCTGCATTCAATGTGTTGTAATAAGTGCGTTTCAAGGGTCTTTTTCCAAGTTTATTCTCTTTATCGTTGTTTATTCCTTTTAAAGTATATTTTTCTTTTATATTAGCAACTTTATTTTCACTATTTAAATTTGTTGCATTATTTCTATTAAGTGAAAGTGAAAATTTAGTTTTCTCGACACCTTGTTTTATTTCCGACAGAGAATTAACTGGCATCTTCAGTACACCTGAAAGAGTAATTCGTTAATAATTATAATACAAGAAAGTAGTGTCTACATCGGCTGCTCAGATCGGTCAAGGATATGGGAGAAAATAAATAACATATATGACATACTTACAGTGAAATCTATATTAAACACATTGACTTACATTATTTAAAATAAATCAATGTATTTTTATTACGTAAATCGTTTAAAATAAACAAAAATTGAGAAAAAATAGCCGCGAATAGTCCCATTCGTAGTAGACAGCCATGTTGAATTTTATTGTGTAATGTTGTCAATCTTTCTAAGTGTGGGTAAAACATAGACTATGTGCTCTATAAGGTATCACCTACACAATGTTGTATGCAAAGCTATTATTTTTAATGGTCATTTATACGCTTAACATTGCTTACCCAGTGTCCACAAGCTTCAATTATTAAAAATAAATTAAACCTACTTACACACACGTTAGTGTGTCAGTATCATAACATTTTACTCTATATATCTAGTAAGGTGGGGTGATTTTTTTTTCATATTCGTTTCGGAATACCACTTAAGTAGTTGCTATTATTTCTCACAAATATACATATATTTTTTTATTAGGCACATGATAAATTTAGATGTGCCACCAACGTTATGAACTTTACAGAAATTTACAAAATTTTGTCCGTTGTTGTTTTCTTCCTTCCTGCCCGTGGACAGGGAAACGGACGGCAGGGCTTTATGGGCCCTCTTCCGCGGTTTCAACCTCCGCTCGTTAAGACGAGCGCGTCATTAGGTGGGCTATGCCCGGGGGAATATAAGCGCCTGCGTTTTAACTCGCAGGCGCAGAGGATGTAGAGTCAGGATAGGATGAGCTATATGCCACCTGGGCGGTCAACCCGGCCGGGTGAGTCCCCCGGTTGCCCGGGGAAGGCCCAGCTTAAGCGACCAGCGACCGAGGTGGCAGCTCAGGAATCGGAGTCGGGATGGGTAAGAAGGTCTCGAGGAAGGCGCTTCTTGGCGTCCGGTGGTCGTGTATGCCACGGTGCGATGTCCTGTAGGTGCAGGTGGTCCGAAACATCGGCGCGGCGGAACGCGTTAGACGCGAGCCGGCCGATGTGGTCCTCCAGGCTTTCTATCTTCATGTCGCGATGCAGGGTTGCATTGCGCTCGAAGTATGGTGCCTGGGTCACTCGCCGGAGGGCGAGGTTCTGGACCACCTGCAGGTTGCTCTTCTGTCGTGGGCTCAGTAGGGCGTACCAAGCTGGAGAGGCGTACGTGAGGTGTGGCCTCACGTACGTCTTGTAGAGCGCCAGCTTGGTACGTAGTGGCAGCTTGGAGCGCAGAAGCGGGCGCAGTAGTTGTAGAGCTACCCCGCGTTGGTGGCCTTCTTGACTTGGGCGGTCATATTCAAACGGCGGTCAATGACGACGCTAGGTATTAGGTATTGGGTGCAGGATGAGGGGGGAGATAAGATTCACTGCACTTGTCAAACGCCGTCAAGAAATTAAGACTCATATAAGTAATATTTTTAATTTCCTGTTCAAAGATAATATAATTAAAACAATTTAAATTGTAATTAAATATTTTTGATGTAATTTTTACCTATTATTTCTCATTATTACAGTCAAATGTCGTCAATACTCGAAAAACCACATTTCCTCATCCTGTGTTTAGTTAACTTCAGTTTAACAAAGTATTTACCAGTGTCTCAATTACCAAATTATAATGCTGTTATGAAAAATTATTACTTATTTATTAAATATGTATTAAAGACTGACAAAACACCAAAAGAGCCGACAGTTCATTAATTATCTGAAGGAATGGCTACAGAAATTTTAGATACATTACGAAAAGCGTCGCTTCCTACTGTCAGCCTTAAGAGAGTACTAAAACTTATTCGATCTTACCATGACATATATAAAAACGTACTAACACCTTTTTAAGGCCGTAAAACGAACACGAAATATCAAAAGAAGATAACAGAATTAGTTGCTGTGTCCCAAAGGTTATTTGATGGTTGCAGTTGAAAATACACACTTATCTTATAGTATACTTGCTCAAAAGACAGGCGTCTTCTCAAGGAAGAAGTATTTTTTTTCTCGATCAAAGAACTACAAGAAAAATGATAATAGGCGGTGTAGATTTAGTTGCGACTGCAAAAAATATAAAAAAAATAAACGACATCAAAAAGAATTATTGTTCTCGATCTTTGCCTGATGACTTTACGATAATTGAACGCACCAGTTCAAGCAATAATAGTGAAGTCTTTAGTCCTTATCAATCGATTAAACAATGTCTTTGTGTGTAGCTGCTACGCCACTGAAGAAAAAGAGATTAAATTTACCATCACTAGCCCTTGCCTGCGATCGTACTGGATTCTCTGACAGAGCAGCTGCTATTATAGCTTCGTCAGTGTTAAAAGATGCTGGAATTATTACATCAAAGGATTCAAGTGCTGTCATTGATCATTTAAAGTTGCGCCGTGAAGGAACGAAAGCCAGATAACATTCACGATGCAGATCGCAGAAAAAGTATACGCCATAAATATTTTGAAGGCAGAAAAGATAGAATTTTGTTAGTATTAAGAAGGAAGGAAAAATTTTATAATAAAAGAGTAACAGAAGACCATTATGTGATTCTATCAGGGCAAAAGTTATACCGACTTGATTAAGCGGCAAGACTGTAAGATAACTAAACCACGTTTGACTTCCAATTTATCTGATGAAACCTTGGAAAAGATTTTCAAAAGTGGTTTGACTACATGTCACATTATTAAAAGTTTTCCATGCCATATCCAAGCAGTAGATCGCTGTATTAAGTTGATGACAGTAGCTTCAAGTGCAATTTGTGGAGAAAATAAACGAGATGGTTTCATAAGGGCAAGACAATTGACAAGGCAGCAAATGCTTAATGAATCAAAAAAACAATTTAATATCGACTAATCTACTTATGTCATTCCTTGCTAATATATATTTTTTATTATTCTTAATAAAAAAAAAATAGCCGTCATGGGACGCCTGGCAGATGTGAAACATCGTGTATGTACAAGTAATATGCATAAAAGATAATATTATTACAGGAATTAAATATTGCCTAATGAGAAAATACGAGGCAACCTGCTTCATAGATGTGCACCCACCTCCCCTTGCTGTTTTGCCGTGCGACATACATCGGCCGGCGGCCATCATTCATTTTAATACCAATTACAATTTTAAATTCGTAATATCTTTTGAATGGATTGTCCGATTAGAATAAAATAAAAAGTTACTTATAGCTATTGAAACAATCTTGCTCAATAAATAATTTATTTGGATAAGGATCAATATTCGACGATCAATAAAAAGTAATTAAAATTATTAGGCAAATAATTTTAATTACTTTTATTCTATGGAAAATTGGTTATAATGGCTAAAATATAAATGTTTGGTTTATACTATCGCGGACTTTTTTGTAGGCATTATTGAGTTCTACAACTTTTCTTTACAAATCAACCATACATCTCTAACCATTTAGGCAGCGTTCGCGAGAATCGTTAACATACGGCAGTTTTTTCGTCGACTTACTCCACAATTTTCACTACCACGAAAAATCCTACCTATTTTCCGGGATAAAATATAGCCTATACGGATTCGGAAGAGTCCCTCTAAGTAATCGTAAAAGAAATTTTGAAATCGGTCCAGTACAAACATACAAAAATACAAAGGTTTCCTCTTTATAATATTAGTATAGATAGCGTGGCGGCCCGTCGCCACGGCAAGCGTCGCCACGCTAACAATTCGGTTTACAAGTGATCCTATAGATGTTTCACATCAAAACCATTAATTAGGCTTTTAATTTATTTTATAATGGACTGGCAATTTTGAAAAAAACTATCTTTAAAAATAAATCAAATTTGGAAAAATGTTGTACTTTTCTAATTTTTAAATTGGGTTGGGGCACCTCAAAACATCAAGACAAGTAAACATTCTTTTGTACACGGAATTTATTCATTAAAAGGAAACGTTATATCGCTATTCCATATATAAAAAATCTTACATTATTACTCCACTCTAATATCTATAGAGTAAATGAAGCTGCTATTCCTTATGCGTCATTTGTAGCCCGGTAAGCGTACGTAAGTGTGGTCCGCCCACTATAATTTCGTCTAAGCAATCCTACGAGCGATGTCAGTAGCTTTTGTGCTACTAGGAATTGAATTATATCTATTGTAAAAAAACGAAATCAGTAAACGCACAACAACACTCTTTTAAATGATTTGGATTTTTTGTTTGTGTGTATTGTCTTACCTTTTCATAATATATATATATATATATATATATATATATATATATATATATATATATATATATATATATATATATATATATATATATATATATATATATATATATATATATATATATATATATATATATATATATATATATATATATATATATATATATATATATATGTATATGTATATATATATATATATATATATATATATACAACGGGATACTCCGTTGCCACTAAGACGCTTTGCGCTTTTCGCTTCCAATTTTCATAGCGTGTTGTCTTGTTGCCAGAGCGAGCGGGAATCAAACCATTTTACAATTTATTAGCTTATAAATTAAATTATCCTCCTTAAGTAAAATCGCTATAATTTACAAGCAAATTAATATTACCCAGCAAAATACTTTGTTTCGGCAGGACTAATAAGTGAGAATGAATTTGATGATAGGTGCCAATGTGTCAACACATTGAAATCTTTTGTCGCAAGCTTCCTTAGATCTTTGTTTCAAAATTTACACCAGTCAGGATCCAATCAGTTGGGGTCAAGTTCTTTGAAGCTGTCACACAAAAACCACGACAAACACTTCGTTCACCCTGTACAATTTTTTTCAGGGTTGGCAAGTGTATACCTAAGCGACGTTACACTAATAAAGTTGTATAGTAAGCACATAAGAGAACTTTTTAATAAACTTCATAACATTTTTCATTAATTACAAAATATGCAGTAATATAAAAATCAAAACGGCACATGCTTTTTTATACTTTCTGTTGTTAATAATTTACAAATCAATGATATAGAATAAATAAAATACTATAATAAATAAAAAATAAAGTACATAGGTACGCTACTTTGATTTTTATTCATATTATACAAGACATAATTATAAAAGTAATATTATACAAAGTAGTAAGCTTGAAATGAAGTTTATTAAAACTTAATATTTTCAGAACGTTAATATTCTACCTGAATCTTAACTTACAAAAACTTTAAATAAGTCTCGCTGTTATTTAAATTGAACTTTTAAATAACTAAAATTAAAGATCGGCTCGTCTTGGGTTTACTCAATTTACATAATTTTTGAACTTTTTTTGTGTCTGTAGTCTTTTTCTACCGTATCTAAGTAATTATTGATGACTGATTAAGTAAGGTCATACACAATCAAATACATTTTTTTAATATAAAAAGGATATTGTCAGTTCTAGCTTATGATATTATTGTTCATATATATATAAAGATATATATATATATATATATATATATATATATATATATATATATATATATATATATATATATATATATATATATATATATATATATATATATATATATATAAAGATAACACAACTTGAGTTATCTTTGAAATGTTTTTTTTTAAGTAATTTACTATAACTAACTGTCACTCTGAAAGAAGAAATAACAATTAGTGTCAATATAAAAAAAAGAGTTATTTCACACAAACATTTGTGTAACTTTACCTATTTCAAGTTCCAACTTTCAAAATATACCTTTAACCGCGAATTAGGTATGGCTTGTTGTTATAGAATTTTGTAAGCGAAAACATTTCATATTTACTAAAGTATACAGTATATTTTATTGTATATCCAAATTCCTATTATATCTCGATAACATAAAATGTTTTACGATTATTTTTGTCTTAGGTCCCCTATATGGTTCCCCCCAAACTTAATAGACAAGAATGTATTACTGTTTTTGACCGACATTACATAGTGATATTAGGCATATCACTAACTTCAGAAAAACGCAGGCAACGGTTAGCATTGAGCGCCTGCTTAAATATTTAGACGTAAAATCGAAGTTACAGTTATACTTATTTGTTTTATAAAAACATTCAAAATGTCGTCGAAGCGGTGTGCACGAGGCATTAGTTCAGCCACAACTTAGTCGTAGTATTTTTATCTATGTTTACCGGAAGATTTGTATATATATGTGTATTTGTATTTAAAAATATTTTAGAAAATTTCAATATTTATCGAGAAAGTGAAGTTATTCCTCTATATTGCAATAATAAAATCAGAATAACCTTAAAATTTTCTTCTATATGTTCAGCTGCTTCTATATGTGCTTCAGGTACGTCTCGTTGTAATATCCAACATTCGTGGACTCCACTGCTTAGATATCTTTTGTCTATAGTAAAAATATCTTGTTCCCATCAAGATATATTTACCACGTTCGTCTTTTCTTTCACCGTGTTCATCGGTAACGGCGCCCAGATTTTCAGGAAAGAAGTTAAGAAATGTGAGTGTAGAAAAGTTATTCTCAACCACATATTACACCCTAAAGCCTTATACATATAAGGCTTTAGGGTGTAATATGTCGTTTATCTACATAGATAAAAGCTCCGCGATAATATTTTAATAGCCATTTGATCGGTGGTTTCCGTGAAAGCTTTGTGCCACTTCCATCAAAGATTGCCAAGTTGATTTAGCCAAATCAGTTAGTTTTTCTTTAAATATTTTATCTTTCGTTAATTGCCTGATTCAAATACCAATAAATACGCCTTGTTTATTTTTTGCTTCGCTCATTTAAGGAATTTGTGTATCCTAGTTGTAATCCTAATATTAGGGCAATTACCTTGAAATCTCTACAAACTTTTCAGTTGTGTTCGTTTTATTGAATCTTTTCTAAGATAAACTTAATAGTTTCATAAGACTTTCCTATGAGAAGCCTCGCCTAGTGGTAAAGGAGGAAGTTCATTTCCGATATGTAAAAAAACAGCTTTTAAACTTACTTTTGATCTATAAGCGAGAGAATCCGCGGGCGGGTCACTGTTCAAGAATATTATTATGTTAGGTTTAAATTTATGCGACGCATACAATCTCAGATAACATAAATGAAACAAATGAAATAAAATCGAGCTTAAAGTTACTTGCGAGTTTAGTCTTTTAAGTTTCGTAACAATTCGCCTCATTAATCCCGCCACGTTCCAGTATAAACCATTGTGATAATTTTAATTTAACTTTTGGAAGCACTTTATTCTTTTACAATTATTAACTTTAACAGAATTTTCCTGATGAAATACTTAATTATTAGATCTTGTCGACAAATTTTATCTTCAGATTTCTTGTTATAATAATTGAGTTGAATTTGGGTCTTGAAATCAAAGAGTACGATACCGTAAGGTATTTAAAAAAATATTACGTCATTTTAAAAATTTTAGATAAGCTACAGAATGAAAAAGGATTTCACGCCCCATCAAAAGTATAGCTTCAGATCAGACCTAAATGTTTAAAAAATAGTAAAATCACAGCATCATAGTACATCATATCATATCATGGTACATAGCATAGCAATAATAATATGTCGAATCAATCAATATTGTTTCTTTTCACAGGCGATGAATGGAGTTCTCTTTCTTCGTTCTCTCTGCGTACCCTGCTTATTGATTTATATTTTAATTTAACCATAACATAATATTAACTAACTTTGTCCATTGGGAGAAATAAACTACAATTGTCGTCTAGCAAATGAAGGAAAATTTCTTTTGTTTTTTAATAACTTACTTAGAAGAAAATTACTTATATTGGACAGCAAAACAAATTCTGTTACTACAGAGTAAAACTACGTTGGTAATTTCATACTAATAATATGAAGAGCGTCGTAACGCTTTTGCTGCAGTCTGCAATCCCTCGGGAACTGCAGGTATTTAAATCGTAAGCACCTGCAGACTAAATTTAATATAAACATGAAATGAGTTCTGAAAAATTGGCGAAAATTCTAAAATGCATATGTAAAATTCTATTTCGCATAATGTGGAGCTTCTGAAAGTTAAGCAAACTTGGTTAAACGTTTTCTATACACTGAAATAATTATTTTCTCCAATGTATGCTTCAGTATTTCTGATATGAAAAAAATGTTATTTAGTCTGACTTTGCAAGCTGAATATGAAACTTGAAGGAAAAAATCTGTATTACTTTCAAAGTGTCATATTGAAAAACTTCGTACGTTCTGTGGCTAACAACTAATTTTTGTACTTCAGCCGAGTTACAGCTGCTTCGCGTAGCTTGAAAATAGTTTGTCTAGAATATTTTTTATGTTTATATCGGTATATCAATATTATATAGTCGTCCGTTATATCGTCGTAGTTATATGTCCGTTTCTTCGCTTTAGTAACTAGCCTCAAATTCTGCGGAAAGTGGGGAACGAAAGGGAATATTGTGAGTTAAAGAAACTTAGAGAATATCAAAGTAAGTAGTACAGGTCTTAGCAGGCAGGACCTTTTTTATGATATGAAAGTTTAATACTCAATTATACTGGCAAAGCCATACTGCGTTTTTATATCACAAATGTTAAGCACATGACTAAATTTTAAGTGGTACGTATTCGGTCAAAAGAACAATTCGTTTGATGTGGGCAAACTAAAAGCCAGAGTTCATATAAACCCAGTGTAAAAGTTTAATAAGATTACTTTATTTAGTATTTAGGGTTAAGATCTTTTTTTAAATAAATCCAACAGTAGTAAAATAAGTAAACCAGAAAATTATATTGTGAAAATAAATAAATTGAGTTTTTTTATAAATATATTACATATATATTTTTTATTTGTTAATAGTTTGGAATATATTGTTATTTACACAAAAACTTACTCTAATATATCTAGTCTGTAATACATCTATCATACATCTGTAAAGGTCTGTGTTCCTTGTTAAGTAGCGTGTGTAGGTACTTCACCTCTCGGGGGCCCCGAATTGTATGTAAACAATAATAACGTAGATATAGTAATTTGTTACTTTTCAATTGGATTCTTAATTCCAAATGGCCAAGGGCTCCACGTGTAAGTAATAACTTTGATGTAGAATTAATTTTCGCAAGCAAGGCCAAAGAATTGCCCCATACAAGTTTGGCCCCCGTTTTCCACCACCTGGGCGGTAGAATTTTAGTAAATTCTGTCTTATCAGATGACTGTGTTATACATTATGATTTTGACTGTGCCTTGAACGATACGTACCTATACGGAATTATACGTATACGGAAAGCAAAATCTTATACCTGTTTTCGAAAATTACGCGGACTCAAGAGTATGAAATTTGGCACAGATATCGTTTAGATAGATAAAGAGTGCAGCGTGTATTGTTTAAATTAGTATATTAAGTTATTTTCAAATTGTAAAAAAAATAGTATTGATATATGATGTATCAATGTATTTTTTTCAGTTTCACGCAGTTTCCCACACATAGCACAGTAGGCACAGGGAATTTAGGAACCTAGGGTTAAGACTTTCCGTTCTCCACTTTTTCCAAAATTGAGGCGTTAAGTTTCGCCAATAAACACGCGTTTTGTGGCGGCACTCAACGCCGCGTTTTCCCTTGTTATCAGAGCGAAAAAATGAAAACATCAAATATAATCACTTTAATATTTCCGTAAATAATATTGTTCAATAGTATATACGAAATTATATGAAATGGTACACAAACAGTAAATTTTTCGTTCTAGTAAATTTAAATTTATTATTAAATGTAGAGGGATAGTTTAATTGTATTTTTTTTTATTTTTCATCCAGTAAAGTCAGGTAAACTGTTGAGTATTTTTTTGTAATTTTCATGTTAACGATTCGAGGCGAATCATTCAAAACCAATGAATTTATTGACTTGCTTATAAGAAGGTGAATTTTAGATTTTTTAATGCCTATCGTGTGAATGATTATTGACTTGCTTACTTATTTTTATATGGAGACAGCGTTACCTCGCTTAAACTAAACTAGGTTTACAAGGATGACAGCAGACATCCTAAATGATCCTTAAGAAATTATACGCTGTAGGTCTTACACATGGAGCTAGACCAAACATGAGACAGAAAGTTACTTTTGTCCGCAGCATTACATTTTTTCAGTATTTGTTACGTTTATTAAACATATCTTTATATCAATAATACTTACAAATTGAAATTGTTGGCCTAAGTCATAGCATAAAATGTTACAGTAATAAAATATAGTTTATGGCCTATAACAAATCTATATTAGACGTTTTAAATTGATCTTTATTGCCATGTTTCATCGTATTTCGTTCATTTTGGGAAAATCTATATAACATTTCCTTTTAATATAAGTATAATGACATAACCAAAGGAGGATACGTATATAATTGTGAATATATAAAAATGTACATTAATTTAATATATTTGTTAACTTAATATGTACCTATTGTAGATATAACTTATTGATATATGCCTCAAGTTCGTTAGAAAGCGGGGAACAGGACGGAGTGTCTTAACACTAAGTCTCAAGTTCCATTTGTCTACCCTGCCTTATAGCGGGAAGCTGAGTATCGATATATACATTTTACTACTATGGTCAACCATTAATAGAGCCTGTAGAGTTACATATTATTCGAGACGATAGTATTACAGGTACTATTAAATATTTGTTTTTTAAAATCAGTTTAATATCTAATAAAAAACATGTCTAATAAAAAATATTTCGCTTTACAAAATTGCTAAGAAATAATAGTAGAAGCAAAAGAAACCGCGAGTGGATCGCTAGTTATAATTAGTAATATTTTTCTTTAAAGACAATATTTAGTTATAGATTACGATACTAAAATTCATATAACATCGTATGTCCCGTATGGTCTAGTGGCTAGGATACCTGGCTTTCACCCAGGAGGCTCGGGTTCGATTCCCGGTACGGGAAATTTACTTTTTATTTCAATGTAACTTTTTTAAGGTATAGTATTTATGTAGAAAATAATAATAAACTTTTATTTCGGAATTATCATATGGGTTGGTAAGATTTCTACTTACATGTCTATTGTTAGTACAATTATTCTCATAATAATCGAAACAGAATCCATAAGATTAAAAAAATCACAAAAAACAGTAATAAAAATTTAATTCATAAAATTTACAACATTATTAAAAAATCAATTATAATTCAATATTAAAAATCACACACATAACACAATAGTAAATAACATTTAATATCTTCAGAAAAACTTTGAATAAAAATATTTTATTAATGACTCCATAAGAATGATGATGAGCGTTTATATTTTTGAATACAAATGTTGTCATAACGTGAATAATATTTATAAAATACATATATATTGCACCCTTAAATAATACTTTTTTTATTTATTATAAATAACACTATAGACACTTGGCCCCTTATATCTCACACTTTATATATCTCACACTTTATTAAAATATTATTTATATAAACAATTATATACAATACATTAGGACTAGGGCGTATCCTAAACGGATTTTTATAAAATTAAATTATTAATATAACTCAGGTTTGGTGGTGAAGAGTTTTGGTGGGACTTTATATAGTGATATAAAATAACACTATTCACACCATCTTCTAAGAGTAGTTTCCATTAGTCTGAACTTGAATCCTATTTAGAATTTTTTACTTTGAGATATATTTAGATATTACTTTGATTTAACTTTACAAAGTGGAAATACATAGGTCTTCCTTTAATTTTAAAAGATATTAGATATACTGTCTTTGATGATCACAGTAATGTTTTAATAGCTTCTCGCTTGTTATTCTTTGGGCGATGCTTACAAGAACTATTAAAATACGACTACAGCTAAATACATTTTTTTATTATGTTATTGATCTTCGGCACAGTAAGCTTTTATTAGAAGTGGCGGTATGAGTAATTATGTAGGTAATTTATTGTTGTACGAATGGCGTCATTTTCGTAGTTCGTGTGGCCCTCACGATTACGTAAACACACGCAAGGCATCTGTGGAATGCCAAATGTTATTATATCCTAATATTTACACTGGCTAAACAGTTTACAAACTTAAGTTTGCAGGTACACGCACTCATTTTATATGAAATGAATTACAATTATAAGTTTGTAATGGTTTTTAACTTTTCTGATTTTTTATTTCATTTGTATTGTTAATTCGTGCTAAATCAACTAACAGTTGAACAGTTGGCCCACAGGAAGTACCCTATAGGATTTAATTTCGCTACTAATTTCATACAAAATGCAGGAACAATGACGCAAACGCTTATCTTAGAAACAACGGACAGACGGACAACAAAGTGATTATATAAGAGTTTAGTTTTAACCTTTTGAGGTACGGAACGAAAATAAGAAACATTATAATTAAAATACTGCAAAACTATTTCTTAGTTTAGTTTTATGCTGCTTGGTTAAATAATATCCCACCAAAAACATTTCATGTAAAATGTTGCCCTTTCAAAAATATATCAGATCTCATGTAGAGCCAAGCTTCTGAATCTGCACGGCCAAACTCTATCGACCCCAAACATCACAAATTACACATATCAGTAAAAATGTATGGGTGCGCCGTTTTGCTACCGTTGTGCAGGTGATGTGAATATTTAGTTTCTGAAGTAAGTATCAAAACAGCCAAGGCATACATTTTTACCGATATGTAGAATTTGTGAAGTTTGGTTCGGTAGAGTTAGGCCGTGTAGTTTCAGACGCTTGGCTCTTCATGAGATCTGATATATTTTTGAAAGGGCAAATCTCATGTGGTCGTCTTGGCAAAATTTTACATGAAATCTTTTCAGTTTTTTTTATAAGTTGCTAGGCAGTCTTTTTTTGGAATGTATTTCTTGCACATCAGCAATGCCGGTTTCTATAGCCCATTTTCTGTTTTTTAGTCTTTGCCCTTTTTCTTTGATCGTTTACTGGTTATCATAAACAATCAATCAGGGCGATATTTCGCTCTTAGGTGATTATATTCAAGGTTATAAGTTCATCTGGGGGGCACGGTAGTGTTTTTTCGTATATCGTATACTAAGCTTTGTTTACATATCAAATTTGGCTTCCTAGCACCTCAGGAAGTACCCTAACATTTTGAAGTCTCATACAAACGTTCATCTTCCATTTTAGGGAATGGGGGGCGAAAGTTAAAAAAAGAAAGTTATATTGTTATTTTTTTTGTTGGTTGTATACTAAACTTAGATTACATCGGACACCAACTCTATGAGGGTTCAAAAAAACGACGAAATACTTCGAGAAAATGTATGTAGTGCGCTTGTGCTTCGCTTGGTTCGTCTTGGTGAGAACTGAAAATGAATATTATTGAGTCTTCGTCCCACATTTTCTCCTTCGGCAATTTCCTTTCGAGCTGGTTGTACTTTAATGTTCATGCAACAATTAATAGGGATGACGAATAATAAAAATTTATTAGTAAAAAAAAATTAAGCTATAAAAAGAGCTATGTAATTATACAAATAATAATTTCATGGCTTGCAAGATAGAGAATATTTAACAAGTATTTGTAACAAGTAACAGGTATTTGTATTTGTATCTTAAATATTAATAATAGTTAATAACAATAGTTAACTTAAATTATGTAATTATGCAATATATTTTCCAGACGCTTTAATTAGCTTCACATTTTGTCTAGCAGCAATGTTTATTGATGCGATACGACGATGTGTTTACTTCTTGGAGTTTGCTTAAAAATGGACACTTGTCCATAACATAGAGAATATTTTAATATTTTTTTATTTATATTAAATTTCTTCGTTTTTGCCAGGAATACTGATAACTTTACTAGTGTGCACATTTTGAATTTTATAATTCCATTGCATGTACCTATTCATGTTCTCGAATAAAATCGAGACTATTGCACCTGTATATACTCGTATATATATTTACGTCGTATCGGCACGTCCCAAATGGGATACAACGTTGGCGTAACATTCATGGCGTCAACAATTTTTCTGAAAACAATAAATAATCCATATTAAAAGCTTTTCGACAATATGTAAATTCAAATAGTAAAAAATTGTATATAAATTGCATACATGCAATAAAAAATATTTTATTGAAGTACTCTAACTGAAAGTAAATTTAATATTTCATATTTATTGTAAAAAAAACAAAATATGTCATTTTAAAGATTTCATTATTAATTCCTTGAAATCCTTAAAAATTTTAACATTTGAATACATGAAATATACATATTCTGCGAAGGCAATTGCTTTATAGTGAATAAAAGATTAGATGTTTCAAAAGCTCAAAGGCTTCGACAAACGGTCACTCTAGTCTGTAGATCAAAATGATTGAGCTTGTCGAGTCGAAAGGATAAGAAGAAATTTAAAGGAATGTAAATTGAATCATTTTGTGCACAAAATGCACCTGCACTGAGCTACGGCTCCCAAAGTTGAATGTATGCATGAAGGCGAAGTGGAATTGGAATTGGTTCTGAATTATTTAATCGTATTAAGTCTTCCATCCTTATTACGAACTACTTTAATTTCCATTTAACGCTATTTTAGAAACGATGCATGCTTGCAAAATGTATTGTGCCGTTTTTACTTACTAGTTAGTTCGAGACTGGGGAACAAATATAATACCTACATATACATATAATATTATTCAATATTGCATAAGCGAATATCCCAAAGAATTCACAACAATCGCGTTTAGTGTAGCATATTCCCAATGGTGCGAAAAAAAAAATGCCAAAATCTAAATGTAAAAATATTGTCTTTTGTGTTGTATTTCTTGAATCAATTTGGAAATTTTTATATAATATTTCAAAACTAAAGATATATATCTGATAATGCTTTAGCTTTTTGTATCAAGCCGAATAAAGTGATTGTCGTACTTTATTTTTGCAAGATGCTTTACGTATAAATTAACAAAAATAAGAAATATACTGATAGTCCGTTGAAAAGGTCTGTTTAGGGTTGCGTTTCTCCGAGGACGCAATTTTTTATGTGTATGAGTCAGTAAAAGCTTAATTTCTAGTTTGTAGGGTCGCCAGCCATTTCCCCCGGCAGCCATCTTGCAAAAAAAGAGTGCAAAGGGTTTTCGCATTATATTTCGTTATTTATTTTTGTAAGCTTACAGAAAAAAATATTTAACATAAAATATAGCAAATAAAATTGTTTATAATTTTATTTCCATCACTTATTATCGGCAAGTGATCAATCATCAATAGTAAAATAAGTGAAAAATTTGTAAAAAGTTTCCTTTTGAGGGCTATAATTTTTTTTACAGCAACTTAGTAGATGGTTTTTCAACGAATAATTGCCACAAATTACCATCTATGAAGTAGAATCTGGAGCGCGTTTTTTGTGGTCTCACCAGTAGGCCTAATCAAAGGGCGTGTATAGACAAAATGAAAGTTCGTGCAGTTGCTGAAAATCAGACCTTAAATATTTAGCAATGTACCTCCATTGTAGTGGTGAAAGCTGCAGCAACATCGTGAACATATCAACAATAACCGAAGAAAATAAATTACCGACAATGAGGTCAGAGCTAACTACCATTACACCACAATAATACATTCATTTATTTCTAGAACGCGTAGTATATAATCTATGGAATAATAGTTTTTTTTTTTTTAGAAATCATAGTTATTATTTTTTTTATTCTATTCGATATTCTACGAGTTGCGGGTCAAGATCCATTTTTTTTTTACTATAAGAAAAAATCTAGTGACGCTTAAAGTTAAAATAGAACTAGAAAAAACAAACTATTTAAAATGTCATAATTTTTGTGCGAATTGAAATGATGTTCTATTTTGGTATTTTTATTTTCATATTTTTTTCAATATTCAGTTAACTGTAAAATATTTAATGGATTATTGATTGTGGCAACATGATAAATATTTTTTATGATCGTTTTGTAATTATTATTGCAAAAGAATGGCTTATGTGGTTACTCATTGAAATCCATGTAGATCTCAGTGAGTTTATAATATTAGCAATAAGACCTTTTGAATTCATTTATAATGAAACGTATAATATATTAAAATTATCTTTAAATATTTATGTATGTGTTTACAAACTTTGTATGAGGTAAAGGAATATGTTTATTTGATTTACACAAAGGTTCTTTAAGATTCAAATTTTATGTATGTGAATCTTTTAGGTGTCATGTGGCAGCGACCTGTCAAAAAATACGCGTACGTATACTTAGAATTTTTTCGATTACATATTCATTACTTTGAACCAGTTGCATTTAATTTATCAACAAAATAAAAATAAATCAAAATAGATATATATTATAATAAATATATAAAAATAGACACATAAGTATAATTGGCATATCTCTTTCGCTTCTTCCACAGTCATTAATTTTTTCATAAATACACTACGCAGGGTACTCATACTTTTTACAAACTTTTCTCCAGTATAATGGATACTCTGTTTTCGAAGGCTAACTGAGATCTCTCTTATTGTCTTACAATTTCTTCCTTCCTTCATCAATATATTTTGCCATTATTTCCATCTCTCGTTCGTTCGACGTGCCCATATCTCCTAAGTTCGTTCTTCTTTATCCTCACCGTGACATCCAAGCTGCCATTCTGTATATTTTCTCTTTGCTGCTGATAAACTGATTCGTATATCTAAACGAACAAATCACATATCCACAGCATTTATCTTTCTTTCATTCTTATTTTGTAATACTCACGTTCTTACCAAAAATGCATTTGTGAAAGGCCTGTCAGCTGGGATCTCCCCTAAAAACAGATCGGTTCAAGACAAATGTCCCACCATGTTTGATCATCTCAACCGTAGCTCTCTCTGCTTTTGCTGCCGTACCACATTGCAGTACAACGTTGTTTTGCACTCTTAACTTCTTTTTTACTGATTTCGCAATTAACTACACCAAAACTCACTGTTTCGCTACCACCTACTCGCGGCAGCAGCGTCATTAAATTCATCATCATCTCTTTATAAAATTCTGTCCATTTACTCTCCATCTTTATATTTGAAGCTTATACTTTTTTGACCTTAACTCTGACTTGATACTCCTGCCAAGCTTTGTTTTTGTTCCAGTATCTTACCATTCCTCATGAGTTTTGTGACTATGACTATGACCTCCTATCCTCTGTTTCAATTATATAAGTCTTAAGATTCTGCCACCATTTCTTTCAACTTTCTGTGGAAAACTGTGATGTAGAAACTCCTTATACGACAATTCGACGTCAAGTTTTGATACTTTATGCGGTTGCGCAAACCTCGAACAGACCATTTATTGTAACAAAAACAAAACAATGGTTTGATCCCCCATCACCATCATCAGTTTAACACCCCTAACCATTCGCGTGTCCATCACTTGCCTTTTTACATCAATCATTCTTTTCCCTTCCGTTCAGTTTCATGTATACATGTGAATTTGTTTGTGGTCCAACATAGTGTTTACTACAAACAAATTCCTTACAATTTTTTTTGTTTTCTTGTCACTATACTGGTCTATTCTACCCTTTCGTAACTGTTCCGACCTATCCATTCTCAATTAGTTACCGACCTATACGTTCAAATTACCACAATTAATAATTCTATATTTTCTCCCCAAACCCATTGTGGGTTGCGTAAAATCGCACGTTTGTGAACCTACACCACGACAGATCTATGTATATGAAATATTTTTATTTAATATAGTATCTTATTGAAGTATCAAAAGTGTGTTTCTGTTTATAAAATATAAGTTATGCTACTTTGTGTTAAATTCAAAGTTAATCCAGTTTACCCGTCGCTTCACTTGTATGCTGCAGTTGTTAGTATAACAGCTATAGTTTACGTACAGACATTTTGAAGAACAAAGGTCGATCAGTGTCACTATGATTTATAGATACATGTCGTTTAGATAGTTGCCTAATTTTTGTTCATTTAAATCCATATTTTTTCATTCTTTGGGCGTAATACAAAGGAAAATCATATTTTTGTGCCAAGTATGTGTAGTCGGGGGGCTCATGTTGCTTTGAAAGCTTAAGCGGCTTAGATGCTCTTGATAAATGAGCTATGGGTGAAATTGTGACGTGTTGAGTGAAATGTGATAAATTAAGACCATCTTGTTTGTAAACCCGATAAAATACAATGACGATGAAATAGAGTAATGCCCTCCAAACAAGTCATAAATGTCATTATGAAGAATTTCGATAAATATGTAAATATTTACAATTTAAAAATATTCACATAAAGAAGCTCTTTCAGTAAATTTTAATATAACTTTCGAATTTTATTTTAGATAGAATACATTTGAACCGTTGAGGTCTGTCGTGGCGCAGTGGTATAAACGCGTGACTTAAAACTCGATTGATTGTGGGTTCGAATCCAACTCGAGAAATGAAACAATTAACATTTTCTTTTCTTCGCACTAGGCAAAGGCAAATGCCTTGAGTTCCGTCATCCTTCGATCAACTATTCAATTCAATGTGAATAGTTGATCGAAGATTCCGTCACTCAAAATGTATTGCCTCAAACTTAGAGGCGGATTTTAAATTGCAGAAAGTAGTAGACGAAACAGGGTGTTTTAAAACTCGGTTCCCTAAGACCCCTTTGTATATCTGCCAAGTACGGAAGAGAGAGATACATTTAAAAAAAGTAACTTTTAATTCAATCTGTTATTTTTACAAATAAATATCGATACGTGGATAATATCCACTACTACAATACGTGGAGTGAAGCTCGATACTCGATGTCAGCTGCTTTCATATAGGATTACTCACCTTCACGCTGTATCCCGCGAATAGCAGGGTAGGCAGAGGAAACTTGGGAACCTAGTGTTAAGACACTCTGTTCTACTTCCGTTCCCCATTTTCCGCCGAAGGCATTGTGTGTTGAGTGGCGGAACTCAACGCCGCGTTTTGTCTTGTACCAGAGCGAAGAAATGAAAACATCAAATATTTAAATTGAAAATATTAAATATTTCATTTCCTCGAGTGGGGATCGAACCCACAACCTGTCGGTTACAGTTCATATAGGATGTATACCAAATGTACAAAAACTGTTTAATAAAATAATCGTAAATCTTGCCAATTGGCTTATTTCATAACCATGAAGTATCATAATTCAATAAAAATATTGTTTAGAATAGAAATAATTTAAAAACTGTACTAATAGTATAAAACTGAAAAGTTCGCTTGTTTGGTTCAGCAACTGCTGATTTGATTTGTAAAAATATTTTTGCATTTGATAGCCCATTTATCGACAAAGGCTTTATTACAATCTTAATGAGACGTATATAAAAAAATATATAAAATTGGCGTTTCATTAGCTAGATACGTTGTGCGTTTTATCAAATACGGAAGAAGAGTGATCGTCGCACCGAAGACCGTAAGCTATACCGTGGACCAACGGGCGAAGACGGCTCGAGGCGCATAGCATGTATGTACCTTTAATACTTACATATATATGGATGGGCAAAATCTTTTTGTGTGATGTAATTCCAAGAAAGGTTATATTACTGCATGTTAATTGCTTAAGGGGCTTTTAGAAAGGGCCATATGAAATACACAACTCTTATTTATTTCCTTTCGACGACGCGGGCAGAGACGCAGGTAAAAGCTACATTAAATATAAAGTAGTAATAATTAAGAGGAGCATAAGACTTTAATGTTCATGTCTGACATGCAAAATTATCTACAAACAACATATAAAATGAACGGATAAATCGGTGAACGTTTTTGATTATTTAATACAGTAAATATTACGATGATGAAATGGTTTACCAAATAATTACATGTTAATGTTGCTTAAATAATATATGCTGAAAGTAAATGTCGAATATGTCATTTAATTTAAATAAAATAATTTGAAATTAATTTTAAATGAAACACTTTTAAAGGGATGGTTGGTATGTTGGTTTTTGATCATTTTTGGAAACCCAACGTTTCGAACACTTCACAGTAGTCCGTGGTCACAGTTTAAAAGTGTTTTAAAATGGGTAAGAATTGCGAAAATCAAAGACATAATTATTTTGACATAAAGTATGCTTTTTAAAATATATGGTACAGGTAAATGTTTTAAAATATCTTCAATACTTCAATTTTGTTTAACCATCGGGTTTACACACTAACCCCAAGAAATTATTGGTATATGATAGATAATAAATGTCACCTTGTTTATTCGGAAGCTTACGTTATAAATATTACTTTCTCGAAAAAAAAAGAAACAATAGCAAATGGTAAATTAAAAATCCATCCTATAGTGGTGCAGCAGCACTAGCATGTGACTGCAAACGGCATGTTGTGGGTTTGATCCCCACCCGAGGTAATGAAATATTTAATATTTTCAATTTAAATATTTAATGTTTCATTTGTCGCGTTGTGTCGCTCAACACTCAATGCCTAAAATTCAGCAGAAAGTGGGGAACGGAAGTGAAACGGAGTGTCTTAACACTAGGTTCCCAAGTTCCCTCTGCCTACCCTGCCATGTGTAGGATACAGCGTGAAACTTAGAGATTATCATGAAAGCTCCTAAATATTAATTATTTTGACTACATTAATTACAGTATTTTAATTTAGGTATCAAAAAAGGAGGATAAACGAAATAGAAGCTATAAAAAAATAACTGTTCTAAAAATTTACTTATTCTAATAAAGTTATCAAATTTAAAACAATATTTACATTGAAAACTAAAATTTCATCATATTTCAATATACATTAAGTTTTTTATATATCAACTGAGTTAAATAAAATTGACGAAGAAAAATATAATATCTATATAAATCGTTGCCAAAATATAATAGTGACAACTGCATTTAAATTGGGTCAGCCGTTTGTGAGATAAGCGCGTACGAACAGAAAAAATACACATTTTTAAAAAAAAAAACACTATTTTGGGCTTAATTACATTTATAAAGATCTATAAGATTATTTTAATATATTTTTCATGTACAGACAGCAATCAGTTACAGATTTATTTTACGTATTGACGCTTATAAGGTAGTAGTATGCATGTACGTTTGTAGGTATCTTTGGCGTTACGTTGCCTACTGTGTCTCAGTTGGCCACTTTAACAAATTGGGAACACGAAAATCGCATTCAACTTTACTTTGAGATATGAAAGGCTTATTTCAAGTAGAGCAGTGAGACAGCTTTGCGTATGCTTATTTCTTCTATTGTAAATATTTGTTATACCTATTTAATGGTGTCATAAATGTTTAAAAAAATGTGAGCAAAATATATATTATCATAAATGTTGTGTTTTTAAGTCTTTTGAAACTACTCTTTTTGTGATATTGTGTATAATTTGTAAAGTACATATACTTAGAAACATATCAATTCAATAATAATACACTAAACAGCCAGCTTATTCAATGTAAAATTAAAATTATTTATAATTGAGCAACATTACAGTATCGTAATATATTTTTCTTATATATTATTTGTTGAATATTTTGATGAGGCCTGTCATGGCGTAGCGGCACAAGAGTGTGACTGTAACCGCGACAGGCTGTGGTTGCGATCTCTATATGAGTAAATGAATATTTATGTTTTCGCTCTGGTAACAAGGCAAAACACGGCGTTGAGTTTCGCCACTCAACACGTAATGCCTTAAATTCAGCTGAAAGTGAGGAACGGAACAGAAAGTGTCTTAACGCTAAATTCCCAAGTTCCCTCTGCCTACCCTGCCTTTAGCGGCATACAGCGTGAAGCTGAGTAAATATTTTGATATATCATGTTCCTTTCTTTCCTTCCAAGACAACATTTGTTTCTAGGTGAAATGCATGGCAATATTGCAAAGACTTTCGAGATTTTTTTAAGTATATGTAACAATTCTTTATTTAATGAGATCTTTAAATTGTTTTATTTCAAATAATTCTTTACTATCTATTCTTAAGGCAAAGTCTTAAATTCTTTCAAATAATTCTTTTGAGTATGCAAATTATTCAACTTACTTAAAAAAATAAACGAACGTATTTTTTTGTACAAAAAAATAACTGCAATGAAATCTGATGTGATGAAATAAGCTGTTTTATATAAGTATATAAATATTATTTATAATAAATAAATAACAACATATTAATTATTAAAAGAGGCCTGTCGTGGCGCAGCGGCACAAGCGTGTGACTGCAAACAACAGGTTGTGGGTTCGATCCCCACTCGAGGAAATGAAATATTTAATATTTTAAATTGAAATATTTGATGTTATCATTTCTTCGCTCTGGTACAAGGCAAAACGCGGCGTTGAGTTTCGCCACTCAACACGCAATGCTTCAAATTCGGCGAAAAGTGGGGAACGGAAGTGGAACGGAGTGTCTTAACACTAGGTTCCCAAGTTTCCTCTGCCTACCCTGCTATGTGCGGGATACAGCGTGAAGCTAAAAAAATTTTCTTTATTCATTCTCTAATCGATTTTGTCAATAAATATATATATTTATAATCAAACATGACAAAAAAAAACATTTTTAAATAGCCACGTCCAGTACGAGAAATACTTTTTTGGAAACTAATAAAAATTTTAATGTACCGAGATTCAAATTTTTTTTATACCTATGATAAATGATAACTAAGTAACTCTTTGGTAACTAAGTAAGTAAAATTTTGGGTATCAAAAATTTTGTAAAAATCTTCCTATAGAGATGCTAACAACATAAATAAGTTGTAAAAAGCATTAAATTTTTATCCGTTTTCTAAAAAAGTATTTAACCAAATATTTGTTCACAAAATGGAATACAATTCTATACTTCAAAAAGCTTTTATCCAAAGCTGTGAAGATTTAAGTTGTTGTCTATTTTTGTCTACTTAAGTTTTAATACAATCTTGGAATCCTAAATAGTTTTTTTTAATAAAGATATTATATTAATTTACTTTCGGCAGCCAAAGTTACCATATAAAATTTACCCCAAAAATCATGATTTATTTTTTATTCGGAATGGGAACGTAATATTAAAAAAGTAATATCAGCTAAAAATTATCGAAAAAGTAAAAAGAAAAAGTTTATTTTATGGAAAAAGAAAAAGTTTAATAATAATGACAACATTACTTCTGTTGCTGACTTATAGGTTCTTTAATTGGTCGAAATATTGTCAAATGTTAACATCACATAATATAGTGAAGCAAACGTTATTTACTAACTTACAATAAGTGCAGATGTTTTTAAATCTTTAACATAATGCCTCATATGTGAATACAAAAACGATAATTTTGATTAAGTTATTTTAATATCCCACACACAAGTAATCTTTTTAAATTTCGTGGTATTTATTTTGGGTAAAGATTTTATTAACCTTCTGTTCTTATTTCTGGATAATTGAATATATAGTGCCGTAAAATATTTTCTAATGCTCGTTCGTTTATATTCAGTATTTCATTTGTAATGTGTCCTTTAACAAATAAAATATTTAAAATAATTTAAGCTAAAACTGTTTACATATATTTTTTTTTTATTAAAAATAAAAGATTATTGATTAATATTTTTTTCAAATATTCTAAATACAATTAGAATATTTCATAAATATTTTCAATCACACTTCACTGGTTCTATAAAATGTGAAAAATATCATTCAATTTGCTCTGTTAAAATGAAAAATGAAAAATGAAATAATAAGTTGCAAAGCTCTTGGAGAAACTAAGTTTCTTATAAAGATAATTCAATTTTCCAACTATTGGGTGTAATTTGTTCGATGTCAGGTCGTTGGCTTCTTGAGCTACGTAAATATCATGTAGCACTTAATGTATAATACATACGTTATTATAAGTGAAGCGTAGATACGTGCGGGGCGTGTCACGTCTTGATTAATTCTGTGACTCAAAATTCGTGGAGCCTCCATATTTATTAATCAGTAATTACGAGCAGTTAAATGACTAAAATTGAGGCCTGTCGTGGCGCAGCGGCATAAGAGTGTGGCTGTAACCGACAGGTTCTGGGTTCGATCCCCAGTCGAGGAAATGAAATATTTAATATTATGTTTCATTTCTTCGCTCTGGTAATAAGGCAAAGCGCGGCGTTGAGTTCCGCCACTCAACACGCAATGCCTCAAATTCGGCGGAAAGTGGGGAACGGAAGTGGAACGGAGTGTCATAACACTAGGTTTCACTTCCGTTCCCTCTGCCTACCCTGCCTAGTGCGGGATACAGCGTGAAGCTGAGAGAGAGAAATGACTAAAATTCCCATTACGATTTTTCTTGAGAATATATACGAGTATATACACACATTATTTTCACACATTTCATGGAGATATTTTTGGCTTTTTAAGTAGGTGTTGCTTATGTGACTTTAAAGTTTGAAGCGCGTTCTTTTATAGGAAACTTTTGATTATTTCTTCATGGGTCTGGGTAGGTTCAAATTAGGCTGGTTGGCCTACTCTTATGTTTTTAGCTTACAAATTTTATTATTTGTTATCTGTGTCTAAATTTTCTATTGCCACTTTGCTGCTGCACATTTATATGTGTTGATGGGCATCTGTATAAATAAGTACTTCGTAAAATATATAGCACTTCTAGTTAATATTCTCAGCTGTTTGTGTGGTTCAACAAATTAAGTAGATATAAATATATGTAGTAGAACAAAAACAGCATATTTTAATTATTGTATAGTATTAATATTATATATAATGAGACCTGTCGTGGCGCAGCAGCATAAGCCTGTGACTGTAACCGACAGGGTCTGGGTTCGATCCCCATGTTTCATTTCTTTATATAGCGTGAAGCTAAAAATAATATAAATCCACACACTATTACAACCATGAATACGTCTAATCAATACGCGTTGTTCTAAAAGCATAACTATTTGAAATAATAATGTCATTAATATCAATTTATTATTATCGCCATAGTCATTTGATATAATTATATGATGTAAAATCATCAAACGAGTTTTGTTTCTTCGTATTTTTGACACCTATATAGTTATATAACTAAAGACTGCTAGTTATATGACATATAAAGTTTATCAATCTTATTTGTAAATAAAAAAAAAATGAAATAAAAATGGGAAAGATGGTACTTACTGTACGTTAAATTAAGATTGCAAACAGTAACTAATTTCCATATTAACAAGAGAACATTTCAAAGGTTGATGTCAATTTTATTTATTTATTTTTAGAAAATAAAATTGGTAGTATATTTTCCGTATAAGCATTTTTTTTTATTTTTTCTATGTCGCCTTATATTTTATACACAATTTTTTAATATTAACATTTTTTAAACATCAGCTTCATGCTGTATATAAGATATGAAATATAAAAAAATATTTCAATGTTGTGAGCCAAATGTAAAATAAAACGTTGACAAAAAGTTAAGAATAAGTACAATGGCCATAGTACTAAACATCCTCTTGACTCTTTAGGACGGACCTCTTTCGGTCGCTTGGTAAATCCCTCATTATTTATACCTGTATTTTTTTTGGTTAATATTTTCTACCAAAAAATCTTCAGCGAAGAAATATATTAATATGTACCATAAGAAAATATCGATTCGCTCGTTAATCGTACAACGTATGAAACAGGATAAGTCTGCCTAAACTTTAACATTAAGCTCTCATAATTTAAATTATTTATTTTTGTCTCTGTGCCAATAATATCCCCAATACAAATCAGACTGCCGGCGCGGCGTCAGTAGAAAATTTAACAAAGGACTGTGCTGTAATTTAGGGGCCAATGTAATCAATAACCACTTTTTCTGTATAATTAATGGCACATCAGAAGAACATATGTAAAATTAACTCACACCACAAAATCAAGGTATAACTCAGCAGTAAATAATAACGACTATTTGTTTTACGTTACTTTATATCTTTACGGAGACTTACCTATTAAACTCTATGATCTCATGATCGATTATATTTATCGTACAAAATGAAGATGAACTATATAAAATAATCAGTGTCTAATTCTTTTAGTAACATTTGAGACTGTTATGATAATGGTAAACAATATAATTAAGTAATAAAATTATTAACATTGATGAAATTTAATTTGAAAAAGTAATAATTTGATTTTATAGATAATATTGACATGTTAATAGTCAATAAATTGTATATGCTGTTTAGAGTTCTACTTGTTTCTATTGTGTTTGAAGTTACAATTATGTATATTAATAATATTTCTAATAATATTTGTCAAACTTTAAATAAGTTATACATAATTTATGTCATATCAATTTTAATTCTAAATCATATTGTAAAATATAAAAAGATATGATTATTGCTTGTGTTGTTTTTTTTTTATTTTTATTATAGATATAAAAAATATAAATTTTGAAACATTAATTGAAGCAAAAATAATAAAATATTTGGCAATTTTGGCAAAACAAGCAACAAACAACAAAATCTGAAAATATCTAAAAAATGTTATAATTCGTATTTTCAAAAAAAATTAAAAAAAATATTTTTTATTCAATAATGACATCTTTTATTAATTGAGAAAGAATGTATCGTTGAATACGAATTAGTGTGTAACTGTAAACGACAGGTTGTGGGTTTGATCCCCTCTCGAGGACATAAAATATATAATATTTTCCATTTAAATATTTAATCTTTTCATTTTAATCGCTCTGGTAACACTCAATGCCTTAAATTCGGCGGAAAATGAGGAACGGAAGTGAAACAGAGTATCTTAAGACTAGGACCCCAAAGTTCCCCTGTCTACCCTGCCACGTGCGGTATATAGCATGAAGCTGAGAAAAATACGTTTTAATCAATTTTATATTAAAATTCTTTATATTGTTATCACGCCATTTTGCCACAAATGTTCTACAGGATTTTCCTACAAGATCGTTTTTTCTTTAGAATACAACATTAATCTGCAATATATATAATTATTAACAAGGTCCTAACAGAAAAGGCAATATATATAATTTTTAACAAGGTCCTAACAGAAAAGGCCATAATACCTGAACACCAGGTTGGATTTCGCAAAGAACACGCCACTATAGAGCACAGGTCCATAGAGTATGCAGAGCCATCAGAAGGTCCTTTGAGAAAAAAGAATACTGCTCTGCTGTATTCCTGGATGTCCAACAGGCCTTCGATAAAGTTTGGCATAAGGGGCTGCTCTGCAAAGTAAAAGCTTTGTTACCACATACATTTTATGAAATTCTAGAATCGTACTTGTCAAACAGAATGTTTCAAGTGAAAGAAAATGACTGCACCTCATCTTTTTACGACATCTCTGCTGGCGTTCCGCAAGGCTCAGTCTTGGGACCCGTATTATACACGCTGTACACGTCTGATTTGCCGCATAACCCCGAGGTCACAACAGCGACCTTTGCCGGTGACACAGCCATACTAGCTTCCAATAAATGTCCAGCTGAGGCTTCTCGGATTCTACAAAATAGCTTACACGACATAGAAGAGTGGTTATCCAAATGGAGAATTGCAACAACTGCAGCCAAGTCAGTGCATGTAACTTTTACTCTTCGTAAAGAGGACTGCACACCCATCACGCTGAATGGCACTATCCTCTCACATCGTGATACTGTCAAGTATCTGGGTATGCACTTAGACCAACGACTTACCTGGAAACAACACGTCCAAGCAAAAAGAGACGTGATCAACCTTAAATACAGGGGTCTCTATTGGCTACTGGGTAGAAACTCCAAACTAGCCATCGGTAGCAAGCTACTCATCTATATAACTATGCTAAAGCCAATATGGACGTATGGTATTGAGCTATGGGGCTCTGCAAGTTATGCAAATATAATGATAGTACAGAGGGTCCAGAACTACATACTAAAACAAATCACGAATGCTCCATGGTTCATCAGAACAGCGGAGATCCATGAAAATACCGAGGTGCCAACGGTCAAACACGAAATAAAACTGCGTGGTGACAGTTACAAACTGCGTCTACAAAAGCACCCAAACCAACTTGCTCTGCAGCTTACTATTCCGGAAACCATACGCAGGCTCAAAAAGCGGCGTGATCTATTTGACCAGGGTAGTCATAGAGCGGAGTAACTACATAATATAGAAGGGTCGACCCCGATGGGAGTGGCGCCCCTCCCGTTTTTAGCAATACATCGCATCTGCTTATAGTCAAATGACTGATTGCAAGATTATATTGGAAAAAAATACAACATTAGTCTGCAATATGATATTTTAAAAAGTACATGCAGATAAATATAATTATTATCGACGTTTTTTAAAGATATTGGCTAGCTTGGAATATTTTTATAATCGAGTTAGGCAAAAGATATCTTTAGCAATTAAAAAAATAGTTGGCCAAATTAAAAAGAATCAGTATTTATCTTTTAACCTCTAAGCAATAAGCTTATAATTTAGATGTAGTAATTTTTGCTATAGGGTGCGATTTGTTCGCAATTCAATATATATATATATATATATATATATATATATATATATATATATATATATATATATATATATATATATATATACATATATTAAGAAGATAAAAAAATATCAAAATTAATTTGTTGAAAAATGAGGTCTATATTCTCCATTAAATAGTGTATAAATTGACTTCAAAATAAATAGTATAGCAATAGTAATAGTATTCCTTATGTTCGAAAATTTCATATTCAAGACTTATTACATTACTTACTCTTGCACATGCAAGAGTCTCAATATATAATGCTTTGTAGCAACATTTATAAGCATGCACAGAGCCTATCCCTGTACAAACGGTACGATGTGTACAGTCTGCTGGCTTGGATGACCTTTCAGCGATTTATAGCTGAGATTGTACAGAGAGCTCTTACATTATTCATGATATACTTTCAAAATTCACATTGCTACGTTTGCTTCGTAATGAAGTTAATTCACTGATCAAATTAATGTTACATGAACGTCAATATCTGCATTGTTTCAATGGGTTTATTTAAAAAAGGCCATGACAACAATGTTCCAAAATAGTATTGTATATACGAGTATGTATTGAGGTATATGTATTGAGGCAATACAAAATATCTTTTTTGATGAAAACTTAAATTAGAATTCAATCTGCAAGCATTAAAGTAAATAAAATAAATATACATTGTAAAAAATAATAATAATAATGTAAAAATACATACATACTTTCTTTTTTGATACAAAATAAACATTTATCTTTTTTAAATATTTTGAATAATAATTAATTTTATATTCATATGAATATATATAAATAACATAATACAATATATATATATATATATATATATATATATATATATATATATATATATATATATATATATATATATATATATATATAATATAATATAATACAATATTTTGTTTAAAATTTTACTATTGTATAAACAGAAAGTAAAATATATCTTGACCCTGATTAGTATGAGCATTTTAAAATGTCATATATTAAGATCTTCGATGACATTTACAAAATATATATATGTATCAATTTGAGATTTTAAAATGTTAATTGTTTGTAATTTAAGAGGTTGTCAAGCTTAAGGTGAATCCGAGAGCTGTTATCTAATTTTTCACAGTTATTACTATTTTGCATCTTAATTTTAATGCATTTTGCTACCTTTTTTTTATGTAAATGATACATAGTATTATTTAAAATATATAATTTTATATCTACACGTCTGAATGACAACGAAAAACGAATACAAATAACGAATATAAATTGCTGTCTCTCACATCCGTTCGTTCGTTTGATAAGATTTTTTCTTAATCTATGTCTTTACTAACCGACTACAAAACTTTTATCGCTTCTATTTCTGAAACTAGCATTATAAGTATCGGTAATTAATTAATGTTCTTATATTGAAGGGCTTAGCAGAAATCAATCGTGACCAGATTAATATATATGTAATTGTATGCCAATTATAGTACCAAAATAATGATAGTTATATTTAAAAGTGTAGTTAAAGACATAAGTAATGCATAACTAAAACTAGAATTTTTGACACCTGCCGTGGCGCAGTGGCCCTAGCGTGTTACTGAAAACGCAACACGTTGTGGGTTCAACCCTTACTCGAAGAACTGATATATTAAATATTTTTAAATTAAATATTAACCATTATTATTCCTTTATCATGGTTTCAAGGTGCCCCAAATTCAGCGGAAAGTTGAGAACGCAACAGTGTCTTTACACTAGGTTCCCTTTACCTACACTTATTGATATCTTTTACAAAATACCTAAATTTCAACTTTGTTTTTAAGATGTTTTTTTAAATGTAGATCTTTCTAGAAGAGACCTGTCGTTGCGCAGCGACACAAGCGAGTGAAGTGACTGTAACCGACAGGTTCTGGGTTCGATCCCCGGTCGAGGAAGTGAAATATTAAATATTTTCAATTTTTAAATTGAAAAAATTTAATATTTCATCATCATCATTTTATTTAATGTTTCATTTCTTCGCTCTGGTAATAAGGCAAAGCGCGGCGTTGAGTTCCGCCACTCAACACACAATGCTTCAAATTGGGCGGAAAATGGGGAACCGAAGTGGAACGGAGTGTCTTAACACTAGGTTCCCGGGTTCCCTCTGCCTACCCTGCCTCGTGCGGGATACAGCGTGAAGCTAAGTAAGTAAGTAAGTATCTTTCTAGAAATCTTAAGTAACGTGGCGTAGTTCGACCGAATATTAGTCCAAGTAATTAGTAACAATGTTTTATTTAGTACAGCTGTAAAGTTACTCATAGTAAAATTTGGTTAGAAAATTTATCGTTAAAATTCGTCACGCACAATGCAATGTCTCCTATTTGCCATGAAATTAAGAACACAGTAATATCGGTCTTTAATGTTCTTTTTTAGTGTTATGTTGTTAGGAAAACGTGCTAATTTTCATCACACGCTTCGAAGAGTCATTTAAATATTTATATATTTATCAGTTCGTTTTTTTCACTGCAATATTTTTCTCATTTGATATTTATTTACGATATGCATTTTTTTAGAATAACATGCAATAAATTGACTTTTAAGCAACGTTTAATTATTTTTATGCGCTTACAAAACGCGTGTTGGTTTAGCATATATCTTAAATGGGAGGATGATCGTCTTAATACGTGTCCTCTGCCATCTGGTATGTACTTGAATCAGTTTGAAGGTAATTAAGATATATTTTATTTTTGATTTAACAGTTTGTAGTGCCTATTATTTTTTCAATTAAATTAAAAAAAATCACCGCTCACTAAGTTCCCCACGGACTGTCTCAATGCTCCTTGCTTTGTTATATAAAAGAGAAAAGCCTGATTTTAAAATATATTAATAATAATTTTGGTGTTTCAGTCGGAACGACAATTTTTCCGAAATTGTAAGCACTCAATCTTTACCACGTAGGCTTAATTGACAACGTTGTTTACAGAAATGTTGTTTATATATTTTTTTCATGAATTTATCAATTTGGCTGTTCAATATTGTTTTTAGAAATTGAAAATTGTATTAAGAATAAAATCCTCCTTTCAACATTTATTATACCAGCTTCCATTTTCTGTTTTACGTATATACAATAAAATAGAATAACAATAATAATTACACAAAAGGTAAACTAGAAATAGTTATATACCTAATTTAATTTTTATCGACAGATAAAAGTTTCTATTGTATCCCATTATTTTAAGCTCATAACGGCCATCGTAGTGAAGCGATACATCGCGTGACTGTAAACGCGACTATTGTAGATTAGATTACTATGCTGGTAAATAAGTTATTTATTTACCTATAATGATGAACGGAGTGTTTTTACACCAGTTGCCCTCTGTACGTGGCCTACCCTGTTGTGAGTGAAGCTGAAAAACAATCAATTTAGTGTATAATAAACAAAAATCATAAACATACATATAATAACATTTTCTTATAAGCTATATTTATTTCAGCGGCATGTATTAAATATGTTTATGAAGCGCTCACAGCGTGGCCTTCGCCTCTCATTCTAACCATCTGGCAGTTTTGAAGCAATTTTTCTACCAAACTCATCTAAACAACATTAGCGAATTAAAACAAGTAATATAAATTTCATATTTACGTGAGATGATTGAAAACTTACTGGGATTATAAAGGGATATTATAAAAAGTATAAAAGTAAACTGCTTTCATGTTTTCTTTGAACATATTTTAAGAGATTAATATTTTTCCCTTTATAGTGCTATACAAATAACGTTTGTATTGACAGGTTGAACGTGAAAATTGCTTTGTATTTAATAATTCAAAAATTAGAAATTATATTTTGACTTCATATATTTTGCTCTCATTTTTGCTCTTTTGCTATAGCAGTTTCTTATACGTAGCTCTGTAACTAAAAACTGTTTTATCTAAAATATAATAAAAGAGTAAAAAAGTAGTGCTTGTACACTGAATGTATTTACGAAAAAACTGTTCTCTGACTCTTTGTACACCTTTTAAACTACTGTATCGATTTGATTATTTTTATTTGTTATATAGCTATGAAGTCTGGGCGGGATCTGGGATATATTTCGAAACTTCCACATCTGATGCAGGACCGCAGGAGTCCAGATAAACTCATTATCACCATTTTGGAAATATAAAGCGCTACGTCGATTTACCCCACTCAATAATGTGTCTCAAATATGGACTGAAAGCTGAGAACGGTGTCTAAACTCTTTCTAGATCTATAAGGGGAAAAGGATGAGGCTTATTAGTACGATATGAAATATTTTATATTAAATCTGATAAATGTAAGATGTTCGTGTACGTATATTATATCATATCAGAGTCGTATAATAGAACTCTGTACGTTATAAATATGCTATGAAGGTCTGTATCTAATAGTGTTTAAATTGCTCTAGATATATTTTCTGTAGTTAAAACGATAAAAGATTTCACGTTGATAGCAAGCTGCGACTTTTGTGGTATAAAATATATTAAAATTTATGAATGAAATTTTGCTTTTTTTTCTGCGTTGGGTGGCCTTATATAAATACAATGATATTATGAAATTACTGATTGATCTGGTATGTATATCATATATATAACACAATTCTAACAAGCAAATCTTTTAATATGTTTGAAATTGTCTTTTTAATTTTAAATTATTTGAGTTTTCCTAGTGCATATCGAACCCATTTCAAATGTGCTTTGAGAGACATGTTATTGTATAGTTACTATGAGATCAAAATTATATTAAGAAACGGTTAAATTATGACTAACTTACTAGGCTAGCAAATATTAGTAAAAGTCATTACTAAACAAATTTTGTAATGGACAAGTGCCTAAAATATAGTAAACAAAATTTGGTATACTGGATATTGTCTTACGAGAAAATTTTTATTAACAATTACTTTACATAATTTGACCATTTTTTTTGTTAAAATTGATTTAAACAGAGTTAGCACACAATAAGGTCTATGAATTCCACTATTATATATTATAAATAAAACAAATTTAACGGCTTAAAGTTATATTGCGTATATAATATTATACATTTTTAAAACTCGACGCTTCGAAGTTAAGACTGGCATCCGTCTGTCAGTTGTCATAATTATTATATCAAACTACCGCCAGCGATTTCTTAATTTAATCGTATAATGCCGTGAATTCTTGTACAATCAAGCGAGCTGATGTATCTTGATCTCTGATGTGGTGGTCTTGAAACAATGAAGTAAATTAAAACACGCTTAGAAATATACTTTTAAAGTAAAACAATGTTTGATATCGTCGTAATCAGTCAAGAATGATTATGCTAAATTATGTATCTAAATCAATATATATATATATTTACATGTCATTTAAATAATTTATTGTCCTTGTATTAGAATTACGTTCTGTCATGGTTCATATCCGGGGTGATGCATGCAAGCTGCCTAAACAGGTTGTTAGTGATTATCAAACTACATTTTTTATTTTTTTTAGAAATTTAGAAGAATTATGAAATTTAAGACTTAATATTTTGTTTTCTTACACGTTTGGCCAATATTTAAAGATAAGATTTTTTTCATGCATAGGCACAGAAATTTGTTTAGTGATAAAAACTTTTAAAATGAAGCGCTTATTTAAAATTTGGGAATTACTGTTTTAACCAGAATTAAAATACTTTTAACATTGTAAATTATGATAGGTCATGTTATTTCGTAAACATTGAATAAACATTATATAAAAAAAACATTGAATAAACATTATGTAATATCGATTTACATTTAAAACATTACTTTTCACAATTTTCTTTTAAAATGTATTATGTCAATATTTTGAACCTTACGCTTGAAAATCAGAAATAAACACAATTTACAATAGTATAATTCTACTTATATTATAAAAAAATATAAAGATTTTTTTTATAGATTTGTGACACCTAGTAAGGCTATCTACTCTGTATGGCTTAAGGTTTTTATGGTATCCAAGGGTTTCTATTGTTGCTCGTGTGATGAGAGCGTACATTAGGACGTAAAACCAGCGTAGACGGAGTACTTATAACACAAAAAATATTTAAACTTTTATTATTCTTTCACTCAAAATCTAAATCAATTATATAATAAGGAACTAAAATATTCATCCTAAATTTAATTATTTTTTATGTTAAATACATATGAAGCTCAATAAAATTAAAAAAATATTAATTGAATTCATAAAATCGAACAGTGTCATCAATAAAATCAAAGGCATATTAATCAGAGCAGGAGATCATTCTTATTAAAATTAGATTGAAAATGGTATATATAAGGATTCATCTTCGATGAATTTACATTGACTAAGACAACCTTAGCAAACTACGACAATGAGGTCTCTTCTGGTGAGTAAAAGATTAATATTAAATATTATACCTACATATAATTAGTTCAATAACTTAATATATGTATGAAATATTATATTAAATGATTTTATTCATTAAAATTGTTAAAACGAAATGCTTTTTATAACTGAAGGAATGTATATGTTTAAAAAATAATATACTAAACAAAAACGTAATAAAATATAGTTCATGTATAAATTATTTCGATATAAATTTTGATTTTCTCGCAGGTCATTGCTTTGGCGGCGGTTGCTTTGGCAGCTGAAAATGAAGTGTAAGTAATCATACTGTTGACATTTTATAGTAAACAAAATACAAACATAGAAGATAATTTAATGAAAACTACGAACTTTATATAATTGTCAAATAATATTTTTAGGGCACCATTCAAGCCACTGATCCATTACTTTTCATCCACACCTGCCCCAACCACCTTCAATCCCTACCGCTACTACACGAGCAGATATCAATATGCACAAGACAACTCAGGACGTTACGACCCCGGCAAATACAACCCAGGCCAATATAATGCAGGCCAATACGATGCTGGCCGTTACGACCCTAGCAAATACGACGGATCCGGTCGTTACATTCCTGACGATTCTGGCCTTTACAAGTAAGTTCTTAGTTTTTGATTATTGGATGGTTGGTTTTGTAAGAAACTTGGCAATTGTAGATAGAAATTCCTGTCAGGGCAGGCAATATTTGTACATATATAACATATATGTATATATTTTTTTGTGTATTTATTTTGATGATTAGATGTTGTTTTTCATATCCTAGTACTTAAATATCATTGTCAGGGAATCCCATCCCAGAAGATACTAATGTGTAATGAGTAACTTAAATATGTTGTAAAAATTGACCATAATTATCATAGCTACATGTATTACTTTGTAATTGTAGCGGAGACCGTGGGGACCGCGGCAGTGCAGGAGGTTTCTACATCGGTTCTTATGACAAAGGAGGTCCAGGAGGTCCTGGAGGACTCTACTATGGGGACAAAGACAGCAACAACCAAAACGGACAAGGCGCATTTGCTGCCGCTGAGTAAGCCGCTATTATTTTGCCATACATATTTAAAATTAAGAATAGATTTTGTCAGATGTGTACTCTCAGATACGAGTTCCTTTATGACAATTTAATTTTCACAATTTTAATTTTGATTGTATACTTTCAGAGTCAGCAGTGTTGCACCTGTATCTGAGCCAGCACCTAAACCAGTAGAGGTGGTTGCTGAACCAGTCGAAGTACTACCCGAACCAGTAAGCTCCATTGAACCAGTTAGCTTGATCGTAGAAGAGCCCGCATCTTCCCCAGCCCCCATTGTTATTGCTCCAGTACCAAGCTCTGCAGCTCCAGTACCAAGCTCTGCAGCCCCAATTGTAATCGCCCCAGTGCCAAGCTCTGCAGCCCCAGTTGTAATTGCCCCAGTACCAAGCTCTGTTGCTCCTGTTAAAGTGTTCAGTTCCGCTTCAGCCTATGTAAAGCCATACGTGCCAGCAGTTAACCCTGATAACTACAACTACAGATACGGACTGATCCGTTATGAAAATGATTACATCCCAGAAGGTTATCACTACCTTTATGAAACTGAAAACAAAATCTTTGCTGAAGAGGCGGGCCACATTGAGAAAATTGATAATGAAAGGGATGGCATGAGGGCTAGAGGATTCTTCCAATTTGTCGCACCCGATGGCGTTACCTACAGAGTGGACTACACAGCCGACGAACGTGGTTTCTTACCCGAAGGAGCCCATTTGCCTTAGTTTATTTTAAAATGTTAATTTTTTGCTAAATATGCATTGTTATGACTTTTAAATTTGTTATTTCAAAGTTAATAAAATAAGTATTCACATCAAATTTATGGTTTATTATTTCTATATATTGCAACTCAATTAATAAACAAGAATTACCTTTTCTCAAAACATACATAAATTAAATTGACATGCTTAAAAATACTAAAATAAAAAGATCGAAGTTTACACAAGATATTATAAATAAAAAATTGTTAGAGATGGCTGTATATACAATGTGAGATGGCTTCACATATTATATTTTTTTATAAACAAAACATAAATTTTAGCTATTTGAATGTCAACCCGCTACAAATTTAAATGCGTCTTCCGTATCATAATTTATAGGATCAAAAAGTATAATATGAAAATAGCATAATAATATTATTAATTGGCGGTGTTTTGACGTTCTAGTTTGTGACACATATAAATTAATTGTAAATCTATTAAAATGTTCTTATAATATGAATAATGTAAATGTATAATTTAAAATAATAAAATATGTATTTTTATCAAACCGACTTAAAAATAGTATTTATATGCACAAAATAAAAAAAACATTGAAAAAAAAAAAGTAAATTATAACTAAAATTATTTAGATAAGAAGTTCGTTTATGCTGCCTTTTATATGAAATTAAGTGCGTAATCAAAGCCTGAAATATACTTCCCGTTTATCTACAGTTATGTAATTTAGCACTAAGTGAAAACTTGCAATACAAATAAGGAAAGAAACGAACAAATGTATTACAAATAAATATTTGTAATTTATGGAAAAGACAAGGCAAACGAGCTTAATCGAGTCACCTGATGCTAAGTAATCACCGCCGCCCACGGCCCCGTGAAAAACCAGAGGAGCTACAGGTGCGTTGTCGGCTTATAAGATGGAAATGGACGCGCTGTTCAAAGATAGCTATGTCGTACAGACCTAGAAATATAGCCGGAGGTAGGCCGTTCTACAGATGTATAGCGCGTGGAAGGAAATTCCTTGGAAACTGCATAGCAGTGAAGTGCAAAGTATCCAGATGATTTCAAATTAGATAAATGTAAACGCCCGCAGACTTATGTTTGTTTACTTTCCTCATTGAATAATAATCCTATATAACAAGAAATTGGACAGAACACTCAGTGGGTGAGTCTAAGTCGCACTTCTTGTATTAAAGGACTCGCTATAAGGATTTTAAAAAAGCACAGGAAAACCTTAATGGTTTTCCTATTAAGCTTCACATAAAACAACAACGTTTAGTCGTTAGATAAAATTATATAATCTTGTCGTATATATTACAAGAGTGTCGTGGCGCCTCGGTACAGGTTCTGACTGTAAACACAAACACTCATAACGCGTGTTTGATTTCTACTCAGTAAAATGAATTATTTTAATTTTGTCGCTTTGATAAAAAAATAAAGGAGAATGATTATTGTCATAAGTCTCCTATACCTGTAAGAGATCGACATTTTAATATATTCTAAAATGTTTTAAATGTTATCGCTTATGCGTATACTCTACTTGCATTATTACATATTTCATCAATAGCAATAACCTTTTCACGCTACTCCATTAATAAATAAGTATATTTTTTTAGTTTGTAAAAGACAAAATACGTCAATCTTTAATTTTTCACTAAGTTAAGCTTATCATAAAAGCTGTATATTTAAAAAATATATACCTTAAAGGAGACATTTCTCCGAGACTTAATACATTAAACATGAAAATATTTAACCTTGACATGCATACCCGTTCAATTATAAATAATTAATTCAACACTACGTTTAACATACCGGAAAGCTTTACTATTCATTAACTCATATATATTGATGCTAAAAATAAAGCAATACAAAAAGTTTAATTTCGTGTAGTTCACAAATGTCTTACAAAATAAATTTATGATTTTTTTCATGAAGTTGCTGTACTGTGCAATTGTGTATATTGTTTATTATTCTTTATATTAAAAAATAAATATACTCACTAAGCTTCTGGCTGTATCCTGCACACGGCAGGGTAGACAGAGGAAACTTGGAAACCGAGTGTTAAGACAATCCTTTTTCTTCCATTCTTACCGCCAAAATTTAGCCATTTCGTATTAAGAGGCGAAACTCAACGCCGCGCTTTGCTTAGTTACCAGATCGAAGTATTGAAAGCATTAAATATTTAAATTAAAATAATTATTGTTTCAATTCCTCGCGTGGAGGTCGCACCCATGACATGTCGCGTTTAAAGTCATATGTTTGTGCCCCTGCGCAACGACAGATCTTATATACTCAGCATTATAATTAAACAATAAAACATTAGCTATAAGAAATTTCTCTAACTTGAATATGTGGAACTTATTAACTAAAGTTCAAAACCTGAGATATTCCATATTTTTTCACTATAACTATAATGAATAGAGTCAACTCTCGTCCACATTTAACTTATTGACTAATGTAAAGCGTAGTGACGACGCCTCACTTATCTCCCGCGACTGTAAGATTGATTGATGGACTGTCAACGCAGATAATAATTTTTCCACGTCAGTATCAGGCGTAACCCCGTTGAGCTTAACATCCTTTTTATTCTTAAGTGACTGAAGAAAATTGTTTAAATAATAAATAAACTCCGGTTCTACGCGATATACGTTCTTGCTTTTATATTTTTTATGTAATGTTCTATATACATGTGCATGTAATAAGTAAATACATTTGTGTATATGTAACCGTTAAAGTCACTATTATTAAATGTTAGAAGTATGATGAGGGATAAATTAATAAAATACTAGGTAAAGCTGAAATGTAAGATTTCAGGTTAGATATGTTTTTATAAAAAGAAAAGAAAAGTTATCTTTCATGCTTAAATAATGTACGACTTTTAACAAATGCTGTAACAACAAAGTAGTAGCTGAGACGAGGACGTCTCTATGTAATCCATGGTGGTATTCATAAAGTAGTTCTACCGCCGGGGAAACACATAATATATCCAATTGATAACTTCCAGCCTTTTTTGATGAACATTTCTTAGAAATCATAGTCAAACATACCAATTCTGAGACGCAAAGAGTGTAACAAAATTGATAGAAAAGAATGGACCCAATCGAGCAAGCATTTATAGGTCTGTTATTGACTCTAGGTATCAATAAACAAGGAGGCGTGGACTTTCGAAAACTTGAGAACCAATATTTAGAAATCCAATATTGCACTACAAAGGGTAAAAACAGATTTAGATTTCTCTGAAAGTCAAGAGATAAACTGGCATCTGTTAGAAAGTTATAGGAAGGCGAAAATCAAAACCTAAAAAAGTTTTATTTGCCACGAGAAAACCTGACAATTGATGAGTAGTAAGTATCTTTAGAGGACGCGTATCATCCAAACAATATTTATCGAGTAAACCTGATAAGTATGGTATGAAAATGGTGAATTTATGATAGCAAAACTTACCACTATATGGCATACCTTATCTTGGAAAAGAAGTAAAAGCACCAAATTTGGCGTAGAATGTTGTCAACCAGTTATGTAAACCATATTATCAAACTAACAGACACATAACTTTTGACAATTATTTTACGAACCGTGCCGTTATTTGAACCTCACAAATTATCATTTAGCAGCCATGACGATGTGAATAGATGCAGTTAAGAAGCAGGTCAATCTTCTGAACCTGATATAAAAAAAGAAGCGCTGTCACATTTGTCCTGCAAAAATATCTAGAACATCTACACAGTAGAGGCCTGTCGTGGCGCAGTGGCACAAGTGTGACTGTAACCGACAGGTTCTGGGTTCGATCCCGTCCCGTATCGAGGAAATGAAATATTCAATATTTTCAATTTAAATATTTAATGTTTCATTTCTTCGCTCTGATAATAAGGCAAAGCGCGGCGTTGAGTTCCACCACTCAACACGCAATGCCTCAATTTCAGTGGAACGGAGTGTCTTAACACTAGGTTCCCAGGTTTCCTCTGCCTACCCTGCCTCGTGCGGAATACAGCGTGAAGCTAAAGCTAAAAAAAATCTACACAATGCTGCAATGATTGCAACCGAAACGTATGCTCTGAGCACTCTGTAAAAAAATGTTAGCAATGTTTGTAAATAAATATTTAATTAGTTTAAACAATTTCAATTTAAATTCAGTTATCTACTCGTATATGTAAATAAATATTATGGCTTAAAACTACATTACTGTCTATAATTATTTGTTTTCCCCTAGAAGAATACACGGTGTCCGTAAGACACTTCCAGTCAGTTACATTTGAAAAGCTTACTGGGTTGTTAATGTTGTATGTGTTAATGAGATAAATACTATCAGAATATCTGGGTACGGAAGCGTTAAGTATAATATTGTCGTAGCTTTTTATCTACGGCAATTCGATGAAGCCGCACGCCGTTTGATAGTTTCATAAAATAGTCCGATAGTAAAAGGTTTTTGAGAAACAACAGCTGTGCTAACTGCGGATTCGGATGGAGCGTTCAATAAAATAGAAATATTTTTGATTCCTCTCGCACGCGTACGCACGTGTATGTAATCTGTTTAATGTATTCTACTTAATCTTAGTGCCGGAGCGATTTATGAGGGCATTAAAACTCATGTGCAGATAATTATATACGCAAGCCGTAAGATGTATACTTCTTGAATGAACTGTGAATGGTTCCAATTTTGTTGTGGCATGACTTATTCTAATTTTTTGGCTGTCTGATTATTTTTTTTAATACTTCTCATTCTAATTACTCCACGATATTTCCAGAAATAACTAAGAATAAGTATTCTTTGACAAAAACGCTAATAATTATAATCAGCCTACAAAAAAGTTATTGTTTAAATGCATTTTATAATAATAGATAAGTCTATTCACTTTGAAGTAGTTAAATTACTTTTCTTAGATGTCTTAATCGACTTAGATATCTAATGAAAATAATTTAAAATATTTATAATCACAATATAATAATAACTACGATGTCGCTTAGATTATGAAAATGGGGCTAGGTTTAGCCTTATTCGGAGATCCTCTGAGCACAGGAGCTTATTGAAATATTTGTAATGTTATATTTTACATATTTAGAGTGAAAGCTATGAAGACCTCAATTTATATATATATATATATATATATATATATATATATATATATATATATATATATATATATATATATATATATATATATATATATATATATATATATATATATATATATATATATATACGTGTTTTTTGCTCAATTGAAATAAAGACAAAGTTATAAGATTTATAAAAATTTAATTACATAATATTTCTAAGAATAATTAATATTGGTTTTATCCTATACGCTTTATTTCGCATAGCAGGATAGACAAGATGTGCCAAGACCATTCTATAGACTCAATATTTTATATCTGAATTCGTAACATTATGTGTATGTGTAGTCAACACATAATGTTTCGAATTAGAGGAACTCAATCCTTGGCTTATCTTACCACTCACTCACGCTGTATCAGAACATAGCAGGGTAACCGGAGGAACTTAAGAAACTCCATCCCCTTCTCCACTTTCTAACGAAATTGAGGCATTGCGTGTAGAGTGGCGGAGATCAACGCCGCGATTTTGCCTTATCAGAGCGATGAAATGAAAATATTAAAATTGAAAATATGACATTTTTCATTTATTCGAGTGAGGATCGAACCCACAGCCAACATTTACAGTCACATGCTTGTACCGCTGCGCCACGTCAGGCCTCGGATCGATTTATTTTACCGGCGACGGGAAATTAAAATAAAAACAAACACAGACTGATATTGAATCGTTTACAGTCGCTGTCGCAGTCGCACTATCTGCAATCTTATTAAATATTTATTACTTATAATAGGACTACTGATCTTTTAAATCGGCCATGCAGTCATTCAAACAATTATAAATTAATTCTCTCTCATTATAAATTCACGCCAGATTATATATTTGCAACAGGACATAAAAGCCCAAATATGGTAAATAAAGGGGTAGTATATGTAAATTTTTATTACAGAATTAACAACAAAATAAAGCTATTTTATTATTAAACAAATGAGAAGAAATCTGTCGTGGCGTTAGAGGACTGTAAACGCAACATATTGTAATTTAATATTTTCAAATTAAATATTTTACATTTTTGTTCTGGTAACTGGAAAGCCAACTCAACACGCAATGCCTCATTTAGCTGAATGTCTTAACGTTAGGTTACTAAGTTCCCTCTGCCTACCCTGCCATGCCAAGCTGGGAATGAATGTAAAAATAATATTTTTTCAATATTCGTATAATAATTGCTGTATTCCTTTAATGCACTAAAATAATGATTATATTGTTTTTAAATACAAATGTATCACTAATTCAAACTAAATTATTTCTAAGCTGTTTTTTTTTTTCTTATATTTTCTATACATTCAATAACACACCAAAGTTAGGTTAACATATAGATTATACCAAAATCTCAACCACATAAACAAATTATTATATGTTAATTTATTATTTATGAAATTAATTTATTATATAATTTTTTTTGTTATTTATATATTTTTTTAAATCTTTCCTCAATTTAGGTAAACACACATAGCATCGTCAAGGACCAAAGTGGCAGAAAATGAAATGTTTTTTTTATATAAGCTAAAGCTTTTATAAGCTTTCTTCCATACGTAGATAAAGCTCTCTATTATCCTTTAAAAGAACGTAAGTCTAAACTTCTTGAGATTTTTTTATAATAAGTAAATCAACCGTAAGACTTAACAAAATGTAAAAACGTAGGGACTCTGGTAAGAAGTGTACACATTTTTTATTAGGGGATAACGGTAGGATATCCTGATAAAATGGTCCTTTGTAAAGTCGATACAAAACATTCACTTATCTTCATTTAAGATTATAATTAAAAAAATTAAATTACATTTGAATATATATGCTCATCAAAGTGAGATGCACAATCAAAGAAAGGAAAGGGATGAAATAAATTGGATTGGCTAATGTGTGCTGATCTGCCAGCAAATGGCTTATCGAATTGGGATCCAATTAAGTTTCGTATTGTGATTCGTTTGAATGGAAAATTTCATAAAGTCATCTTCTCAATCAATGCCTTATACAATACGTGTCTGTGTGACAGACGACACGAAAATTCACTTTAGTCAGCATCTTCGATGTCGCTCTGAAAATTATTACTTTAATGAATTTATTTTTGTTTAATTTATTTTTGTTTTTACATTTGTTAATAAGATTAAACTCTGACAATATAATTTAAAATTTTAAAAAGCGTATAAAAATTTTGAACGAAGCAGGATTTGAACCCGCGCCTCTGGAAATCCTGCTTCGTTCAAAATTTTTATACGCTTTTTAAAATTTTAAAATTTAAGTTTAGTATTTTCTGTCCTAAGTGTGGAATAACACTTTAAAAAACATAGTAAAAAAGATTAAACTCTGACAATATAATTTTATCATTTTTTTTATTATGTATATATATACAGTAGTTTTATTTTTCAGGTAGTATCAGATAAAATTTCAGTTATGTGTTTTCATACTCTTATTGCAGTTGGTTTAATATTTAGATATAGTAAAAACTTTAGACAACTAAACTTTAAAACTTTTCATGACATTTTTAAAATGATTAGAAAGTGTATGTCGGAAGATTAAACTTACAAAGCAAATAATCAATGTTCCTTAGAATTGTACTATAAATACATAGAATATTCAACCGAACACTACCTCCTACACCGATCCCACGCACAACAATTGATTATCGTCTGGAAGAAACATTTTAGTTTTTCATATGTCTCTCTCTCTCAAAATGAAATGAAATTTGGATGGTAAGGAATACATTAAAGTTGAAAAGAAAAAACTTAAATTCAAGTTAACAATCGCTTATTATGACAATTAACATTTAAATAAGTCTCTGTTTTATATTAACCTTGTTAGTTCTGATACAGTTTGCTTGTATTTATATCTTTTGTGTTACGTCTAGTAATATGTTGTGGAGTGTTTAACAAAATATGTTACAATATTTAAATACTATGTCGTATGGGTCTCATTATCATAATAATATTTTTTAATAATTTATTTGTTACTATCAATATTATATATATATATTTTTTGTACCAGCATACTTTGCTCGTAAGATCAAATCACACGATAGGTATATATTAACGGTTATAATATTGTTGAGAATCCATGAACAACTGTGTGTCTCTTGAGTATGTGTGTGTATCTTGAATACAATATATTCGTCACAATAACGATTATTGATGAAAAATTTACGATTTATTATAAGTCACTTATGAAATGACGTGAAGTTTATTTAGAATTGATCATTCGCATTTTTATTTGACATCTCTATTACAAAACACTTTTTTATGTATCACAAATCTAAAATACTATAGTTTTTAAATAGTAGCTATCTAGCCGAGCAGTAGCGCTGTCTTAAATATTGGCCACTGTCAAGGTGATGCTGAAATGATTTTGGCAATGTAGCGCGTTTTTATTGAGATCGTCGGAGAGCTTCACATAAAATAAGCTTTACGGTAAAAGGTTTCATACGTTGTTTTCTTTTATTATACTCTAAATTTACGGACAAAGGTTCTAAGCTTAGCTTTGAAATTTGATTTAGTAATTATATGAAGAAATCATCGCTTGGTTACTTTATAAAAGTAAATATTTACCTATTACTATAATCTTTAAATTTTATTAGTCGGCCGGGAAGAAACAAACTGCCATGTCACGCTGTCTATCATGTTAAACTGTTTTGCGTAACATTTTTGAAGCTTATTTCAAATTATGTAGAATTTATATTTACAGATTTCTTAATATTGGTTTGACAGAGTTTTCAAACATGAGACTTATGATCAGAAATACGTTAAAAAATATTAGAGACTTGTGATATGTACTGAACAGAATAAGATTTTCTCTAGCATTATAATGGAGTAGTCCTATTTTTTCTATCAATAAATATTTTTCAATATCAAACAGGAGAGAGGTACGATATACAACTTATTTTCACTATTAAAAGCTTTAACGTTACTTGAATCTTACGATAGGTTATACATGGATTTCCCAATTATGTTTTCTATCATATAGATTGTACCAGAGTTTAAGTTTTAAATTTTAACCATACGAATATATTTAATTGTTTACAAAGGCATGTCTCAGCCCGATTACTGAAGCATAGTATTGAGAGACGTTCAGTGGACAATCAAGCGTAAAATACGATGAGCTATGAATGAGTCAAAGTAAATACGAAATGGTGATATTTTTTAGATTAAAACAAATGACGTTAGCTTTTGATTTACATTGTGGGTAAAAATGCACAGTGACATATTAGGTTACTATTAATGACGAGGAAACTACAAAAATGTTTTGTTGGTAGAAATATAATATAATACAAAAGAAATAACTAAAAAGCTGTATTTTGTTGTTTCAAATGGTATTCGATGAAATTATTTTAAATTTTAAATTATTTAAAATTATTAATTTATAATTCAAGCAACAAGTTATATATCTAGTGCTGTTAGACCATTAATGGTCTAACAACATTAGGATTATAACTTTTTAGGTATATAACAAAACTCTTCCCTTCTGCAATATTCGTATATTAATATACGAATATTGCAGAAGCGAAGAGTCTTGTTTTTTTGAACGTGATAATCTCAGGAACTTTTGGTTCGATTTGAAAATGATATATCTATATTGGATGGCTCATATATTAAGGAAGTGGAGTAAAAAGAGTAATTGAAAAAATAGAAATCGAGAATTTCGGTACGTGTGCCGCGCAAGCCGTTGTAAATATACACAAACTATGCACTATAGAATTTTTGCAACCTCAAGGGGCGAGCGCGTTTTTCTAGGCGTATAGTATAAAACGTAGTGTGCTTTAAGGATTATATTTTTTTATATAATATCAGAAACCACTGGTTTGGATTGACATCATTCACAGAGGACGGCTATAGGTTATATATCATAGAATGTTTATAATTCTCATACACTGTTACTCGTATATGCGGAATACAGAACTGAAACGAAAATAAAAAAATATATATGTGCAGTACCTGCGGTCAGAGTTGACGGGCTTGTAGAATTTGTCATGTGTCATATGCAATTTTTAGTTATTTCCATTTAACCAAACGGGTGGAGTCGCAGGTAAAAAGAGAGTTCTATTAAAAAGTGTATATTAAGTAATGTAATTTATTTATATTAGACAGATTGTTCATCATTGATATAAATTTAAATAAAATATAAATCACCATTAACATAAAAACGGTTCGCGGCATTTCTCTTGTCTTTTGACCTTGACTTAATTAAATATTTAAATGTTTCATAATATTATCACTCACATGTATAATAATTCAGTATCAATTTTATAGCTCATAGAGAAGAGATATTTTACTATACTAGAACATTTTTTATATATGTACGCCGTAAGTAAGTGTATGTAATATTTGGAGGCCCACATAGTTATGTTGGCTCTTATATATTATATTATGGACATGAAATAGAGATAACTGGCTAATTCTTTATATGGGCACAAGAATGAATATTTAGAATTTTTTAGCTTCACGCTATAACCCGCGCATGGCAGGGTAATCAGAGGGAGCTTTGGAACCTAATGTTAAGACACTCCGTTCCTTCGCCATTTTTCGCCGAATTTGAGGCATTGCTTAACGCCGCGCTATGCCTTGTTACCTGAGCGAAGAAATGAAAACATGAAATATTTAAATTGAAAAATTTGAATTATTTTATTTCCTCGAGTAGAGATCAAACTCACAACCTGTGGTTAACAGTCACACGCTTGTGCCGCTGCGCCACGACAGGCCACGACATTTAGATATATTTACTTATATCAAAATGGTTTTATTACATAAACTGTTTGTATAAAACAAAAAAGGAAAGTTTGTATAAAAGAAAAAAGAATGAAGTACAAGTAAAAAAAAACATTACAAAATTATATATTTTGTAATGTTTTTTTTTAAGTATCTATAAATTTTCAATTTTACAATTTTCTAATGTAAAAAGAATCCAAATGTCGACACTGTAGGTTATTACTCTATAATTTGATTACCAAATTTCATGAAATTCATACAAAAGGCTGCAAAAATGGTACGTACATAAGTGCTCGTATTATTTGATTGCGTTGACGTAGACCTAAATATTTAATATTAATTTGAGCGTGATAATTCCATACAATCTTCTTATCTTGACAAACGGACAAATAGACCGTTTTTTGTCTTTTAAGGCATAGAACCTTTAAATTATAGTAGTTTTACTTAAATAAAAAAGGGAACTTATTAGCCTGTAGATAAGAATGTAACATGTAAGCTACAACGGATACAGACCAAACGTCTTTAATATTAGATGAAAAAAAATAAGAAGCTTAATAAATAGGAAAAAATATCTCGTATATTTTTGTTGGCATTTCATTTTTATCGCTCGGCTTCACGCTGTATCACGCACATGGTGGGGTAGTATCTTGGGAACATTTTGCCATGACACTTCTTTGCATTCCCCACTTTATGCTGAATTTAATACATTGGGTGTTGAGCGGCGGAACTCAACGCCACGATTTGTCTTGCAACCCGAGCGAAGAAATGAAAACATTAAATATTTAAACTGAAAATATTAAACACTCCATGTCCTCATACGAGGAATTGAAATATTTTATATCTTCAATTTAAATATTTAACTCAATTACCGAGAGTTACCGATTTAACTCAATTACCGGTACCTAGTGTTAAAACACTCCGTTTCCCACTTTCCACTCAACGCGGCGCTATACCTTGTAACCAAAGCGAAGAAATGTAAAACATTAAATATTTATTTTGAAAATATTCAATATTTAATTTCCGCGCTGTTACACGCTTGTGTCGTTGCACCACGGCAATTTAATAACATCGAATCCACAACCTGTCGCGCTTAAAGTCACATGTGCGTGAATTTTATATGAAATTCGCAACATAATCAAATCCTGTATGGTACTTTCCTTGGAACTGCAGATATAAAATTTGACACGAAAGAGAACTTACTATTAAAAAAACTGGAAAAATTCGATATATAGAAAATTTAAAAGTATAACATAAAAAAAGAGTACGTAAGTGGGTGTATACCCACTCGTACTTACTCGTATATCAGGCATTCGCCGTGAAATCCAAATTTAGTAGACCTACGACGACAATGTATGGCAAAAAGAGAGGAGAATTAGAAATTCAATAGTGAACAGTTATGACATTTTTTATTATTTTTTTCAACGATAAAAATTGAAAAATAATAACGATTTATAATTACAGACTTGTTTACTGTTTAACACCTGTTTTTTGGCGGTCCACGATGGAAGACTTGCTCGTAGCGCCCTGTTAGTCCTATAGAGGGCTGCAAAGTTCCCTTTGCCACCATATGCACTATACGAGCGCGCACTATTAGACAATGGCGGGAAGCGGAGGACGAAGCTACAAATAGCTGCGTGGACTGTAAAAGGAGTGATAGAAGTAAAAATGAATGAATTATTAAATATGATGGATGACAGAGATCTGGAAGTTATTTGTGTGACTAGTGAAAGGGACACCACTGTACTGGGTCGTTTTCTGAGTCGGAGTAAAAAAAAGCGAACAAGTACAATAGTAGAGCACAAAGTGATCAACTCGAAACTGCTTTGGGTGGTGCTGAACTGGGAACAGGTCATTATCTAGTCATAGCTTAAATTAAAAATTCATCCGCAGTTTGGCGCAGCCACACTAGATGTCAAAACTTGGCTTTAAAAAAATATCCAGAACAAGTTTCTAAAATGTTAGACAGCTGTGAATTTAGAAATGAAATTGTTGAAGTGTGCTTGCAGAACCTTACGAATTGTATGATACTTCTTTCATACAATTCGTCAATCGTCAGCGACTTAGGTATATGGTAAAGGAAAAAAAGACTGTATCAAAATGCGTGATGAATGGTAGGATGATGAAGTGAAAGATGTTGTAGAGAGTAATAAGACAGAACGGCAGAATTAAGAGGTTTAAAGACTCGGATAAGATTAAAAGTATGAAACAGAATAAAGAAAGAGTAGAAGCACCAAACGAAGGTACTGATAAAGATAAAGCATGAAAATTCAGAAACAGAAATATATGAAAGATTAACAAACATTTTTTGAGAAAACATATCTTGACAATTGGCAAGGTGCGGCCATTCCTTTTTTGTAAAAGTATAAGGCTATCAGTTTGATTAGCTTAGGTAGTAAAGGTTATGCTAAAATGCAAGAGAGATCCGAAGGGCTCCTGTGGGAGGGGCTCAGTGGGGCTTTAGACTTGGAAGGAATTGTATAAATCACGATTTTTCCCAAGACAAGATTTGGCTGAAATGTATGAAGTTTTCTGGATTCCTTTCTGGCCTTGGAAAAGACAATTGACAGGGTTGTAAAAAATAGTGTATGCGAGAAATATGACCGGTACAATGTGAGTGGACCCCTGCTGCGGCGGTTTGCGCCGTGTTGGTTTAGTTGTTAATATGTATTTAGATAGCTGGCTGGCTGACAGGAGAGTGAAAGTAACTTAAATGTAAATTTCCTGGTGTACACAGATGATACAATACTCATTGCATCATTATCTGCTGGCTGTCACCATGAAATAAGGATGTCTAAATAACGGTCTAAGCGTGAATGTGAATAAGATGAAGGTTCTGATATTTAAAAGAATTAAAGAAGAAATGGAATGTAAATGATAAGATATTAGAACGAATGAATGATGTGGTATATGTGGGAAATATATTTAGTAGATACTTAATGAATGTGGAAAGGCGTATTGCTGCCGATAACTTAGTTAACGATACCTTAGCTACATTGATGAGTTGGCAGAATGGCAGCACCGCTGCATTTGGCCGTGCAAAATACAGTATTGGTGCCAGCGAAGGAAAAGTTAGTCGTAAGAGAGGTGGAGTGTGAGTGGTAGAGGGAGGCCGGTTTACTTTTGAAAATACAGTATCTACGACACAAGAGGAAGGTCACGTAAAAAGCACGAGGACTCCCCCGGGCTTATATGAAGAGGTTGATGATAGTGGATGAGACGTATGGCATTAACTATAGCGTTTGGCGCTACATTGACTCACGCTATGCCACTAGGGATACAGCATAACACCCAAAGTATTTTCGAAAGAGACTGCCACCACGGATATTTTTCTTAACCATTTTTATAACTTTTATTTTGTGTATTCCGTAATTATCTCTTAACGGCATTTTATATTGGATAGATCCAAGCAAAGTTATTGATGAAGCAAAATATTAATCAATTGAGTAATAAAACATTGGATAGGCAAAACAGAACACGCTGTTATTGCATTGATAAAGCAAACAGCAGTTTCACTAACTTTAACAAACTGTTGGCTTCTTGCCAACTATGAAATTACTTACAAGAACAGTTTTTGTTAACCTACATCATACTACAATATCAATAACAAACTATTTCAATTTACTTTGATTATTTTGTTTCATTATAACCAGTTTGCTTAAAACCAAGATTACTTAAAATCTTGATTGAAGATGTAATTATGTATAGAAATGGAAAACATAAAGATAAGAGAAAGAAGAGAAGCTTAATAGATAGTCCCTGTTTCTCCCGCATTTGTGAGATAGGTAAAGAGACTTTCTGCCCAATTAATTTGTACTAATAAAATTGTAACTGTTCGCTGCCTGCACATGAAAGATATTTTCGAATAAATGTTATTGATGGCATTAAATAATGTCGTAGAACTAAAAACAATGATATTCTAACTGCTTGTCTGTTTGCCGCCCTCACGACAGTTTTCACCGTGGTTTTACAAGTTTCCCTTAACACTTACGTGTTTGTTATATTAGAAAGTTAAAAAACAATATCATTTAAAAAAAGGTGTTTGAAAAGGGTTGCTGTTACACAAAATACTTTATAGAACTTAAATTCGGCGGAAAGCTAGGAACGGAGTGTCTGAACTCTAGGTTCCCAAGTTTCCTAAGAAGCTGAAGCTGGAAAAAAAAGTAATAAAATAGTGTAATACAAGCGAGCGAAGAAGCGGGCGGGTCGCTAGTTAGTTAATAAAATGACTTTTTTTCTTATTGTACGTTTGCTCCTATGATTTTTAAAGGCGCTCATAATTTGTTATAGTTTATTTATTAATGTTATTTGTAATATTATTATTTTTATTGTTGGTTGTGTTCTATTTTATACATATTATTTTTCTATTAACTGACAATATAACCACTATCCGTAATACACATTTTGTGATTGTAGTCGGGTGTAAGCGGAAAGAAACTTTCAGGTTTTATAAAATAACGAAATTCTGCAGCCTGAATTTACAAACCTTTGCAAAACATTCTAATGAGTTTCTATATTCTTCAATTTCCTATATATGTTGAAGAACACAATGTGTTCGATTTTTCTTTGATGTTGATACAAATCGGAAATGTAACGTTAAAAAAGTTATTGTCAATTGGGTTAATGTTCATTGTAATGCTATAGAAATCTACGATAATTAAAATTAAAACTTAAATGGTGATTATGCAGAGCGGTATAATTCAAGCTGTTAGTGCTTGTAGTGCCTATTATGGTTGAGGATAATTACAAAATTGCTTTTGTCTCAGCTCGAGGCTTAACGGAAAATTATATTTGGATACACTTCACTGCCGCAATTAAGAGTAAATCACGTGTTAAATGCTTAGTATAACATATCTATTTTTAAAAGCTTTACTAGACTATACGAAAAATATGCGTACATATTGTAGATATTCCTACATTTAAAAACAGATGTACACAAAATGTTCATAATGGCTGTCATATCACATTTCTTTTAAAGAAACTAATAAGTTTAGGCGCTTATTTTTATTTGTAACATAATTTGGTTTAAATTTTAAGGTTGACGCTGTTAACTGCACATGGCAGGCTACCTGATGTTAAGACACTCCGTTCCATCCCTACTTTCTCAAATTGTCAAATTTGAAGCATTATGTATTGAGTGGCAGAATTCCAAGATTTTCTTCGTCATCACAGCGATTAATTAATTAACTCTTACATTGCCCTGACAATGGAAATCACAGTCATCGCGGTTACAGTCGCACGCTTGTGCCCATCTGCCACGACCGTATCGGTTATAAGTCATTATTAAATCAGCAGATCGTAAATACCATATACAGTGTGAATTTACAATTAATGAATTTTAATTAATTTTAAAAATTGTAGCTTTAAGCTGACAAATAAAAAAATAAATAGTCTTTACTAAAAAATTATAAACATCCTTCGTTGAAAAGTCTTTGCATTTGATGATATTACTTTTAATAGATTATATTATTATTTAAAGGCCAGTCAGACCAGCTTGTAGAGTAAGTAGTTACCCACACTGTGGAACTGAGTACTTACCCACCCTTATTACAACCCACTAACCGAAATTACTAATGGAAAAAGAGTCCATTAACAATATGTTCTCAAACTCCTTCTGCGTATTCTGTGTCTTACTTTGAGTTGTGTTGAATTTGTATGAAGGTATTCTACGCCACGCTTGGCCTTGTTACCAGATTACAAAAAAATATAATATTAACATCCACAGACGCCTCATTGATAATTACTATTGCAAAAAAACAATTACGCTTAAAAAAAAAAGGTTTGATCAATAAAGTTAAAAAAGGTATAGTATGGTTTAAATTAACGATTTTTCACTGTATTCATTTACATGAATAAGGCTAACGGTACACTGTATATATTTTACTATAAGATTGTTACAATCCTATAAGGTACTTGGAATGGAAGAAATAATAAAAAAAAGAAACGCGTACGTATATTTTTTACTCCTAATAAAACATCAAAACACTATTTTATAATTTTAATGTAGTCGAAATCAATATGAGATTCTGTTACGCTCATAATTCAATTTTTAAAATAACTTGGCAGAACAGTATTATGCCTTTTCCAAACTAATTGAATTGTACAGTGTATCCATAATATATTTTTATGCTACCACATGTAGCTTAAACTGTTTAATTTAAATAGCTCATAAACTCACTATGCATTGTTTTACATTATAGCTTAACCAAAAGCGGCCAGTATATTAACAATGACTTAGATGGTACTCTAATGTAATAAATATTCATACAATGTTTACTTTTGGTTTTGCTAAAGCATTCTTCATAAGAAAGTGCAATGACAAAGTGACACATTTTTTAATAATACCTATCATATTTTTATTAATAATGTCTTTGATTTTCGCGATTGTAACTTACATAGAACGGAACTTACATAGTTTAAATAAAAGACTTGGATTAATCGCGTACATTGAATGGTAAACATTTTTCGAAACCGACGTTTTGAACACTTTACAGTAGTCCTCGCGTACTGCTTTCGCGTATTGCCTCACGAACCTGGGACCCACTCTTAAAAAAAGTGTCAAGCACAGCACTCCAGAGGACCAGATACAGTAAGCTCATTCTGCAAGAATCAAGGGCAGTACGCGAGGCAATTAAGGAATCGTTGACGGTATTTTGATATAGTAATTATATTAAATGACACCTCAGTCTCATCATCCGTGACCACGGACTACTGTAAAGTGTTCGAAACGTCGGGTTTCCCAAAAATGTTTACCATTCAATATACGCGATTATTCCGGTAAAAGTGTTTCATTTAAAATCATAAATTTTTGCCTTAGTTATATCATATTATTCGTAATTCTTAAATCACACAAAGTACTCTAATCAAATTTCATTCTTAATAAGTGGATGAAATATAAGCGTCAGAATTGGAAACTTGAAGGTTATATTTGAAAATCTTAGCCCCAGGCGAATTGAAAATTTTATTTGAAGTCGGAATATATTCCGATACTTATTTCTTATTCATCACGTTATCTCGCCAAGTTTGTTTATTGATCGCTTAATGTATTTTTTCTAAAACAATGAAATAATGTTCCCAATATTTATGATTCGTGTGTGTGTCGTCCTATATGAAATAGGTACAATTGTTATGACACGTCCAGGTGTGTCGTGTATATTTTCTTTAATAGGTTCTTCTTATACAGATCTGATTACTATGTCAACTTCGGAAAATATAACGGCTTTATTTATTCCGCTTTAATAAGAATACAAATAAGGTTATTAGTGAGTTAGTCGTAGAGGAGCGGCATAACGATTGACTAAACACAATGGTTGTTGGTTCGGTCTTGTCACTCGGGGGAAATATTTATTTTTATTTCTCTTAATAGCTGTGCTAATAAAATAAATCGCGATGTATTTTTTTTGTCGAATATCTCAAAAAAATGATGGTGCATGTAAAGGTCTAAATGCACTTGGTTCCCGCCAAGCCTGGCTAATCTGTCTAGGCTATTATACTCGTTAGTAGGATAACGCGTGAAATAAATAAAGAATAAAACATTTTAAATATGACTATTTGTTATATTATTAAAAAATATATATTTTACTTTTAGCTACATAATATCTATAAAAGGTGTTTATAGAAAAACGTTAGATAAAATTTATATATTACAATTTCAAGAATTTAAATGTTATTAAATCTATTGATGAGAAAAATTTCATTTATAATACACAAAAGGGGTCGGACTAAACATGAACATCACTTAACTAAGCACGTCAAATCCTTTTCCCTTGATGCTTGATTGTTCAGCTAAACAGCTTTCAACTAAAATTTAAATAGAATTGACTTTTTTTAAATAAGACTGTTATAAAAGAATTTTAAGTAAAAGATATATAAAATTATTAAGTTAATTTATTCACCTTATGTAAGTGTTAACCTTATGTCAGTGTGACACGGACCTCCCACGTAGCTGAGCGGAGACGTGTATTAATTTAATAAGTCCCAAAATACGAGTAGTATTTTTTTATTTTTTGCCTGTTTGTCTGTGTGTTTGTACGTGGTAATCTCAGAAACAGAACCAGATTTAAATGCAGTTTTCACTACTATATTTTGGCAGCAGCATCCTTCAGCAGTTAGTGTGTGATATATTTAAATTAATCAATAAATACAAAAAATTACATCAATTTAAAATATTTAGTTTTATAAAATTGCTACAGTTTTTATTTATTTTGAAATAATTCATATTTATTTTTAAGTAAATAAAATGAGAAAGTAATTTAGATTAGTAAATAACATATAATGATTCAAGTGAGCTAAGAACTGGCGGGTCGCTAGTTGATAATATATTTTAAAGGTCCATTAGTAACGTTAAAAAGTTTATAAATAAGACTTTTAATGTAGTTTGATTGATATATAGACAAAAGGGGATAGGACTTAAATCATTATTCAAATAACTTTACATTGTACCTTAAGGTAAATTGAATTTTAAGGTATATTGAATCTTAAGGTAGACCCAAACCAAGTAAACCCAGTGTCAAGACTCTCTGTATATCACAATTCGCAACATTATTTGTTAAATGGCACTCTTTGCTGTACCAGAGCGAGTGATACATATATGTGAACACGAGAACCTTATTGTTTAAAGACAGGTGATGCTTGCCTATTGCTAACGTCCTTGTTTTTTATTTATTGTTGGATTTTTATTTTTTAATTACACGTCGTATCCCTTGCATGTGCTCATGTGCCGCGACCGGATTTTTTATAATTTGTTGTTAAATCAGCAGTTTGTAAATACCATATACAGAGTTAATTTACAATTAATAAATTTAAGCGCAGGTTTAGCTGAAAATAAAACCAAATTAATGAAATACTCTTTACATTAGGTTAAATATCTCATGCGTTTGAAGCATCCTTAAAGGCGGGGGGAATCAAATATAGTGACTCATTCGAGAATTTACGAATTTCGTTGATTAATAACATTCTTCTTTGAAAAACCTTTGTAAATGATTTTACTTTTGTAAGCGATAATATTACTTTTATTGAGTGATGTTTTTATTTTTTAGGCCTATCGTGGCGCAGGGGTACAGGCGTGTGACTGTAAGAGACAGGTTGTGGGTTTCATCTCCACTCGAGCAAATAAAATATTTAATGTTTTTATTTCTTCGCTTTCATAACGAGGCAAAATACGGTGTTGACCGCGTTGACGTGGGGAGCGAAGGTGGAACGGAGTGTCTGAGCTCTAGGTTCCGATGTTTCCTCTGCTGAAACAAAACTGTCTGGAACTTAGTGTTTAGACACTCCGTTCCACTTCCGTTCCCCACTTTCCGCCAAATTTGAGGCATTGCGTGTTGAGTAGCGGAACTCAACGCCGCGCTTTGCCTTATTACCAGAGCGAAGAAATGAAACATTAAATATTTAAATTGAAAATATTAAATATTTCATTTCCTCGACTGGGGATCGAACACAGAAGCTGTCGCTTACAGTCACACGTTTGTGCCGCTGCGCCACGACGTGCCTCAATATATATTAGTTAATGGGTAATAAATTAGTTTTAATTTAATAATTAAGTTTGTAAAGCGCAGGTAGAATTCGATCAGAGTATAGAATGGATCTTTCTACCTTTCCTTCTAGGCATTGTTATTCGGGAAAACACGTAAAGCGTAAAGCTGACGATATTAAGAAATGAGTAGATAATATTATGATGTTACATACAGTATAAAGAAAAATACTGAATATGGTATATTGAACGAACTTTATAAGGGTGATATCATCAACGAGGGGCGTGTTAAGTTCTGCTTCGAGATTCAATCTGGTATAGAAAGCTCTTAGATATTTTGGGTGTGCCACGTATATGATAAATACTAACTTAGAAAAATATTTCTATTTTTCTAAACAAGAAAGATTATTTGATAGAAATACTTATGTTCTTTATATTTTAAACATATAATAAGAACATTTGCGTTAAAATATAAATTCATCGCTTCAATTGCAAAATTTATCACATTTACAAAAAAAAATCCTCATTTCCTCAAGTATCGATCATACCACAAACTTAACATGTATTCTATTAATAAATTAATTTGCTTTGTGTCTTTTACTTTCTGATATCACATTCACTAATTGTAACTTTTTATACTTTCTGTGTATTAATTATCAATAAAAAAATTTCCTGCATTGTGTTTTATATATTTTTTTTCAGCTTCACGCTGTATCCCGCACTAGGCAGGGTAGGCAGAGGGAACGAAAGTGAAACTTAGTGTTATGACACTCCGTTCCATTTCCGTTCCCCACTTTCCGCCGAATTTGAGGCATTGCGTGTTGAGTGGCGGAACTCAACGCCGCGCTTTGCCTTATTACCAGAGCGAAGAAATGAAACATTAAATATTTAAATTGAAAATATTAAATATTTCATTTCCTCGACTGGGGATCGAACCCAGAACCTGTCGGTTACAGTCACACTCTTGTGCCGCTGCGCCACAACAGGCCTCTTATATAATATTGCCTTGACATATTTTAAATTTCAAAGTCTTCTAGAATTGGGTTAGGTTTTTGATTAGTCAGTCACCTCATAAATTTGTCGGTTTTTAAAGGATAGAATAATCGATAACGATAGAATAACTGAGATAAACTTGAAATGGTTCGTGTAAAACACACATTCCACTCACACAAAGCTGGAAGCTTTTTAACTTGGCTGAACACGCTTGCGTGTATTAATTGATATTATATGAAACAAATATTAAGGGTGATAAAAAAGGGAAATAATATGAATTAAAGATTTTTATTTTTAAAATTTTGATCTATCTGTACAGGCGCAAATTGTTGAAAAACTTAACGGAATTCAATAACATTTTTAGTTCTGTAGCTTTTAATTCTGAGTTATATATGATTTAAAAACCTGTGATTTTTCTATATTTAATATTGAAATGCCGTCATAGCAAAAATTGTTAAGTATGACTCCATTGAAATATGATTTTAACATTTGGAAAATCTGAGAAATAACCATAATAATTTAAAGTGATATGAATGTTACATTAATATATACAAATAAAAGATTGGCAATATCTGATGAAGAACTGTAATAGCCTTGCTAAATAAAAGTAAATAATATGAGCCGTTTCACTGTAATGACGATAGTTCTGAATTTGATATCTACTCAGGGATATCATTATAATATTTTTTTTTATTGTTTCCCCGCTCCGAATACACAAAGTATGGTTGGATTGCAATTCAACTTGAAGTGATTGTTTTTTTTGGAAAACGGCGTACTGAGTGTGTTGATAGCAATTTTTTATTGCCAGTTACTTTAATAACAGTGGTGGGTAGTATATGATAAAGGCTACTGCACCCAGCCACGGCCACTAGTATTTGACATAATTATTATGTGTGAACAAAATTATGACATTTTATGTGTGCTGATCGTCTATTGGTATCATGAAAGTAGATAATTTTTTATTATGTTTTCTCAGTTTCTAAGCAGTAGGTACTATTTATTTTAGCTTCACGCTGTATCCCGCACGAGGCAGGGTAAGCAAAGAGAACCTAGTGTTAAGACACTCCGTTCCACTTCCGTTCCTCACTTTCAATGAAACACTAAATATTTAAAGTGAAAATGTTAAATATTTCATTTCCTCGACCGGGGATCGAACCCAGAACCTGTCGGTTACAGTCACACGCTTGTGCCGCTGCGCCACGACAGGCATCACTATATATTATCAACACAGATTTAACTTAATAATCAAATAGTAAAAGGCATGTAAGATATAAAATTATTGCTCTTTTGTAAAATTGTATCTTTTTTGTGAAATAGAGTCTTGATTTAATAAAACTGATTATTTATTGTTATAAATGCGTATCAAAGCTAGACATAATATGCTGGTATGCTGGCAAATGTTTACTAATTTCTTATTCACGATTCAACATTAGTTGAACTAGTTAACGTATACTTTATTTAAACAACTAAAGATAGAGTTCTCACGTCATAAATTAATTAATTCTACACAATAAGGCGTCTGTCTATATATATAACAAATAAAAATTTTAGAAAAAAATTAAAGACTAGTGGCAAATTGTTTTACTATACTGAGAATATTGTATGTACGTCAACAGTTATTGTAAACACACCAGCATGGTATGTTTTCCCATGAGATAATGAATTAACGTAACAAATTCTTTCAAAATAATGCAAAAATTTACACTCACATATGTAGAGCTGTACTTGTTTTGTATACAGTAGTATTATTATTGAAAAGTGATCTGGAATATTAATAAAATTTTATTATTATATCTATGTATCGATATTAGAAGATCTAATGACAATAAATTTTATTGCCTTTTTTCTCTCTTTTAGGGATCTTTTTAAATAATGTCAATTATAAAATATAAAATCAAGGAACTACCAGACATACAGACATTAGAAAGACTCTAAACATTGTCTCTGGTTTTTCTCATTCAAGAAGTATTTCTCATTCAAGAAGATTGTCTCTGGTTGTTCTTATCTTGCCAATTAAGTATTTGCAGATGCACAACAAAGTAGTCAAAATCAACGCATATAATGCGCAGTGATTGTTGGCATGGCTCTCCAACATGAAGAGAAGATATCTTGTAAAGTCAGACAAAGAGACGTTATTTAATTAATTTAGCCCATGAAATTAAATGTCAATGCGACTGTTATTGTGCCGATAGTATTTTAAAAGCGGTAGCAATCGGCTTATAGTGAGGATATTTTTTTTACTATTTTTTAAAGTGGTATTCCACACTTAGGACAGAAAATATTAAACTTAAATTTAAAAAAACGTATAAAAATTTTGAACGAAGCAGGATTTGAACCTGCGCCTCTTGAAAACCGTTCATGCGCTCTGACCAACTAAGCTATTCGTTCTCATCGAGCTCCGTCGAAATTCTTATATGCCTATTACACACTACAACTTATTTATGTTGTTAGCATCTCTGTAGGGAGATTTTTACAAATTTCCGCTACCCAAAGACAACTCGTAAGAATTATCGTTTGGCAAGAGAGAATACTATTTATTTAATATGTTAACAATGTAAGTAAGTTGTAATAAGCGTATAAGAATTTCGACGGAGCTCGATGAGAACAAATGGCTTAGTTGGTCAGAGCGCTTGAACGGTTGTAGAGGCGCGGGTTTAAATTCTGCTTCGTTCAAAATTTTGATAGGTTTTTAAATTTAAGTTCAGTATTTTCTGTCCGAAGTGTGGAATAACACTTTTAAAAAATAGTAATAATATTAAATAAATAGTATTTTATATATTAAATAAATAGTATTTTTCTTGTCGTGCCGTCGGAAAATTTGTTTTTTTTTTGTCTTTTATGGATATTTTACAAGTGTAAAGACAATTAAAGCTTCGTTTCTCTTAAACAATAAAAGTATATATTGTTATTTATTTAATTATTTTGGATTTAATGAGTTTGACTTTCACAAAGATATGACAGACCAAAAAAAAATATCTACCAACAAATTGAGTCCCTCACTACAAACAAAATATCCACGTATTATAACATTATGACAAATGTACCTAACTTTTAAATATTTAAGAATTGCAAAATTTGTCAAAAGTCAAAAGTATGGTACTCATATTGAATGTGTCACGGTACGTACATGTTATTACTTTTTTTTTTAATTTCAAATGAAACAAGGGAAGCATATGTCATTAGTCATATAAGCCAGGATCCTGGCTTATACATACATTAGAAATAAACAATAATGATAAATTAACCTCGAGTCTCATATATGTATTCAATTTTTAATTTGTTTACCATGAACATAAACATAAGCAAATGCAGTTAGTGAACGAATTTAAAATTAATCAATAGGTAATATAGCTCTATATTGAAATGACTGTATTATTATCAGTTAATTTTCCTCATGTAATTCAAAAAAATCATACATTATAGGGCTGTATACACATTTGACGTTTGCGCGATTCCTCGTTCTGAACTCATATCGCGATAGACGAGCGTCGGGTCAACAGTGTAACTCCAACCGCACGCTTACGAACAGCGAGCGCGGCAAAGCTCACCCTTACGAAAAGTACTTTAATATATTTATTATCTGTCTAATTTTGGCGCTAATGATGTAAAATATTTATAAATAAAAATGAGATTTATTTTACAATTTTGTGTAAAAAAATATTTAAAAATGTATAAATGTGTTTGCTATTGATATAAGTAATTCAAGTGTTTAGTGAACTAATTAATTATTAAATAGTTAGTGAACTTGTTATAGTTAAAATGATAAAATATGACTTTTAATTATTGATAAAACGTGTTATAAACTTTGTTTTCAACAAATTTTAAATTGATTTGGTGTAGGTAAGTTGTTTAAATAAATTATAATTTATATCTTTATTTTTTATATCTTAATTTGAGTGTTTAACAGCTAGAATCAGACATACATGAAATATATGCCTCCAATAATATCATTTCGTTTACTTCACTTGGTCATTTATTTATATTTTTCACTTGGATTTGTCATATAAAATATATCCAACGAACATAAAATTTAAAATAATATTTTTAACCTTTGTATTAATTACGTTATGTTTTATTGAAGAAGAAAATTTATATATTACAAATGTTTTGTCAAATTACCACAGCTTTATTTATTCCCGTACACATTAGATGTTCTGATATGGCAAATTTGTGTGTTAATTAACACTAAAATATTACATTTATTCGACACTAGTTAGTTTTGACAGTTACAAATAATACCTAAATAGTAGATGATATTGGAATATATAAATTATATGATTATTATTTAATATATTTGCAAAACGAACACGTCTACTTGGATAGTTGGCAAAATGTATTAGGAAAATACTTATACAATCAACTTATTGAAACTTTTTTATTTAATCGCAATGTTATTAAGAACTTTCGTGTATGATTGTGTTATAAAGAAGTTTCTTATATATAGCAGATACAAGTTTTGTTTCCAACAATAGTCTAATCAATTGTGTTAAGAGTGTTTTTTTTTCTAGCTTTACGCTTTATTACTAGCGAGAGAACAAGAAAGGCTATTACATTTTTTACCGTCCTCTAAATAAATTATTTATCTATGTTTAAAAATTGCAAATAAAGTTATCTTAGTTTATACTACAAAAACTTTTACAACTTATATTAATTGAATCTAAAAAGAAATAAGTTTTAACAATATTTTACTGCAACATGTAATTAAATTTCCTTCACGTGCACTTTATATTTTTTTGCAAAAAGTTTAGATGGGTATGTGCTATTAAATGCCGACGGGAGTCGAGAGAGCAAGCCTATATTTTTTAAAAAATGGCGTGTATTTGTAATAATCTTTTTTAAATGAAAGTTATTTTAAAGTAAGCAATAAAAAAAAAATATTTATATTTACTCTTTACCACTATTCAGTATCAAAACTATATTTTTTTTGACAGATTTATTTTATTTATTTAGCCTTTCAGCAATGATATTGTAACTAAAAAACAAAATAAAAAAATAAGAAACGTATTGTATATGCTATATACAAAACAACATCACATATGATTATGATCTTATTGGACGAAATCTTTGATATTTGAAATAAAATGATACATTTGCGTTATACTGTATAACTTTTAGTCTTCTGAATTTGTTTATGTTTTTTAATAACCAAATTAATTAAATTTGAAAACTCTTAAACAATTATTTCATATTTTTAAGTAAACATTTATATTTTTTGTTTCATATATATTTTGGCATACACAAAGTAGCCAATTAACATGAATTGCCAAAATAGTTTTCAGATGATGACCATTTATGTAGTAATAGACATGCAGTATATTACGTTGTTACCGTTCCCTCAACTATTAAATGGGCATTGATTGTATGCTAGACTCGTCTTTAGGAAGTTATAAGCAGCCACTGTTTATGACATAGCATCAATTAAGAAATAACTATCTGAAATTATATTCGTAACCGGTGAAACTGGCCCTAATTATAATACTCTTCAATGGTAGATTAAGCACGCTGTTGCAAAGGACCAAGTGTTTTTTTTTGTTTACTCTTTGGATTCGTGTTCCGCGAATTTTGTTAAGTAATACATTTATCATTATTATTAAAATATTACTTTAGGCATTGCTTCAAACTAGATACAGTTTCTTTGTATTCCTAAAAGAGCGTAGTCAGGACAAAGTAAAAATTTTCTGTTCACCTTGCTACATTGAGCAAGCTTGTACCTCCAAATAAGTAGAACAAAATAAATAACATTTCAAATTTCAAATTTTGCGCATTATATGGTTAAAATTCAAAATAATAGTACTGTTAAGTACAAAATGCTATAAATAATGACTTAGCTTCAAATGAAATGCTAATATATAATTTTATTAAGGTAACACTGAGTAATGTTACCTTAATAAAATTATATATTAGCATTTCATCTTGTTGCTATATTTGCGGAATGGAAAATACACTCAGAAATTGTGAATACAGCATTATGATGAAGATGTTTAATGTGCCCATGAATTATAAGAGGATGTGCTTGTGTGACGTGACAAACAGACAAAAAATTTAAAACAATATATTTGTGGTATATTACTATTTTAACTCTACCATTTTTTTTTATTTTTAGTATCTCACTGTATTTATATTTGTATATATGTCCTACCTACCTGCCTATAGAGAAGAGAACCTAAAACTCAATCCCAATATTCAGCCGACCACTGCGCCCCGATGGCCTCTAATTGATTCGGTAACATTTTTTATTACAAAGATATATTATTAATGGTTTAATTATATTAATGAATAATGGCGATACTGTGTTTGCCGTTGCTAAACGTTAATAAGACTACTATGTAATCATATAACTTATGTGTGTTTATTACTTGTGGAGGTTAATAAACACGAACAATTTAATACAATAGGAAAACTTTTTCACCCAGTTTGTACGTTCAATCACAAAATGGTGTAGGCTAATTTTCCTAATGTATGTCTGTAAACTTTTCAAAGAAGTTTAGTATTTGTTGACATTGCAATTGTAATATGCTAATGTAAATACAAATTATATGGTGTTTCTAAATACAGTGATAATATTTACTATGCTATTTGAAATGGTATAAAATTAATCTGCTACGGATAATTCAATACGATTGATGTTTATTGGTAGGTCGAGAAAATAGAAAAAACTATATTAGACAAACATATTTATTTATTTATTTATTTATTAAGGAAGACATACAGTTTTACAAGTACTTTAAATAAAAACCAAATTTACATTCAATTAACCAATGAAGTCTTCACATAAAATAGTACAAAAAAAAATTAGCTAGATGTACAGTTAATCAAAAAGAAATCAAAATAAAACAGAAGAAAATCATTCAGAAACAACTTCCATGAAAAGTGATTTGAACTTATTTAAATTTATAGTAAACATATCAATATCGCCAAACGCATTATCATGAGAGCTGCAAGCACGATAAATAAAAACATTTCCACCATATTTAGTTCTTGTAATAGGTACATAGAACTGTGATTTATTACGGGCTTGTAGACGAGGACATCTCAGACTAATATTACTTAAAAGGAAAGGGGTACCAATATAATTATTAACTATTTTAAAAAGGAAAAGTTCGTCCCTAGCCAAACGACGGTTCTTTAAAGAAGTCGGAATAGGTTGTTTATCGAGATGGTATTGGTTGGCTTTAATACTAATATGTTTATTGAACCTCTTTTGAATATTTTCAATTTTATCAATGTACACATTAAACAACGGATATGTATGTATATATAGTCAGTTTCTAGAATTATGATAGCTAAATAATATTTTTTTTGTGATTTTGGTATGAGAACTGTGAAACCATTAGATAGTTACAAAATTAGATATAATTTCAAAAGAAACATACAGTGTATAATATTCACTAGAAATCTGTAATGTAACAAAAAGCTTCCAAAGAATGATTGAGAAAATAAGCTGGGTAGGTGGTACTCCAATCTGTCACAAATATGTCAAAATATTATGTAAAATGATTTTAGGGATAACAGAATAAAATAAAATAAAGAGAAATGAAAACAAAAAAGCTTGGATGTATCAGTAAAGAAAGAATGGGACATAGAACTTGTGAAGGAATGTGAGTGGTACGAGAGGGAGGGGGAGACCTCAATTGACCTTCGAAAAAACAGTAACTACAATACTGGAGGAGGGTCACGTAAAAAGCATAAGGACAATTGCAGGCATGAAACGAATGTATGAAGAGTTTAATGAAAATGGACGAGCCGAAAGAGTAGTATGTCAAGATCGTAGCGTTTGGCGCCCCGTTCTCTCTGCCTACCCCGCTAGGAATACAGCGTGAAGCTAAGTCAAGCTATAATTATTATTTTTTAATTTATATACTTGACAATTTTTGGTCGATAATTGTAAGTTAATTATCAAAAATGAAAATAAAAACCTCCTTTTTAAGTCTATTACAAATACTGGTATCTAAGCACAGTTCCTTCTACCACTACTTATTAGTTCTTACACATAAAAACGTACCAGAAAATCTTTCACACGACCGCAGATTGCCTATAATAGTTATATTAAATTTACTACTAATAGCTTAAGGGAATAGGACGTACGCGACATGAATATACCTAACTATTGAAATAAAATTTTACTTTTGGTAGCCAATAAATTTGTTGCGACTATATACGTTAGTTGATTATCTATATGTTTTACATTTGTAACTATATTGTTAATATTATATTTAAAAATATGTATATATGTATATATTTCTTATTGATTTGTCCAAAGCTTGTATTCTTAGTCCTTCATAAGGCAGTAAAAAGAGGGACCGCAAGATACTTATTTTTCCGCTTTTCGCTCGAATTCAAATATATTGTTTGTTGAGTAATAGAACTTAATATCTTTTTTTACTACATTTACGCTTCTAGCGCCATGGTGAATTTTTTAAAAAAGTAGCTGGTGTCCACAAATTTCGTCTCGCCAAGGGATGTTTATGCGCCAACAGAAGATAAAAAACTATTATAATACAGTCATTTACGAATGTTTTTAAAGTGAAGCCGTGCTCTTGGTGTTCCATGCCAGTTAAGTAGGCATACGGACTCCAGAGCTTTAAAATAATCACTTCTCAAAGATGTTGATCAGGACACTTTTTACTCCTACTATCCCAAACGTCAAAATATATCGCAAACTGACAGAGTTTCATAGAAACTTACCCCCCTTTTTCACCCCGGTTAAGGCAGAATTTTCAAATCCTTATTGCGTCATTCTTAACTTCTAACCAAAAAGCCAAACATTAATTTTAATCGAATTAGCTTCAAAACTGACGGAGTTTCGTACAAACTTACCCACCGCCTTCTTACCCCCTTAAAGAGCGAATTTCCAAAAAAGAGACAGCCTATATGTTAGCGAGGACTAATAGCTATATAACAAAAAAAGTTTCATCAATATCCGTCGAGTAGTTTTAGCGTGAACAGACAATTTTTTTAAATTATATTTTTGGCTTCTATTGGTTGTATGAAGATTCCCCATCTTAGTTTTTCTTTAATATCTATAATGTACAGACATGAGGTTGTTATAATTTTATTATATTAATAGATACATAATAGATAGTGTACTTCAAGATTCTTTTGGCAAAGCGCGGCGTTGAGTTCCGCCACTTAAAACAAAATTCGGTAGAAAATGGAGAACGGAACGGAGTGTCTTAGCACTAGATTCCCAAGTTCCCTCTGCGTACCCTGTCTTGTGTGGGATACAGCGTGAAGTTGAAAAAATAAACTTTATATATTCAGTATATTACTCAATTTATTTAGTTACGCTATATTTGAGTAACTTTTTTTGAATTTGCATAGCTCTCAGCTTAATTACTTAATATAGAAGATAAAACAACTTCTGTGTAAGAAACTTAAAAACTGGGTCAGGTATCCAAAGAGAGCACTATCACTTCAGCCAGTTACCCCTTAAGCAAATATTGAATGAAAGTCGATAGGTATCTGGTTTAAGTTTACAGTTACGTTAGGTTATTGTTATTTATAACTTTTATTATAAAAGCTATCTAACAAATATAGTTCGTTACGAAGTTAAATAAAGCCTCGCAAAATACTACACTTTGGTAGATAGAGACCTTGGGTATAACATTACAAATTAAAAGCCTCATGAATTATATTTGTACTAAATGGCTATTCAAGGTTACATGTCAACATTTTCGGTTCTTTGGATATATATATATATATATATATATATATATATATATATATATATATATATATATATATATATATATATATATATATATATATATATATATATATATATATACACATATATATATATATATATATATATATATATATATATATATATATATATATATATATATATAAAGATGATGATTTAGAACATTATATAGATCTAGTAAACAAAGTAACTTTTGTTATTGGTTTCATATTTTGTGCTGTGACATGTAAATAAATAGTACCTACAATTTATAAAAATTGCCAAACTGTTAAAAAATCTCAAGTTTTAAAGTTGCAAGTTCTTTTTCGAAGAAATTGATTTCCACGCTATTAAATTAAGAAAATCAATCAATAACTTTTTATAAAGTTTAAAAAGTAAAAATAAATAACCATAAATATAACAGGTATTTCTGGTCTCAAAGAATTTAAGTAACTAATATTATATTTGGCAGTAAATGCTTTCCCTCCAAAATACATTACTAAAAGGGACACCATCAGAAGAGATTATTGTTAACCTGAAACTACATGACGTTGGGTCGAATTTTATATACACGCACTTTTTACCCTTTTCAAAAGTAGCCACAATGTTTGAATAGTTCTGGCATCGTAAGCACAAAAGGAACTTGACACATGACAATTTAGTTCACATTTATAACTGAATATCTTTTACCTTTTATTAATCACTAACTTTTTCTACGGCTTCGACCTAAACTGACTGAGAGCAAAGAAATATTAAATGTTGCAGCGATTTTTGGTTATTTGTTTTAATACCCGTAAAAGCAGACATGTTTTCGAAGTAAAGCTTGTTACTTTTATAACATTTTATCAATTTCTGTCGATTAAACATTCGTTCAACACATTTATTTTATAAAAACATTATAGTAGAATAATTCAATAACTAATAAGTTTGAAAACTTTATAATTTGTTCATTATGATATTCAAGAAAATAATGTATTGTCATTCCTTTTGTAATCCATCCACTATCCACATCATATTTAATATTTGGGACTCTAATCGTTACTGTAGATAAATCTTATATTTAAAATGTTTGTATATTCATATATAATACGATAAAGTGGGTCAGAAATATCATAAGGGTGTATAATTTGCTTTATTGCTTCTATGTAAAATATCAAATAAATTCTTTTGGAAGCCAATTTTTTGGTTTACGGTTTAGAGAGTAGCAAGTAAAATTTTGGAGAAGGTCAAAAGTAACGTAAAATGTTAACTTATGTATATATATTACTAATACGAGTATTTTGGCAAAGCTGCTTAAACATTTATTTTGTATATAATTTTAACGTTATCAAAAGGAATGTATTTTTGGAATAATAAACTAAGGCGCTTAGGCTTATTCCTAAACGAGGGAGCTTAAATCTTGCTGCACTTAAATTTATATGAATAATTTTCGAACGACGCTGTCTTTTTCTTCTACCAATAAAATAATCTTATAAGTATGTGAAAGCCAACTCTACGCTATAGAAGCCTGTGAAACCATCTCTTTTATGTCAAATCAAATATAAAATTGAACCTTTAACGTCAAAAAATACATGCAAAAATATATTTGCTTTAACATTGAAGCACTATTTCAATAAAATTCTCACTACCTTTGAGATTTCCCGGGATATTCAACAAGCACATACCAAGCATTTTAGCGATTTCTCTCTCATATAAAGTGTCGCTATAGTAAGTATTCAATAATTGCGTAAACATATTTTTGGTTCTTATGAAATAAAAATATATTTTAGAAATTAAATATGTACAAAAGTTTTTACTGGGTGAATTTTGTCATTTTGTCAATCAATTATACACTTTATGTTAGATAAAAAAATGATAAAAATGTTAAATGAATAATCTATTAATCATTAAATTTGTGTTCTCAAAGATAGATCAGATACCCAAAGAGAATCAATTGCTTAAAGCTTCCTGTTTAAGCAATTACCGTGAAATATACTTTTGTGAAATTTATACGAGTTAAACAACTTCCTTACGAAGGCTTCCTGTTAATATATCTATTTATTATAATGTTGATCAAATTTAAGTGGGTGAGGCCTTTTTTTCCAGTTTGATGTAAAAAGGATCTTTTTTTGTATTCATTCAGCTAAATATAATAATGTATGCAATATAAAATTTCCCGCGACACATTTTCGTCGTTGAAATGGAACCTTATTATTGAGAAAATTGCTTTTGTAATATAATAACTTTTTGATTTTCCTTCCTCTAATATCAAATATAGTCTTCTACAAAAGAGTAATTACTAATACAAATTACTAAAACATCTTGAGAAATATTTATATTGGACGACTTATGTATAAAGAAAATTTGCTCTAAATTTTACATGTTGTTCATACATTTAGAAATAACATTTATAAAATTACAATTGTAAAGAAATAGGACCTTAGCGTGAAAGCTCTTATCTCTAGAGGTTTGAAGTTGCTGTAGTTTTAATCTTTAATCCCCCGGGCTAAAGTATAGGCATCAGTTAAGCCGCGAATCCTAATGTAGTCAGGCTGTTGCTCTTAAACTAACCTCTAAGCATGTTGTTAAAAATATCAATGTATTGGCCTGTACAATAGTATTATAATACAATGTACTAAATCAATCCTGATATGGTGTAGTAACCTGATGTGGTGTAGTACATTCGACTGAAAACGCGATTATGGGTTTTTATTTCACACTTAGCATCTTCACGCTGTATCCCGCACACGATGAGGCAGGCAGAAGGAACTTAGTTTTAGTGTTAAGACACTCCGTTCCGTTCCCAACTTTCCGCTGAATTTGAGGCATTGCGTGTGTCTTATTACCCACCCGAGCGAAGAAATAAAAACATTAAATATTTAAAATTTAAATTTTTCCTCGAGTGGGTATCGAACCCACAACCTGTCGCATTTACAGTCTTGTACTTATATGCTAGGCTTTAACAGATTTAAAGAATATTACTTATAATTTTTTGTCAAATTCTGAGATGAATCGATCAAATTCAAGAACAATCTTTATTGTGATGAATGAATATTTATGTTTATGTTTAAGTAATCGGCGTATCAAACAATGAACAGAAAATTGGGTGATTATTTAAATTTGTCTATTGGATCGCTTCAGTATTGTTTTCTGTTTGATTTCAAGATAGACATTTTTGTACATTTATATTATAACTCCAATTATTTTTTATTTAGATTTTATATATGATCTTTTTTTGTTTCCTAATATATGTATAATATTTATGAAGTTTAAAAAGCCTTAGTACAGTTTACTTTTCTTTTGTGCTTTTAAAATAATTTGTCGTTTACACTTTATGTGTAAACTTCTGATATATAAATTTACACTATATAATTCATATAAATTTCACGTATGTTTTCACGTATATATACGTAAAAACATTCAAATATTCGTAAACTTTTAACTTTTACTGTGCTACCAATTACAAATTTTCAACTAGGTCATATTACTTGATGACTAAAAAGGTATATTTTTCATTTTGGCTTTGCTAAAATCGTTGATAACGTCAATATACTGAAAGCTAAATATAAACATGTGAATTATTTTTAAATACTGTCTTGTTCTAATAATACTAACACTTTCAGGACAATATCTACACACATTAAAAACTAAAATTTCAGGTATATAAAAAATTGTGGCAAGTCGAACTTACTTACTAAGAGTTGCTAAAATGTTATAGTGAAAACTGCATTTAAATCTGGTTAGCCGTTTGTTATTTGCGATTTGAATACACACAGATAAAAAATGTGAAAGTAACTATTTTGGGCCCTATTATATTAATAAACGTCCCCTATAAGATTTTTTTAAAAACATCTTCCATGTAGAGACTGTGACCGATTACAGATTTTTTATAAGTATGAGCAAAATAACTTTTTCATAAGGCATTCTAAGAGAAATTGGAAATCAATCAATCTGGAGGATCCAATAGTATACAAGATGTGTCTTATCATCTAATACAGAGATTACGGACCAATCTTGAATGCATACAGTACAAATCCGTGTGTCAGTAAATCGACAAAGTGGTTTGAAGATCTTACAAGTTCTGTACAACATCTATTTATTATAAATATTGGCAAAACTTTACACTAACTTAACTTTAAACTTTACACTATTAAAATTATCAAATAATCAAAAAAATATAAATTTAGACCTGGTTAGTGTATTTTTTAAAAAATGTCATAGACGTCATGCCTAAGGGCCAAAACTATTTGCAATTGAAAAAAAAAATCATGTAAGTCGCCCAAATAAAGATTTAGATAAGTGGCTAAGTGTTTTTAGATTACATAATTGACTAAGTGGTTTTTAAAGACGTATATTAAAGATTAAGGTAATACAATAATATTTTACGTTTCTTCTTAAATAAATTTGAATAATCTGGGTGTTCTAGCATTTACTAGGATATGTAGTTCGTTTTATACAAACGAGACAAAACTTGTTGAAAATTCACAAGCGTAGACCAATATATTTAAAAGTTAATTTTCAGTATTTCATAAATAAAATTTTGACTCTTTCTAATAAATAAATATTGTGTGGTTTTGTTATTGTTATACGGTTCTACCTGATGGCGTAATCAATTTGATGTTATATATTCTTAAGCAGCAAAGTAGCACTCAAAAAGCTTTGGTGTTTCAATGACACTTAATTTCTTAAGGGTTCTTGCTTTGGTAAATATTTCTTAATGGCTGTAGAAGAGTACTCTTGCACGCCTATCTTTCATGAAATATCTGATTTTAGCTGATCGCTGATAAACAAGATAACTTGTACTCGTAGAAAATATTGGTCATATCCTTTTAAAAAGGTTATATTGATGTTATTTTTCTGTGATTTTACATTAGAAGAAAAACTATTCTATTTCCATTCTAATGAATATACAAAAACGCCAATTAAAGCTTTTTAAAAACAATGTTCTTCTGTTACTTGAAAGTTAAGGTGATCGAAATCGTTCTATTTTTATTAGCGCAGTGGCAAGGTTAATTCTTTAGAGCAACATATTAGAAAAATCGCTCCCACAATCATATACATCTCAACTAAGAACATAGTTAAATACACAATACTTGATATTACAAATTTAAACTAAAATTATATCTCTGCATAAGTTTAATCTGTAGCGGCCTTTGATGTATGCTATTGTTTAATTCAAATAAATAAAATCCAATTTGATCATACTCGTATGTATTTCAATCAAAGAGAACACAATATAAACAGTGAAAAACAATTAAAATATCTAAAAAGCGAAGTCAAATAATGAATAAAAGGTCATGTGGTGACAATGCCTACTTTTGTGGTTATTGTTGAAATGTGATAAGTTTTTATCGCTTTTGGCAAGATTGCGACGGTGGATTCGAACGTCGCGGGACTTGAACCCACGCCTCTTGAAAAGGAGGGGGGCGGGCCCTACGTAAAAGTTACTAGAAAATGGTGTCTTATTTGTGGGATACAACGTGAAGCTGAGAAAAAAACATAATAATAATCTTTTGTAACATAATAATTGCTACATATTAAAAAAGAAATATCAAAAAATCTAGTTGATATAATATAATCCACTTTCTTAAGCGGTAGAAACAAAGCGTTACGCGTCTACCCATTTCCTATTAACCCAAAACACTAGAGCGCGTGTCAGTTATTTTTACTGACAGTGTCATTCTCATATGTTTAATCTCTATCTAATTGTATCCCTTTGTTAGTAGCTATATTTGTTTTATATTTAATATGAAGATATAGCATTATCTATATAATATTAATACGTGACGGTACTAAAATGTAGTCGTCGAGGCCTGTCGTGGTGCAGCGGCACAAGCGTGTGACTGTAACTGACAGGTTGTGGGTTCGATCCCCACTCGAGGAAAAGAAATATTTAATATTTTAAATTTAAATATTTTATATTATCATTTCTTCGCTCTGGTACAAGACCAAAACGGCGTTGAGTTCCGCCACTCAACACGCAATGCTTCAAATTTGGTGGAAAGTTGGGAACGGATATGGAACAGAGTATCTTAACACTAGGTTGCCAAGTTCCCTCTGCCTACCTTGCTATGTGCGGGATACAGCGTGAAGCTGAGTGAATAAAATGTAGTGTTGTGAGAAGTACGAAGTTTGGCAGTTATTGTTTATATTATAGAAATGAGTGTTGAATCTTAATATCTTTTCAAATAATGAATAAAAAAATATTCAATTAATAAGATAAATATAACACATACTATTCATATGGCAATGTGTTTCCAAAGCGAAGAAATCAAAATATTTCATTTCCTCAAGACGGGATCGAACCCATAAACGGTCACGTTTACAGTCGCACGCTTGTACCTCTGCGCCACGACAGGCCTCGATGCCATATTTAAAAATGTTACATTCAAAAAATATTTTATTAGCATTGTCTAAACAATTACTCTGTACTTTCTTTTAGCGTAAGTCTCACAAATATTGGTTTAGCTGTTCCGAAGATTAAACAGGACGTTAGTCTGGAAGAACAGACAGAAATAAAAAAATTAAATTATTGTCGATATCATGTAAATAACAACATGCACTTGAAAAACTATGGTAATTTTTAAAACAAACACATTTTAAATAAAACAAATTTAACCGGATTAGTTGTTTATATTGATTATTGTATATTTATGAAACCCCACGTTAAGAATACTTTGTAGTAGTTCGTTGTAATGGGTAGACTGAGATGACATTTGTCTATCAGTTAACATATTAATTATATCAAACTCTCTGGTGTGATGGGTTTGAGATTTCATTTTTTTTTGGTGGGTCCCAGGTGATAGAAAGAGCATTTTAGGGATATATCTATTTTTCCTGGCCGGAGTGTGGGGTTTATCAAACTTGATGTTGTGGTTGGGCTTGTCGGATGTATGCTCACACTCATCTGATATTTTGATACACAGACTGCCACTCTACTGGTAAAAATGCCAGCTGCCTCTCTACTGTGGGTGGCTTAGTCCTCTTCTGACGACGCTGGCGGGGAACTGGCAGCTTGAATATGTATATCGTTAAGTATATACCTATGTATATGTAGACATAGACATATGTAAAAATAATGATTAGATTTATGCATTTATAATTGCATAAAACTATGTTGTAAATGTGTTAATAAATGGTTATAATTGCCTAATACTGTAAAAAAATATTTTCTACTCTTTGTTTTAACTTCGGCCTTATAAGTTGCGTTAAGACCTAAACTACTAACCCAGAAAGAAATGGATATGGCCCTCGGGAGACTGACGGCTCCGGGACCCGATGATATTCCAGGAAGAGTTTGACTGCTGACTGCTGTGCAAAGATGGTCGTCCTCTGGACTCTCTCCTTCCTTATATAAAACAATAACGCTGCCGAATGAGACGTAAGCTAGTAGTAACGTAGCACATAGAGCAGATAGAAATGGATCTTATAGAGGCTCAGTTCAGCTTTAAGGCCGTTGGGTGCACCATCGATGCCATTAACGCCCTGGAAGCACAGTCGTAAGCTGCGATGGCGAAAAAATATGTTCTTTTCAGTTTTCTTTTTAACAGTTAGCCGTTTGAGACACTATGGGAGGCACTTAGGTACCATGCCTACGTGTGCGTGCCTATGCCTGTGTGTGTGCAATCCCTATCTCTGGCACCTGTTACATGATTACGTCTAAAACAGAGTAGTTGTATGGATAAAGGGAAATGGTCACATCGGTTGAAGAATTATCTGTTGCAGTCTTTCAGAAGGATCTGTTTTGGTCCCAGTACTCTGGAACGTCGCCTACGATTGGCACCTACGCACTTCTTCCCCCGGAACGAGTATCATCTGTTATGCGAATAACACTTTAATTACAGACCAGGGAAAGCCCTGGTCTGTAATTAAAGTATGCTACTTATCAAGATGCGGCACGCTTGGCCGAAACCGGCGTCCGCTTTGTCGTTGCTGTGCCATATAATTTAATTTACATGCATACGGAGCCTCTTAATACTAAGTTCCTTCCCTCTGCATGCCATGATCATGGGGATAAAGCGTGAAGTTGTAAGAAAAAACAGATAATATTGCGGCGTAATAGGGGAAAATCCGTCCAATAACGCGATGATTTCGCGTTGAGATCCCATTAGAATTTTCTCCATTTTCTCGGTATGGCAAGACAATGCGTTAAATTTTGCTGCTCAACACGTTACACTTTGAATTCGGAAAGTGCTACTTACCCTGCTATATGCACGATAAAGTACAAGTCTAGAAAAATAAATAAAAAATATTTAAACGTAATGATGTTTCCTGACTTGGCTTTAGATTTGTAGTGGCTCTTAAAGAAGTAGCGAGTATTGTCCGTGAGCAATTTCATCTCGTTAGTGCTAATAGCTGTTTCTATCAGCGCGGAAGTGTCCGGATAAAAGAATTGGGTTATAAAGATATTGTCATTATTAGTTAATAATAAAAAAAAAATGCTGAGATGCTTATTTAGATATATGTATCATATTATTTATAATTTAAAGTATTGTTTTGTTTGATATATAATATATATAATAAGCCACAAGTATCCTGGAGAGGACACAGCACCAATGCAGGCGTACATTACATGCCTGCCTTTACCATGCTCAATGTAGAGTTTTGTAACATTAGGAGGCTACACTTAATCCTGAATGCAGTCCACCACTATCTTGGAAAATATTGCCGTCTTTGTTACTTTCAACGAAAATTAGGATTGTTGACCGAGCAACACAGCTTTATTTCGGTATCCTGACTTTAAAATAGAATATAATTTTATGTCTCATACTGAGGTTGCTGTGTTCGTCCTTACGAGCACAGCAACCCCAGTATGGCAACTTGAGTTTCTGAACCAAATGTTGTTTGACCAAATTTGACCAAATATTTGCATATTTAGCCGGACTTGTAACATGGACGTATATGTACGTATACGCTGATGGCCGAACCGGGATTGTGACGGAATGTAAAGCGATTTTCACTGTTTTTAAAGTGTGGAGCCTTGAAAGTGACCACACTTTCAAGGCAATCTCCATATTAGATATCATATATATAATTCATGTCATATATGATAGGTACTATAGGTAAATTAGAAACATAACATGTTTTAAGTACTTATATTTTAAGGTAGTCTAGACAAATTAATTGCGTACTTGTACCATGCTATTCACTACTTTATTATTTACACTAGAGATCCCCGCGCATCTTCGCTCGCATCCTTTTTCCCGACTATGGCGTTGAAAAAAAGAAGGTAAATATACTTTTCAAGGGGCGGATCAAACATTTTTTCAACAGGCAACTTATATTTTTACTATGTTTTAAAGTGTTATTCCACACTTAGGACAGAAAATACTAAACTTAAATTTAAAAAGCGTATAAAAATTTTGAACGAAGCAGGATTTGAACCCGCGCCTCTGGAACGGTATCCAGAGGCGCGGGTTCAAATCCTGCTTCGTTCAAAATTTTTATACGCTTTTTAAATTTAAGTTTAGGCAACTTATATGTTTTACATTGATCAGTATACATATATTGATCACAATAACAGAGTTTAAATGTTGTACTGTCCTATTATTCAGTTCAATAATTGCCTGGGTATTGTAAGCGTCCGCATAACGTTTTGGCAGTTAATATAAATCGTTTCTTATCGATAAGCGTACGTATGTTTAGTATATTTTGTATACATATATGGACATATCCGCTCTAATTCAATACGTACTTTCTTATACGTCGCCGAAAGTATTTTTGGTTATAATGAAAATAAGGAGAATGTTTTGATAACATTATTTAGTTTTATTCTATATAAATAATAATGATAACAGAAATAATCAATCAACCTCAAAGTAATAAAATAATTGGAAGGGAAGAAGTACGGAAAAAAATATATAAATGTTTCCCGCCAATTGTCTGTCATGTTTTACAAGTGGATTACATTTTTTTATTTAATAATAATATTGTGGCAAACGGGGTATATGGTGTTATTTATATGATTATCCAGAAGTGGAAGTCAGAAGTGGAAGATAATAAATATGCTTAGGTGGCTTAGGCACTTCTCGAGAAAAAGGGGCCTTAATTGACTTTTTAAACGGTGATACTAAACAGGGTTTAGTAAAAAGCATAAAGACTTCCTGGAAAGCATGTGTTAAGAGGTTTATGACTATAGACGAGGCGAAAGAGCACTACGTCCTTTCCAGCTGCGCTCCTAGGGATAAAGTGTGAAACTTTCTCTAATAAAATATATTCTTCTCATATCTTGGTAATGTCACTATTTGTTCTTATCAATTTTCATGGTTGATAAAAACAATGAGTGCCATCAATGGTGGCACTATTCATATAAAAATGCCACGTTTACTATGACGTGTTAAGAGATTTAATTAAATTCAGATAAGCGATAAAAGATAAGTTATAAAAGGTCAATATTTATGAGCCACTGAGTCCTTTATTAGATAAACATTATTAGATAGTAGTGAACGCGATTTTTTACACTTGACTAGATCAAGTGATTGATGACGTATGCAAGCAACACTCCTGCGTATTAACAAATACTCTAGTATGATCTGCCTTGTCACATAGAGTGCTACGGACAAGATAAGCCTAAATGTAATGGATACTGCTTAATAGATGCTTAAATAACGCTGAAACGTAAAAAAATAGTTATTGAAATGAATATAATTAAAAAAAGAGCTTTTGGTTCGATTATAAATTAACTCAGTGTCAGATATTACTTCAACAAATAATTGCTATGATTTTACTATATGTAACATTGTTACTTATTCCTTGAGAAGGAAGTTAAAGATCATATTTGTTACTTTATCTTTATATACACAAACTAACTAATTATTAACTTATATTACAAGAGTTACTTTGAAATATTTGCCTTTAACCTTATGTGCCTCGTCCAAATTCTAGTTTCTAACTAGAAATGTTCTAAACTGCTACCAAGTGCTATCTGGGTTCTTTAGGTTTAAATTAGTTTCAGGAATCAAGTATGTGGGAGTTCAATTAAGCTTTTTAACTTTTTTTATACCTTATATAGGTAATTTAAGTTTTTGAAAAAAGTTGTCTTACTGTCTTACTGAAATAATATCTATATTGTGTTTCTTTGATCTAATATGTTTCCCATTTCTGACCGTTATCTTTGTTTTGATATACTTTATTTCAGTAAGTATCCTGAGTTTTTACTATTCAACATTCCTCAAATAGTACAAGAATATTTTTTAGTTTGTTTTAAATTTAAATATAATTTTAAGAAACATATTAATAGATATTTTCCCCGTACCAAGTACTCAATATATACAAACTTCATATATATTCATTGACGTGGTTACTTCAACTCCTTATAACCTCATCTAATCCAAAGAAATCGTGTCATTCACACCCGCTTCTACATTACATTAGATTACATTCCTCGTAAAGTGCGCCATTACGTGGGCCGTAAATAAAAGTGACTTGTTGAGTCTAATAGAAGAATATTTAATATCCATTGATAGGTTTTAATGCAGATTCACGCTTTACCCACGCAACGCGGGTATACTATTTTATTTTTCATGGAATTTTCCAGACAGAACAGATTAATGTTAAAATAAATATAATTATCTTTTATTTTTCGTCGTCCTAGTTATACAAATATATACAATACCTTACTATTTATCGCCTGTAGTAAAATAGAGACGTAACCATTACAATTGTTAGGATTTCGACTACTTTTTAAATAGTAAAAAAATAAAAGAAATTCTTTAGTAACACGTATATTAGTATACGTAAAATATGAACGTTTGTTATTATTTCAATGTATATAATTTATAAAATTTATAATAATTATAATTTATAATCAATTTAAAATTGTTTTCTTTTAAATTGTTTGAAAATAATCAATTGTCCTTCATATCACTAGACATTAAATGATTACTCACTACATAAAAGTAATTCATTCCCACGTAAAAGTATTACGTTTTTTGTATTAAATTGAATTATCTATTAAGGCAAAGTCAGTTTCGGAAGCCAGTAAATAAATACCATAGTTGGCAACTACTCTAGGTAATGGGACATTGGTGACATCATATTTTTTTACGGGGATAATATACAATAACCGTTACGTTTGGTCAATGGCATTATTTCTTCGAATTCTATAATTTACGAGCAGCAGGGTGTAAATAAAAGCTCATATGTAGTTTTATCACAACGTTATTAAGTATACAAAATATTAGAAATACTGCCTAGTTTTACCAAAAAAATAGTTGAAGTATAGAATTTCAGAATCAATGTAGTACCTTGAATTAGAAATATAACAAAGTAAGTCTAGCTTTAATAAGATTAAGGACAAATTTCGTTGTTTAACAAGCCATAAAGAGGTAAGGAGTCCTTCAATTTTGATTAAATGTAGCTATAAACTGTCTGGATGATCTGATCAAAGTAATAACCGATAGATAAGTTTTATTATAGGTACTGACATGAGAAGGTACTTTTACTTACTGTATTCATTTATAAAACGACAGTCTTATTACAAATTACGAGATATAAAACCAAAATTAACGTTAAAATTATGTATTTTGTACATTTCCACTTGTATGTTTATTGTATTCACGATGTATCCTATATATAGTAATATGGAAGCCAGGAGGAACAGCTATTACTGCTCTATTCTCTAATTATTTGAAACTTAACGGCGACCTTTTAACGCGATGGCTGTGAAGTCGTTTCCCAATCAGGGGAATAAATTTAGTAATAATTTTTCACTCTACTGATTGGAAACTAACCTACAATGGTCGTCTCCACAGTAAGATGCTGTGGCGCTGCATAAAATGACGTCATCTACATTTTATTAGCTTGACGCTGTATAGCAGGGTATGCAGGTAGCTTAGTGTTAATATAATCTGTGGGACCTATCATGGCGTCACTTTGTCGGTTAACATTAGAGAAATTGCAATGTTTAATATTTTTATTTACTCGGTCTGGTAACAAGGCATAATCGCGACATTAAATTCCGCTCCTCAAATTTTAGGAATGTCATATGGGTTCTCAGATTCATTCTGCCCTCCCCCCAACCTCCCCTGTTTTGTGCAGGATACACTGTGAAAGTAAATAAAAACTGAATGACTTTAACCAACTAGCCAGATTTTTATAATAGATTATAAAAATGTATTCTTTGTTGCAATTCGAAGAAGAGTTAAAATAGTAGCACACAAGAAGTAGGTACTCGAAAACTGCAACTGCACTTCGACTGCAATCGTTCGAGCAAATTTGAACATCTTGAGCTTTATAGAGTCCAACTTAGTTACAGTACAATAAATTCATCGTACGTTCATTTACTTTAATCTAAAACATTAATGTACCTACATTGTTATAAATAATTTACATTAAATATGTTTTGCTTATATTTAAACTAGTATTAAACTCGTATCCATGGCTTATACTATACGATGCGTTTTACTTTTTGATGGACAATAACAATAATTGCAAAAATTCTAACATGACTTAAAAAATATAAATATGTCTTTTTTAATTATTTTGCTTATTAGTGTAAACCACATTCAAAATTGACACGCACACAAGGGAAGCCACTTTATTTTATGTTAGCTATGTTATATATTGTTTAGGGAAGGCAGGAAATCATGGTGAAAAATCAAGTTTTCTTCTTTGCTCTATATGGAATAATGCAAAACAATTCAGTCTTAACACACTTTCTTAATTATTAGAAAAATAAGCATTCTTTTTTTTAAATTACCTTTATTTCAGTTAGTTTAAAAATAAAAACATTTGTCTTGTTACAACCAACAGTATGTTAAAGGTTACACGAATTACTCATAATCATCGAAGTAAATAGTAAATTCAAATAAAGCAACATAATAGTTTGCTCTAGTCACTCACTAAACATTAATCAATTTATAAAATTAATGAAGTAACTGTGTTCGGGTTATGTTACAGCAAGTAGGACATTGTATAAAATATAACGCTACCTATACATGTATGTATATACGAGTAGATCAATTTTATATCGTCTAGGTAATTTTACTAGTATTTGGGTCAGTCTAACTTTGAATACAATGCATTATATGTAGTCACTCTATCGGCCTCATCTTATTGATATCTTCGAACCTATTAAAATCAATACGTAGCAAACACTTGCCAACCGCTACCCTCTATATAATCCCATTATTCAGTCCGCCGCCTCTGGATTCCTTGAATTTGGGGATCCCGAACAATTGCTATGAGAAATAAATGTATATGTATTATGCTGTATTATTGGTATACATTCCAATTTGTATTAGAAGTTATTGTAAGTATTTTGTTTTATCAAACAATAAAGTGTGGGCATAATATATTTTAAAAGAACTGATTAACCACGATATTTTTTATTGCGCTGACTACGTGAGTTGAACGCCGAATTAGGATGCCCAATTTAGGATCGTTGCCGCTTTTCGACCTTGCACAAGATGATTATCATTTGTATTGCTATAAAACGGCTGGGTACATCCATGTGTTATAATTGCAACTGAAATATGCCAGGTGAAACTCGGCCGGCATGTGCGCATCCATCTTCTGCATCTTCTGTCGTTTGAAGCGGGTTTCACTTGCGTTTGTATCAATAGAAACGAGTTTATCGATACAAGTGCATTCTACTTCCACACAATACAATCTGTCACTGCGCACCGAAACGAGCAAAAATACATTTGTACGCTCAATGAAAATTCCTGTACAAAGAGCCATAGTTAATGGCATAATATATAAAAGAAAAAAATTAAAAGTGGAATAATCAATGTTAATAGACTATTGAACTCCAAATGCAAACTTTTCGTTACCCATAATAGCGAATTGAAGTAGAAATAGATTTTAAATAGCGGTGATGCATGTATTTTAAGCAAAGTTACTTAAAACTTCAAAGATATTAACTACAAACACATAACCTGCAATTACCTAAGTAAGCTAAATGTAATTAGAAATATAAATGTTTATTTTTTTTCAATTAAAGTATTGAAACAATGTTCATTAACGTGGCTTTCGGGTATTGAAATTCAGTAGATATCGTAACGTAATACCGTAAGTTGTGTGTACCTAATACCATATGTGTGCATGTATCGAGCCTACTACAAGTAAATAAGTACAAGTAGGTTTGTTGAAAAAACATTGATATTTTGATCAAAAATATCAATAATGTCAATAATTATAGCTAAATTATTAATTCCAAAACCTTAAAGCAAATATTACGTTCCCTTCCGAAATTATTGCTACCCAGTTTGCTTAAAATAAAACATTAAAATGGCTGTGTTGTTTTTGATGCGATTATTATTTTTGTTAAAATTATTGTTCTGGTAATTACTTTCATTTTTATTAAGAGTTTTGTTTAGAGTGGAAAGTTATAAATTCTATAATATTTATGAAGTCATTACATTTACTAAAAAAGTATAGATTTCAGTAATTATAATCTACCAGACATAGAACAACATACTATTAGATATTTATTTAGATATTTTTTCGTTATTGATGATTGATGGTGTTCTGTTATATAAAAAGGAACAGTTATAAATTGAAATTTCACATTACTTAGTAGTCCACCAGATAGTTCAAAAGAGTATGGAAGGCGTATCGTTAAAGTACTAAAAAACACCGAAAACTGAAGCGCAACGCTCACAATTCCGATTACTATTATATATATGTTATTGCAGTAATCTTGCGGCTATAAATTCAATGATAGAACATAGTAATGAGATTTAATGTTTGTTAACTACTTAATATTAAGTATGCTTAGTATAATGTTTGTTAACTCTGAATTGAAGAAAAAACCGGGTGAGACATAAGAATTAATATTACTCTCCAAATGAGAGTCGTCTACTCTGCATATAGATAAAAATTACGATCTAGTGATGATTATTTTCAGACGAAAGCTTGACTTATTATCCACTTGTGCCGATTGAGACAAAATATTATATAAAAAGAAATAATATTTTTTATACTTACATGGAGGGAAACATTTTTTTTTACTATGAAGTTATCTATTCTTACATATATTTACTATCTATTTAATGTGTCTTGTAAGGCAACATTAAATCATTGAAACATCCTTAGTGTTCGGTTTTACACAAACAATTATAATTGAAGTTGGTAAATCGTGACTTTACGGTGGTTACAGAGTGGGTTGAACTACTGGGAAACCATTAATAATTGACCAGTGCTCGTAATAATGGAATGAATTTTACACTTGATTGATGCACAGTAATGGCTGCTTCGGTTACTGTTGACATTTGAAAATTAATCTTATTATCATTATTGTTGTCATCATTGTGTTTAACTAAAGTTTGTAAAACGTTATAATAAAGTTCTATTAACAAATTGACTGCAATTCTATATGTATGTATAGATTTATGGTTTGTATTTACTGGTTATGCAAAGAAACTTCGCCACTTCATTTTCAATGCCTGGTTGTGTATAAATATATTGATATATTAGTGTTGGGAACAAAAATTATCATTTATCCCAATGTTGAAAGTTGTTTAAATTTTATAGACTAAATTATATGTAGTTAGCACCAATTAACACTAGTTACTCTTTTGTATTATTTGTTCCTTTTTTTATTATAAAATTCAGAGAAATAATATTTAGTAACAATGCGCGACAGGATGTTGGTTTGATGCACGACAGGATGTTGGTTTGATCTCCTTCGGAATTAAATGTTTCTTATTAGGTATGTCTTCGCTCTGGTAATAAACCAAAGCGTCTTAAATTCGGCAGAAAGTGGAAAACGTACCATAACCCTAGGTTCTCAAGTTCCCTCTGCCTACCCTACCATGTGCGGGATTCAGCGTGAAGCTGAAAGAAAAGTAATCTAAGCATTTATAGAAGTAATATCTGAAAACAATCGAGTGAAAGGAAAGCAAATTTCTTTGTTTATCTACTACTCATAAATATTCGGCACGCGCGTAAGCTGTCGTATAAAATATATTGTGGTATATCGTTATTATTCTGGTCGTAATGGGATAATTGAAAGCTAATAGATTCTATAAGAATTCTTAAAATGGATATACTTTATGTAAATATAACGACTAAATATTGTAAGTTATAAAAAATTTTCTGAACAATATACCACGGTAAGTATTGTATTACGTTGGGATTGGCAAATAGAAAACTGATTCAGAAATAAAATCTGAATTTATCACATTTATAAATAGGTTAAAGTATGTACATTTTGCAAAATTTTATCTGAATTAGTTTTAAAAATATTGATTAGCCTTAACCAACTACTGGAATGGGATCTTAAAATAAATTATCAGTTAAATTTCATATAACATTTTCAAGATTTCTGTTTTAATAATTTCAATTTAATATTTGTATCCAATTTCATTAAAATCAGTTCAGACGTTATGATAAAATTTACAAAAAGATATAGCGTTTTTACTCAAGTGTAATGTGAACTTCTCAATTGAAGTGTTAAACCTACGTTTAACCATATTAATGCACGGATTTCCATTATGCTTCGCTCAACCTTTTAAGAATATTCCAATAATTAAAAATGTAATGAATATGTTAATTTAGTAAATTCTCTAGTCAGTTATTATGTTCTATAACGGAAAACTAGTATCGGTTTTTTACTTCATTTTTTTCATGCTGTATCCCGTATATAACAAATTAAAGAAGAAACTCAGAAACTTAGTGTCAAAACACTCCATTTCCATTAAAATACTTCCATTCCCCTCATACCGCAGAATTCTAGAGGCATTTCGTGTTAAGTGGTGGACTTTACGTCGTTATCATAACGAAGAAATAAACTTATTAAATTTTTCTTTTTCTCGAATGTAGTGGGGATCGAACATACAACCTATCACGTTTACTGTCGTACGCTTGTGCGCTGGACCGAGAGAGGCCTTAAAACGATCATCATAATGATTTAATTTTATTACACTTTGCCTAATTTTTTTATTATATTTAAGTTAGTAATTTAAATTCAGTTTAAATTACTTACTACTTACATTATTTAAATATATATATTTAATCAGTTTAGGCCTGGATCTTTTCCATACAATTTTGCTATTATGCCCGGTCACAGTACGACCATTGCGCTGGTTAACATATCGGGTGACATTCATCCTGGTTTCATATCCATATAATCATCAAGTTAGTGATGATTTTGCTTGATTTATTTATAAGCTCTTATTTTCATTATTTATCAAATATTTTTGTCGTAATATTTCTTTCAATGTACGCTACAAGATCTTCCAAATACTGTTACTACACTGAATTCAGAACTGAATAATATTATAATACGTAATATTAATTTATGCTTAAAATAAATCCAATAAGCAATCATAATAGGTTGTTCAAGACTCGTCTCTAAAATTACTTTAAATTAATTGAAAATCATTTATGATGTTTAATAAAATCATTTATTCTTGATGGAACAAATGTCCCTTTTACAGATTAAGTAAAAAGATGATATTATTTTGGATCAATATTTATCTTGGAAGTCCTTGATTAGTAAGGTGAGAAATATTTGCAGCTGTAGCGTTGACTACGTATTTTTTTTACCTATTTCTACCAAGATTACGGAGGCACAATCCCTCCTAGTATTAATTCTTGAATATGTTGATAGTTGTTATCTAGACTTAAAAGAGAAGCAATTAAATAAGCTTGAGTGTCAAAATCCAAAATATTTGCTTATGGTTCATATTTGGATTTCGACTTTGCCGGAATAATCACGTTTTATGTCTGTTTTATATTGTTCTCTTTTCTTCATACTCATATTACCTTTCATATCTTAAAGAATAAGTTGAGTTTTACGTGAATCACATGAAATTCCATTATTCTTCTTCATACAAAAATATTTTTTCTAGCAAATGCGTCCACCTATGTTATTCCTTATTAAAAACCAAAAAGCAAAACCTATACAAACTTAATAAAAAAGGCTAAAAGATTAATATTCAATACTAAGTATGTTGTTCTTCTTTTTTCTGGCATTAATCCCGGCGTGTCATGCCAGGCCTTCCTATTTAATTTACTTCACTTTGCACAATCTTTTAGGTCTCACTCCAAGGGTCAGACATATCAAGGCACTTGTGTCCGACATAGTTCCTAGGCCAGCGCGATAATCTCAGCTAACGACCGACCATCTCAGCCGACGTTCTTGGTGCTATCCGCTATGTCACGGACTCCAAGACTCACTCATTCACTTCGAATGCGGCAGCGAATGCTGGCCAGCACTGTCTCGGACCACACACCTTTGGAAATAGGGGTAACGCAACTAAGCCGCCACTGGTGTGGCATCTTTCCAATGTTCAAGATATAATTAAAAAGGTCAGTAAGCATGAGCACACAAAGTGAGCCCAATGATTTCCACGCTTCGATCGGAATATCGTCAGGCACCACCGCTTTTCCGTTCTTCATGCCTCAAAGACAATTCCGACTTTCATCAAGTGTTATTGAGGCAACAAGTCCGAGGTTAGGCGGTAGGTCGTGATGAAGATGCAAAGATGCTGAGTGCACAGATGCTGAGTTCAGCAGCCCTAGGAATCTTTGATGCAAAGACATTTTGCGATATCTTGTGTTGCTTTATCCCGGCCACGTGCCAGTTTGTATATGAGCTTTTGCTCCTCCAGAACTTCTAGCTTATCATATAATAATAATAAATTCTCACTGCGGGCTCTGACTGCTGCCAGATATTTTGCTGGCACGTTTCGCTACTATGTACTCCAGTCTGTCTTCAGGAGAGTTGGATTTTTGCCATGTCTTAAAGGCACCCTTCTTTTCACGCCTTATCACGCCTTATCATTTCCTCCTGCACCTTATCATTCCACCACCATGTCTTCCTGTCGATGACACATCCTCCCTTAGAAACGCCAAGAACTCGTCTGCCCGCCGCAATGATTGCCAATTGAGCACGATCCCAAGCATCCTGAGCAGTCTCAGTGTTAGTAGTAAGATTTCAGCTTTTCACCTCTGCCAGGAAGTCGGTCTGCATCGATCCATTCAGCAACTACCACTTCATCTGAGACCTACGTTTCTCGGCTACTATCTTCTTTGGAGTGATGTTAACGTTGTCCATGGCAAGAAGACGTTGTTGGGCTATCAAGCTTTCGCCTGAAATTACCTTACTTTTGAAGTTAGTAATCCCGCTTAAATGACACCGTCTGGTCAACAAGTAATCAATTTCCATTGAGTGGGACCCACTTTTATACATGAGAAGGTGCAAAAGATCCTTTTGGAGGAACGTATTCACGACGACCAGATCAGACGCAGTACAGGTTTTTAGAATATTTTCTCCCTTTGTATTGCGAAGACCGTGTCCAAAGCCACCGTGAACACGACTATACGTCTCTGCTGTCCTTACCGACGTGACCGTTTAAGTTCCCCCCAACTAGGATTACTTCGATAGGTGGTGTAGCAAGTAGAACCTCTTCATATTTTTCCCAGAATGATTCCTAAACGGCCACGCTACAGCCCCTCTGGGGAGTGTAAGCACTGATAAAGTTCGTGGTAGTGCCCTCAATCAGTACCATTACGCCCACGAAATAAGTTTGACAACTTTTTCAAATGGTACCTTACTACTATAATCCCATTTAGTTCTAAAATTGACATTGACTACTTTTCATTTATATAATTTTATAAATTAGTGAATGACAATAAAACATAAAGTAAGAAATACAGTAAGAAATAAATAAAAAAAAACATAAGGTAAGGCAAAGCACGGTGGTGAGTTCCGCCACTCAACACGCAATGCCTCAAATTCGGCGGAAAGTGGGGAACGGAAGTAGTACGGAGTGTCTTAACATTAGGTTTTCGGTTTCCCTGTGCCTACCCTGCCTCGCGCGGGATATAGCATGAATCTAAAAAAAAAGAACTGAAGTGAAAGGGTACATTTCATTACGGTAGAAAAGTAGAGAAATAAAAAACAGGCGAATTCGAGGAATTCCGTTCGTTCGCTGCGTTTAAGCATCTTATTCCTTATTCAAATAAATAAGATAGATTCGATGAACGTTTTATATAGATGAAAATTATCCCTTTTGTCATATCAAACAAAGGATATTTTGGAAAATATCGCAGTTATAAAATATGGGAGCAGAATGATCGACACGTGTAGCTTGGTACACCCTACGACTCGTGGGCCTCAGTGCATATCGTGTACCTATGAGTATAATTATTCTTCTTCTTCTTCTTCCTGGCATTAATCCCGGCTTGCTGTGCCAGGGTCTGCCTTCCTACTAAGCCTACTCCACTTTGCACGATCTTTTACGTCCTCAGTAGTTAGACCATTGGCTCTCATGTCCTGCATCACGACATCCAACCAGCGCTTCCTTGGGCGTCCGGGAGGTCTCACTCCAGGGACAGATATATCAAGGCACTTGCGTCCGACATAGTTCCTAGGCCGGCGCGCAACGTGACCATACCATCTCAGGCGACGCTCTTGGAGCTTATCCGCTATGTCACGGACTCCAAGACTACCTCGAATGAATGTGTTACGTATGCGGTCAGACTGCTTTACGCCGCACATCCATCTCAGCATCTTCATTTCCGTGACACGAAATTCCTGAGTGTGCCGAGATAGTACTGGCCAGCATTCGCTGCCGTATAAAAGAACCGGTCGAACGATGCTCTTATATATCAGCCCCTTGAGTTTGGTTGGTATTTTGCGATCGCAGACCACACCAGTGACCTCCCGCTATTTAGCCCAGGCAGCGCTTATCCGACCGTGAACGTCGTGATCGATGCCTCCAGACTCGTGCATAACGGATCCGAGGTACCTGAACTTTTCCGACTTAACGGCTGGATCAGTACCTATATGGATAGTGCTCGAGTCCGGTCTCCCGCAAGCCATGTACTCGGTCTTCGACACATTTAGTTTAAGACCGCCGTTCTCAAGCGTACCATTCCAGAGGTTCACTTTACGCTCTAGCATCAGCCGGTTCTCTTCAACGAGTGCTATGTCATCGGCATACATCATTAGCCACGGAGGCTGGTCTTGGATGTGAGCCGAGACAGTATCTAGCACTACGTTGAATAAGAATGGGCTAAGAGCTGAGCCCTGGTGAACCCCTACTGTAATCTGAAAAGGTATGGTGTCGCCAACAGCAGTCCTAACCATGGAAGCGGAATTGTGATACATATCTTTGATAATCTCAATATAGGCCTCAGGGATCCCTTTCAAACGCAATGCCCACCAGATACACTGACGAGGCACACAGTCAAAGGCCTTCTGCAGATCTAAAAAAGCCACATGCAGAGCTCTCCTCTTTTCCCTGTATGCCTCCATCAAAGTTCTGAGGGCAAAAATGGCGTCCATAGTACCCGATCCAGGCTGAAATCCATATTGAGACTCAGAGACAGTACACTCTCGGCGGAGCCTGATATCGATAATGCGCTCGAAGAGCTTCATGGTGTGACTCATAAGCTTAATGCCCCTATAACTACCACAATCTTGGACACTGCCCCTTCCCTTGTAAATAGGGGTAATAAAGCTAAGCCGCCACTGGTGTGGCATCTTTCCAGTGTTCAAGATATGGTTAAAAAGGTCAGTAAGTATGAGCACACCAAGAGAGCCCAACGATTTCCACGCTTCGATCGGAATTTCGTCAGGCCCCACCGCTTTTCCGTTCTTCATGCGTCGAAGGCAATTCCGAGTTTCGTCAACGGTTATTGGGGCAACAAGTCCGAGGTTAGGCGGTGGGTCGTGATGAAGACTGCACAGATGCTGAGTGTTCAGCAGCTCCTGGAAATAGCTTCTCCATCTCTCCTTCACAGAAGCCTGATTACAGAGCAACGTGCCCTGGGAATCTTTGACGCAAAGACATTTTGCGATATCTTGCGTCGCTTTATCCCGGCCACGGGCCAGTTTGTATATGAGCTTCTGCCCCTCCGCAGTTTCAAGTTTATCATATAATGGTGATAAACTCTCACTGCGGGCTCTGGCTACAGCTTTTTTGCTGACACGTTTTGCTACTATGTACTCCAGTCTGTCTTCAGGAGATTTGGATTTCTGCCACTTCTTAAAGGCAGCCTTCTTTTCACGAATCACCTCCTGCACCTTGTCATTCCACCACCATGTCTCCCTGTCGATGACACGTCCTCCCTTAGAAACGCCAAGAACTCGTCAAGAATTATTATCTGGACAAATTTTCTTATAATAACTCTGTAGGGAGAGCAGACGGCCTCAAAGACGGCCCTTGGTTCGAGTCCAGAATTTTCCTTTGCAACCATTTTTTTTTTCTTTTTTACGTTATTTAATTTGTATTTATGTATAATTTACAAAGAGCATGATTTCTAAAAAGTAACAGAGCAAAATTATAACTTAAAATATTTTATAATGAGAAAGTTTATAAGTAAGTAGTTATTTCCATTCGACCACACGGGTGGAGCCGGAAGCAAATGATAGGTATTATAAAGTAGTTGTAAATGTAACTTCCAGGTCAAAGACGCTTTATGCATTTACAACTTATTTTTAAATATATATTTATGCAATAGGTACCCGTAGGTAACATACGGTGTTGCAACCGGAATCATAATATTTATTTAATGATAAATAAACAGTAATAATATATCGATATAGCTAACATATCGTCTACTCGTTAGATCTTGCAGTTTATCTTTAGGTTATGGTTACTATATATACATGTTTGTTATATTAGTGTTTATATTCAATGATATTCTTATTGAGGTGACTTGTGTTGGTGCCTTTGAAGTAAATATGTGTACAACAAGGTGATTTATATCTCCCTTCATGTTTCACAAGACGTTATAAAGTGATAGTTTACTCCATTTTTAGATTTTCAAACAATAACATAAAAATACCTCACAATGACATCGTTAAGTGGACCTAACAGGAACTTTAAATAATCTACTCGTATTATGTCTTATGCTGGAAGAGCTTTAAACTCCATATACGTCAAAAGGGGCGAGGTGTTGAATGCTACAGATATATGTGTTGACGAATGTACGAGGATATAATATTTGACAAAAATTTTCATTATTTCCATGTGAACACACGTAAGCACAAACAGCAGACAAAAACAAATACTATTTACGATTAATCATTATTTATGATGACACTTATAAAATAAAAAAAAAAAATGTATATTTTTAGTTTTAAAGAACTTTTATTTATTATTTTAAAGTTTTCTTTATATTCAACTTTTTTAAATTTACTTTACTTGATTATATTTAATATCTATCCATAAGGATTACAGAATAGGTTTTATGTCAGTAACTTTTGGACAACTTTTTCAGGATGAAATGGCTTTTGACAAAATATGGTTTAAGATAGTTACGTCGTTAAATCTGGGATGTTTTTCGGGCAATACTCGGCTGATACTTTGATATCTTTGTTTTTAATTCCTGTTGCAATAAAATATTACACTAATCTTACGATATAATGAGTAATAAAAACTTGTATATACATTGTTATTTTGTTATATGTCTAATTACTAATAATTGCATCAGCCATAGGAACGATAAAAGTGGTTGTCCCACAAACGGCGCTGAGGGCTTTGTATGGTTGAAAATAATAAGCAGAAAATTATACTAAAAGCGAACTTAAGATATAACGACATACAAAATTCACGGAGACAGGAAAACAAGAAAAAAGTTGCAATACCCCTTACAGTACGAAATATTGTAATAAAAAAATTAAGTAACTCATTTTTTCAGAAGAAAGCTCAATATTTTCTCAAACTACGGAAATATTTTTGCTTCCTCCCTCAGCTATATCATGTTATGTGGATGGCAAAAAGCGTCTGAATATTTGAGGCCGTCGTGCCGCAGTGGTAAAGCAAGTGACAGTGAACCCCACCATTGTAGTTTCGATTCTCACTTGGGGGTATGAATTACTTAATATTTTTATATTTTCGCTTTGGTATCAAGATAAAGGTCAGTATAAATAGATATGACAGCCATTTCCCATGCAATGTCTTGCCAAAGTCTAAAAATGTCAAAAGCTGATGGAAAGTCGAGAACGGAATGTCTTACGACTAGGTTCTCTCTATTTACCCTGGAATGTGCGGAATATAGCGCGAAGGTACAAAACGTATATGTCATAGTTATTTTTTATTAAGTTTTTACTGCTTGGTCACTTATTTTTTTCTATTTTTGTACAGTGATAGCCTTAACTTTATCGTTCACTGTTATTAAATAGAAAATAAAAATAAAATATTATTAATTGAATATGCGACGTTGCTGTCCATACAAGAGGAGTGCTCCGGTTGTCAAAAAGCAGTATAAATCAGTTCAGGCCAAGGAAACGATGCGCTATCCCTGACAGACAACGTCACATCTACATTATACGTATATGAACATATACAAATACAAAGCTTAGCTTAGATCTCGCAGACTGTACATAGTTAAGCAACAATGCTCGAGTAAAATCGCGTAGAATCTATTTAATACTATTTCTAGAGAGGTATTTGAAATGAAATTGAATTGAAAATAAAAAAAGTAATTTTCAATAACCAAAATATATTTATAAAATTGTTAATCATTGAACATAGTTTACAGTTTTATCTTTTTGACTAAGTCTTGATTATCAAGGAGTCTTGGTCGAGGCTTAAAAGGAATATTAAACAGTATATGAAAGAAAAACAATGTTATATAAACAGTGTATGTTATAAATCATACAAAAAATAAAATTCATTATTTATTTAAATTTTGAGGTTCTTAACAAAATCTAATATTCATAAGTACTTATAATAGATTTTAAGTAAAGCTTTTCTTTATTAGGTATATGTATCGCTGTATCTGTAGGCATATACAGGGAGTAGAGAGAGAGAGAGACCATAGAACCGAACATTAGAATCGATGGATAGTAAAAGATAAACTTTTGTTTTCCTAAAGCAGGGACTTAAATTATTGACAAGAACGGGGGCCGAACCCACAACCATTGCCTTAACAGACATAGTTGTCGCCACAGTACAATATATTTCAAGTATTCAGTATCCACAAGTGGATATACGACATATTTAATATAGAGTCGAAAGTATTAATGACACAAGTATTCATATAATACACTCTGAACTTTGTAAAACAGAAAAAGTCACGTTTATATGCCACGTTACGAGACAGTTAAGCGATCTTGCTAACTTGTCATTGTTACGAGTTGGAGTTACGCAATTTCAGTATTCTAGTAATTTTTTATTCAATACAGCAATTTTTTTTTACATTTCTTATGAATACCTAAAAGTATATTTTACTTATAGAAATTCTACTATACTCTTAATAACCTTATTCAGAATATATAATAGGCAAATCAAATAGTAAGCGCTATTATTATAATAGGATTAATTATTTTATTAGAACTACTAAATCAATGGTTATAGGAAATTGACATTGACTACAGATTACTACTCCTTAAATATATTTTTGAAAAATCCTTCTCCAGTACACTTTACTCACGTATAATATTAAATACACCTTCACTTTGTGTTAAGTGTAAATCTACAATATTTTTTAAATAAAAGTATTGTAAATTTACACTTAATCAATGTAAAACACAAAATAAAAATTTTAAAAAATAGCTGCAGCTCTCAATTTTTATAGGTAATATAAATACTGGCAGTAAACCGTCTTTGGCTAGCCAAGTACGTGAGTGTGTTGAGCCATTTTATTTGCGAAAACTCTTCTATCTTCATTTATATATGTCTTATATCAGTTATCAGTAAATTCATCTAACACATCTTTTTTTATTTAAAACCGATGAAGACTACTTTTTTCGGTCTTTTCTTTTATATTTTTAAAATTTTAAAAACAAAAATTGTAAGAATTCCAGCTAGAGAGAGAGAGAGAGGGGAGAGAGAGAGGGGAGAGAGAGAGAGAGGGGAGAGAGAGAGGAGAGAGAGAGAGAGAGAGGGGAGAGAGGGGAGAATCGTGAGATTGTCCTCAAATTTTGATAAATGTCGCGTTTAGTTTGACGACAACGCGACATTTATCAAACGCAAAGTTCGGCGATGACTTCCGCCACTCAACACGCAATACCTCAAAATTAGGCGGGAGAGAGTGGGAAACGGTGTCCTAAGTCTTCACTAAGTTCCCTCTGTCAAGCTAAAAAGAAATTGAAATCTCTTAAAATCAAAATTAAAATATTCTTTATTCAAATAGGCATGCTTTTGAATTATTTACTTTATTACACGAGTATTTAATTTTGTATTTTACATACAGTTATTTTACATACATTTTTAGTTATGCTAAAATATTCCTTAGGTATCATATCGGTAAATAATAGAAATCCCTTTTATTAAAAGATCTGGCGCAGTAAATCTCTTTCTATAACAAATTGTCAACCAAGCTTCTAAGAAATATCTTGAGACTTTACTATAAAACGTTTTTATATTAAAATCGTTTGTTTGTGTTACTTTTATTTCATTTCTTGTGTATTAGAAAGTGAAATGATTCCCCAAAGCTTTATTTTTCAGACCTATTGAATTTTTTCAATGTAAATATATTTGCGGTATTTTAAAGGTTAAAATTTCCCTTTGACGCATTATTTATTATATATCTTATTCGAACATATACATACTTTGAAGATTAAATTCTTATATTATTCAATACGACTAAACAGATGTGATAGCGGAAACACTCGTTCAATAGATGGAAAGATAAGGGCCCTTATTGAAATATCCGCTCAATTGGCGCAACCGCCGCTATCAGTACCTACGGTGGTATAGATTTATATTGCTATCGATGCTACTTTCATAGCTTTTCTTATACTCTGTGGAGATAAATGACCTGTGACATATGATGCGACACGCGGCATAAGTAGTAATACGCTTCGTTGGTTTAAGCTTCCCTGACGTGTGTTGAAAATATTCCATTTTTGTTTAACGATGTGTAAATGTTAAACTATGTAATATTCGGCTACTATGAAACTAAGGAACGGAAATATCGATGATGTGTATGGATTGTTTAACATTAGGTTCCTAAGCACCTTGGTAATATTATATAATTTTATTTTTAGGAGTGCCGAAATATGGCTTACATATATTCATATTTTTTTATAATGAAAGAAGAATTATGGAATAACTTTTGGGTGAGATGTTAAATATATTTCTTATCCTAATAAGCAGACAACCTTTATTTTTTCATTAATTTCTGTCGATATTATAAATATTATTTGCGCGCTGATCACTATTTATATGAAATAAAAATATTTTTTATTTATAAAGATTCCCCGAGATTATACCGGCCATCGTCAGTTCTACAGTCAAACGAAATCTACCTTGTTAATTTTACGCTTGTCACCGCGTTGTAGAACAGATAGGGGCGTACTATATATTAAGTACTATATGTTAAGACATTCGGTTTTCCACTTTAACATTTCATATTTGGAATATTTCATCATAATCATCCATCTCATTTACTCAACATCATATCTACAACACATCTGACAGCACCACAACGATCTATTTACTAAATAATTTTAATTAAGATACATTTTAATATTCATTTTCACTCGTGCAAATGCTTATATAAAGTACAGTTTCTTCCAAATTATGTAATCAGATACACAACGCGCCATATTTTTCTGGTAAATAGTTTTTGAGCACGTCTAACGTGCGCCTTTATCTCCATCGTTTGTTCGTTCATTATAGGGAAATAATCCCGCTGTTCCCCATGCACCGTCAATTCCGTGATATTGCATGTTGAGCGGCAGTACTAAACGCCGCGGTGTAAAATATTACAAATTGCACAATCCGTTTATACATATATCCCTACAAACGTAAATCAAATACATACTTTTAAAATCTTCATTATACTTTAGATTTAGACCTTCACATAAATCCAAAGTTGGCTTAATTAAAGAATTTAGAAATAAGCGTAAAAAAACCTTTGGTGAGTGAAATCTTGCCCGTATTTGATTATACATAAAATATACAAAATTTGCTTCCCTTTGTCGTAAGTTTGTTTTAATACGGTCGTTTCAACTTGATTCTATAATAGAATATCTATATCTCATTTAACAATATATATCTTATAATGCTTTATTAGTAGAAGATTAATTATTAGCTTCAAGTTAAGACATTTAATTTTATCTATTTTTCAACAAATTTGCACAGTACAGCATTGCAGTGCAATTTACATTGCAAAGATGTCATAGATACACTTATACGCTACGAGTCATTCATCATCATCATTTTTTAATATATTTTTCTTTATCCCTAAAATATATATGCTAAAAATTTTACATCATTTTGGGCACTTATTCAGCGCATGTCAGTTTCGAAATGTCAGTAATGAGGTTATCGTCAGCGGCAAATGCTTCTCGTGCACATTTTAACTGACACCGACAAGAAGGTAACTTCGTTTACGTGACAGATTATCGAACATTATAATGCACTTTTTATATTACGTTTGATACCTGATTTATACTCACCTTGACGCTGTATCCTGCACATGGCAGGGCAGCCAGAGGGTACTTGGGAACCTAGTGTTAAGACACTCTGTTCCACTTACGTTCCCCACTTTCCGCAGAACTTGAGGCATTGCGTGTTGAGTGGCGGAACTCAGCGCCGCGTTTTGCCTTGTACCAGAGCGAAGAAATGAAAACATTAAATATTTAAATTGAAAATATTAAATATTTAATTTCCTCGAGTGAGGTTCAAACCCACAACCTGTCGGTTACAGTCACACGCTTGTGCCGCTGCGCCTGATTTATTTAACAGCAATACGCCACGACAGGCCTGATTTATTTATTGAGTTATATTTATGTTATGTGATTAAAACAATATCGTCAAGCACTAACAATTATATATGTGGCTTGAAATCACGGGATGCTCTCGGTATATTCTTTGTATTGTCAAAGGTTGTGTTCAGCACTCAACATTGGTTATGGCGGTTTGGTCATGGCATAAGAGCATGTGCACTTAACCTTTAGACTTCTTATTTAGCTAACAGGGTCAAAGTTAAAAGGGTTGATGTGAATGACAGAGAACCCCTCCTGGGTCATTCATCAAGATGGGGGTCTCAAAAGGGTATATTTTTGGTCTTTTTCTCCTTTAATTATATATAAAAATATACTTATAGAAACATATATTCTCACAAGGCGCATTATAAAAATGAAATAGGCTTGCAGTTATTCTTATATATTATATATTGCCTTCAGATTGCGTTCACAAGGGGCTACAGAGACCACCAACGGCCTTTTTAAGTCTTTTTCTCAAGATCTATTTTTTTTCAACGAGGGGTGTTAGTACTAATATAGCATCTTTCGTTTCTTTGCTAGTTCATGCTTAAAACAGGATTGCAAACTGAATAATATATTAAGTTTGTTCAAGTATTATATATAGTCGATTATTCATGAGATTTCCACAATATTTGATATTTACAATTGTTAGAACAGATATGTATGTGCCTAAAATTTCTAATCAACATAAAAAAAATCGTTGAAATACCGTAACGCTATTTGCGTCAAGATTCATGAGTATTCTGTCCACATCTATGAGATCCGTATAAAACAGCACAAAAGTTGATGATTTAATATAGGCAATATGATACCACAGATGTGTTTCGAATTTATTTTTAGCTGTAACTAGACTTTGTCCAATACTGACAAAGTACGTAGTCACTTAGTTTGACAACGTTTGATCAGTGTTTCGTAACTGTTACTGTAATAAATTCGTATTGGAAATTTTTCTGGTTTTTATTATGCTGGGCAATCATGTAAATAGTAGAATAAAGATTTAATTATTTGAACCAAGGTAACAAAAACTTCAAAATTTTAAAAAGTACATTTTGTGGGTTTGTCTTTAATTTAATATGCATTAGATTTCTTTATCTTACATAACGCTCTTACCATTGCAACGGCTACTGACTACGTCATTTATTTCGCCTTGCTAACTGGAATGGAGAATGTATATTTTCTCGATCCTTGAAAATGTTTACACGTTTGCGGTTATCAGATTATCAGTGAGTTATAAGCTTCTCGGCTACTGAGTACGTAGCTGATTTTAGATTGTAGTTAATTTTTCGAATTTAATCCTTATTAGATTTGTAGTGATCATTTGACTTTGACCTTTTTATACTAATAAGCAAATATGCTCATAGTATTTAATGAATATTACTAATGCGGCTGCACTCTGCTCTGGTGAAGAGGGAGAAAAAAAATTTACTACGTTTTATTTATTTTAATTTATATACCTAAACAAAATTATTAAAAAAATATAAAACTATGACACGGTTTTAGTTACTTGAGTGTTATACTTGAAAAGCCGAATATATAACAGATAATTTATTCAGGAAATGGCAGAATTTTAATGGAAACGGAACGACTTAACACTAGGTTCCCTAACCTAAGCCTGGATAAAGCGTTCAAAATATAACAAAAGAACTTATACTAAATTAAAAATACGATCCGGTTGATAATGAAGAACTTACAGTATTAATATCATTATAGGTTTTGTATATTATTGTCAAAACAATCCAAAATTATTTATCATCAGAGTATTCAAAATTTACAAACTTGAAGACATTATAAGGGCAAACGGAAATAAGAACGCGAACGCCATACGGAGCATTAAATAAATTATTCCGTATTTAAAGAATGGGTCGCTCGTATGATGTAAAAGAAAATTATGAACACATTTGTAAAAATTTTCACGAAATCACGTTAATATTTATGACGAATAGTAAAAATTTTATTATAAAACACACTGTATGGAAGTCGTAAAACTCAATTTGTGCTTGGCTATTTTCCAATAACATGCATATTTGTATGTCTTCATGTAAGAATATAATAATTCATAGTAGTCAGTAGACAAACATCCTTTTTACTAAAAATCTTAGATGTTATCATGGTTCTGATTAGCAATTAATAAATATTTTTACTATTCTTTCCCTACCCCAGATGGGATCACTTTGTTTTCTTTCTGGCAAGACCTGTTTTTCTCAAGAACTCGAGAAAATATCAAGCTGAAATAATACTAAGCTGTAAGTCTCTTGAAACACAGAAAATATTAAACTTTAGAAATTTCACGCTTTTTGTGCTTCGAGAGACCTGCCTACAGTATTCGATACCTACAGTATTCGATACGGCCAAATGATAATGTATGAAATTGTATGTTAAAATTCAACTAGAAACGTGTATAGTCATTTAATTTTAGCGTACGGTAACGTAATTTTACTAATTTTATAAGTACAACAATTATTAAATTATTAAATTAAAACGGTACAGAACCTTCAGTACGAGGCCGGTTTGCAACTTCTACTCAATCAACAAAAATCTATAAAGTGATTATGGGTAACAAGGTATATTGAAAAAGATAATGAACAACAGTTAACATAACATTTATCTACCCACTCACTTACAAATTACATTGTATGTTGAGTGACGGAACTCAGAGCCCCGTGGTGGTTGTGGTTTTGTTTTGCTGCATGTGCAAAGAAATTAGATATTTTATAGAAAAATAGATATTTTAACTGAAAATGTTAAATATTTCATTCCCTCAAGTAGGGATCGAACCCACAACTTTAGGCGTTTAAGTCACATGTTTGTGCTCCTGCGCCACGACAGGCTACAGCCAGATTACAGTTGTCTAAAAAATATTTAACACAAAAATAATTCGTCGGCCGATGCGGGCTAATAATAATAAACACGTGTCAATTTAATCTAAAGCTAAATATTTATAAACCAAGTTTAACCAACTAGTTATTTATTTCTTCACGTTTTCAGCTTCTTATAATAATACTAGTTCTCGCGGTAGTGATATTTACACTAACTACACATGTTTATTAGTTTGACTTAACCTTGAAATTAAGCCCCGAAATGTTGCGTGTATTATTTTATAACTTCATACGTATTTAGTAATGATATTATAGTTTTTTATGGCAAAAAGACACTGTGTGAATGTAATTGTTTTCTAAAGTTTTATATAAAATGAGAACATTATTTCTTGGAGGCCTGTCATAGCGCAGCGGCACAAATGTGTGATAATAAACGACAACGACGACGACGACGACGACGGTGGGTTCGATACCCACTCGAGTAAATGAAATCTGGTAGAGGCAGAGCGCGGCGGTGAGTTCTGCCAAAATACAGTGCCTCAAATTCGGCGGAAAGGGGGAAACGGAAGTGTAACAGAGTGTCTTAACACTAGGTTCCATAAAAAAAAAATGCCTGCCATGTGCGTGATAAAGCGTGAAGGTAAAAACAAATATTGTTATTCTACCTGTTAATTGTTTTTAAATGTATATTTTATTGTAGATTTTATAATGAACAATCAACTAATAATAATTGCACGATTAATAATACATACGAGTTTATACTCCTAGACTGATAGAATGTTGATATTGAAAACGCTCTCACAATGACAGCATTAATATGCTGGCTCCGAGGTGGGAGAAGTAAATATAATATACCTATCTATTAAAATTATTCTTAACAGAGAGCTTCTTTTTAGATTCTGTTGCACCTTGTTGTTGATTCGGTTCTTCTATCTGCGCCTTAATTCAGTGCTCATTCTATAGGAAGAGATGAGGATAATCATGCATTGGTGAGCCTGTCTGTTATATTCCTTTGCTTAAAGCCTACGGGGGCGAGAAGGTTGGAAAACAGTCTTACGGTATAACTTGTAAGGAGTGACTGGGGTTGAGATTTTTTGTGTTCGGGAGTGTGAATTCATTAGAAAAGACAATATTTCTTAATTATAAGATTGCCGGACAGGAGGAAAGCGAGATGATGTCTCCATATAAGAAACGCATTCTTGGGACATTGCAATTTTTATGGATTGTTGTTGTTGCCTTTCAAACTCCGCCCGATCCCTGTCATTGGCAAAATACTTGCTTCCACAAACTAAACAAACAAATTCATCAAAACAGAAGTCAACTGAAACCGTTTCTTGCGGCCAAAATTTCGAACTCCATCACTAGTTAATAATTTGATTAATGTTTAGAAACTGGCCAAATTTAGTGGCTTTAATCGAGTCTCGTCATCGTCTACAGATTAGGAGTTTACCTCGTAGATGGGTCTATAATTGTTTTTACAATATCATCTACATTAGTAAAAGATGAATATCCTTATTTTAGCGATGGTATTTGAGACTTGCCCTACCCTCACTGGAACAAGGGGATCAGGAATAGGATCAGAGACTATAATACAAATATAATAATACAAATAGTAATCTCCTTGTCTGTATTGAGTATTTAATTGATAGCAATATTTATATCAACACAAAAAATATCAGGTAATAATAAAATAAAACATATTTAACGTATGCCAAACTTTTTACTAAAAACATACCACGTTTATAATTAACGTCTGAATAAAGTATTATAATATTAGCCTAAAACACAGATGGCCGCTGAAGTTTCTACGCACTGAAGCGTGGATTTTTCATATTGGTTTAAATGTACGGAGTGTTTATTAAAATTTATGGGTAGAGTCACTCACGTTTTCGCATAATTTGATGATAAATCACTTTTACTACGGGACAAGATACTTTATTAGAACTTGTTTAGAATATTTTCTATATATATGGATTAACATTTTAAAATTAGTAAATCTAAGATTTAAGTTTATTGTTGATTAGTTTTGGGTATTGATTGATTAATAGAATGTGTTAATTTGTTCGTAAAATTATGAAGTCATATAGATAAATTATTTGAGTTCACTCTGTGAGTACAGTTAAGAGAATTAAATTTAAACGTTTTCTATATGATTTTATATGTGCATATAATACAGTAAGGGAGAAAGAAATTAAGTATTGTAAATTATGTTTTGGTTTAGCAGCTTTCTAGAGTATATAACGTCGAATATATAGAAAATCACTAAATTACCTCTAAAATACGAATTTAGTGTATATTATTATGACCAAAATTTAATATAAAACATAAAAAAATAGTAAACATTGGAATAATATGTTTGATATTTTGACCCAATTACATAGAATCTCTGGTGAAAAACTGATTTAGCGTAGTTGCTGCGGTTAAAAGGGTATAGAAACTCACGAATTTGTTCATGTCTCGTTTGTAGTTAGTTGACTATGGAATAAATTAATGTTACGAAAAGCGGTGGCTTTGATTAATATTTGCCTGTTGACATATGTCTGCGTGGATGGTTTTGTTTGTGAATCATACAATTTTTCACAAAATTCACCACGGATTTTGCTACTTCGTACAAAATTGTTTCTATATGCATACTCAATAAAAACAACAAGGGTGTGTGAAGTTTAAAAACAACTTCAAAGTGTATTATGGTTAATATAACAACCTCGTTTGACGACAGATCTCATTTCCTTGTATTTTATATAAATAGTAGCTGTGGCTGCCTACTTGCGGCTTCATCGACGTGTTTTTTGGGTTTTGTCAAGAGTATAAAAGAGTTGCGTGTTATATATATACGCCGTATGCTATTTGCAAACTTAAATCAGCAACGGTATTTCTATTCAAATATGAAACCTGAAATTGATAAAAAAATTAAAGTACTCGTCGATTAGTAATCAATGAGTTATTATTATACTTATTTTCTTTAGATATGTGATGTTTTCTCACAGTATGAAGTAGCCTATTACTCTACTACCTCTTATTTAAATTCATTTTAAAATATTATGGATGTTCCCGTGAGAATTATCTCTTGGTAAAAATCAGTCTATGTTACTCTTCCTCTCAGATAAAGTATCACAAAAACATTACCTAAAAAAGTTCCGTTGTGACGTATATGTCGTACAAATAAACTAATTTACACATTAGTTTGAGGGACTCATATATAAAACATGATTAATCTGGGCATGAATGTTTTCCGGTGTTGAGATGTAGCCTTCGTCACTTTTCAGCCTTTCAATTAATCCTACGAAAAAAAAAGACATTGCAGAAAACTGTTCCGTAGTGTCATGATAAAAAGGATAAAGAAATAAAGAAACATTCGTAATTTAGATTTTTTTTTTTATAATTAGTAAATTTTATTTTAATGGCTAATATAATGTTTTCTTTTTATGGTTCTGGTTTTAATTCTAGTTTCTTTGCCTTTGTCTTTATATGAGAGTACAGCATAAAACTAAAATACTATTCTGGTGAAAATAATGTAAAAAGATGTGTGATAATATAAAATGTTAGAAAAATTTACAAAGTAAATTAGAAGACACTATAAATAAAACGTAAAAAGTATCTAGGAACATAAGCTTTATAAAATGTGTAAAGGATTTCTACCTACATATATACACGGTATAGTTTTATTGTCGAGTTATTTATAAAAGCAGAGGCTTGTTACTAACGAATAAAACTGGACAAATTTGTCATTGTTCATTTTATTAACCGGCTTAGGACGGAAACTGAAATGAAAATGTCAACAACATCTTTATTATTTTTCTTGTAAATGCTTGCAATATTCCTGTGTTAGAATGTGCGTAGTAGAAATCATGTTTTAATTTTGAAAACACAGGCATGAATATTTATTTATACAAATTCAAAATTTTAAACACTTTTTAACGTCTTTATTTGCAAACACCACGGACATTTATTTACCTCACAACAACTTCGATGTGATGCCAGAGAGAGATTTTGTACTGAATAATAACACAAAGTAAAATTTATATTCAAAGTTTCTCTAACTTGATTGTTTTAATCATAAATTAATTATTTTTGTAATTGTTACTTTTAACTAGAATGTTGGTAACTATTTTTTTCTAAGATAAGTAACAGAAATATATATTTTTTTATTTTTAGCTAAATAAAATGGATAAAGATAATATTGAAATTATTTTTCGTTGTACTATTTTGCGTTGCGTCACTTGTGTTGCGTAGCAATATGAAATGACGATAATATTATGCTTCGAGTATTTGCGGTATTAGCGTGACCTGATTGCTACACAGGAGAATATTGAAATGCCTTTAAAATATAAATAAGTAATACCTTGTTCAAATTGTGCTCTTTATTGCTCTCAGTCAGCTATTAAACAAAGCAAGAATACGTCAGTTGTATATAATATTTTTATTAAATTATGTTTATTACGCCTTGACTTAACTTTGGCATGACCCAAAACTGACCTCTAGATAATAACAGTATTTAGATGCGGTGAATTGAGAAAATTAATCTCCTTAAGATTAAGAATTCTCTACGGTCGCAGAGTTAGTTACTCTGTGATTTTTATTCTAAAATGACTATTCATGTCCATAACCACAACACAAAACCACAACGGACCGTGTAACGGTTAATAAATTAATGAATGAGTGAATGTGATGTGTGATGGTTTTTAATGTGAATAATATTTACTACTGTGTAGTTTCTTAGAAATTTTCTAATGGAATGTGGAACCTGTGTTAGTACTTCCAGGTGGAAACGATATAGGTACCTTCAAAAAGTGCGTCCGTCTCCACTTTAAAGGTAGGCAACGCACCTGTAGCTCCTGTATTGTTACACGCGGCCTTGGGCGATGGTAATCAATCGCCGTCAGGTGACCCATGAACTCATTTGCCTTGTATTTTACATATAAAAAAATATATAAAAACATAATCTAATACATACATGAAATAAAAAAAAATCAAATAATAAATAAAACATACATTAAATAATAAATCTAAAAAACCCACTTTCATTACTACATATTAAATCACTTTGTCTATTCGGTCATTAATTAAATTGTATAAAGATATCGTTTTAATTTCTTAGCCTAATAAATTAAGCTCAGTTATGAGGTGGTTATAACCTATAAAACAGTTTACTGTGTGTCATAAATAATATAAATAACGTGTGTTGGTTTAGTACACTTTATAGTACTCAGACGAAGCCTTTGCCCTTAGAATAAAATAAGCCAAATTTACTACTCTATAATATTGCGTCTGGGCTTGGGATTACAGATAATTCGCTCCGAATATATTTCACTCGATAAACTTGAATGGATTACCTAAGATAACTCTACCATTGATAGTGTTTAACTCAGGCTAGCTGCTTATATATATATGTATAATTAATCTCGGGCTGTTCGTGTGGTCGTTCGTTTGAGTTTCATTGCGGGTGTCGTAAATGTAGGTGCTCGATTCTATTGACAATTTTAAAGTCCAATGAGATAGCGTATAAACTTGTATACGATTTGTCGTTACTTGTTTCTTATGTGATGAATAAAATAAGATAAATATATTTATTTAGTTACCTTATTTATATTAAAATGAAATGTTCAAGTGTGAGGTGAAGACGTCCACCGGGGCTTCCGTACCAATTTCTGGAGTGTGGGTCAACGGGAAGTACAACCGATAAGAATTGACGAATTTAAGTTTGTAGGCACTCTTTTCGTAACAAATGAAGTACTATTATAAGTTTCTAGTACTTATCTTTTTTTTAATTTCTACTGCAATGTCTCATTTCTAGTCAAATTTCATAATTGTAGATACAATTACTAATAGGTTTGATTACTTAGGGAATAAAATACCCCATTTTTTATGAAATTAATTAAATATAAGTTTATTATGTATTTTTTCATGAAATACCTATTAATTTTAATTTTTTATGTTTTTTTTTATATTGTAAATTCTCACTTTGCGTCATATTTTATTAATGTAGGTTAACCAAATGTAACCTGTACTCAGGTGTTGATTACGTGGCGAATTTTATACAAAATACAGCAACACGATACATAAATATTTGATATTAATTTGAGCTTTAAGTTAGCTTCCTAAATACAATCTAGAAAATAGACAGGCGGACAACAATGTGATCCTATAAAGGTTCCTTTTTTATTTATTGAATCCTAAAAATATATTCTGTTCTTTTATTTTAACATATAAAAGACATTGTTACAATGTTGTCTGTATGTTTTATACGAAAGATAAAATATTCGTGCTCAAGAAAACAATCTCTTATGGATTTTATTTCGTATTTATTGAAATTATTTCTAAATGTTTCTTTTATGAAGAATTGTTTCCACAAATTAATGTAATATCTACGTATTGTGATATTGTAATGTAAATTCGAAAATGATTTGTCGTGTGATTCTGGCTTAGAATAGAATCTATCTGGTACTGATGGTGTCGTAAGAGGCGACTAAAGTACGTGTGGGAGAGTCACACTGTCAGCAATGGCAACATGCATGGACAGACTCGACCGGATTGTTACCACCCCCGGCATTTAAAGTTTACGTAGTGGCTTCGGCGGCTGCGTTTCGCATTGAGTAATACCGGGCCCCGGTGCCCATCCATCTTAAAGGTCGGCAACACTCCTGTAGCTCGTCTGGAGCCATGGGGCCGTGAGCGACAGTAATTACTTACCATCAGGTGACCCGTACGCTCGTTTGACGTGTCTCGTCCATAAAAAAAGATGAGAATCGTAAATGCTTTAAAATTTAGTATTTACTTAGTGTGTGGTATATCATATAAACGGCTCTTGTACACGTCTTAAATATTTATAATTCATATTTATGTAGTATTTAATACTATAACTTAATAAATATTATAAAATAATAGGATTTATTAAGTTATACTATTGAATATAAATATATTACAAATTTTGTGATTCAAAATTTCTTTTTATATTGGACAGCGATTCACAAGCCAATCCAATATTGCTCCAATTTTGTGGAAAGTGACACCTAGGGACACGAGGAATTGATTTCAATTTTACTACCACTCTAGATGCATCATGGGAATAACATCATTTTCAATTTCAATCAATGATGTACTCACTCGTAGTATAATTTTCACAGATTATTCTGAAAAAATAAAAATAACTTTAAATAAATATCTATAAGCATTAATACATAATTAATATAAAATTTATTAATATAAAATTTTCAACGTTAACAAAAAATATACCATTAAAACATCCTAAAATGAAAATTCTAGTAAAAATTATTTCAATCTCACCTTATGCCAATCTTAACATGGTAATTATTTTCATATTAAACACGGCTCATTGTAAATTGAAAAGACAGAATCAAGAAATTAATGTTTATTTTCGTTACATCGTTAACTACAATTAATAATTTATTCTTATTTATAGTAGTTTTGTAGTTAACGATGTGTTATTGATATTTGTGTAACGATGTGGGATAAGAAGACCTATAAATATCTCTTTTTATTTTCGTAACATCTTTCAAATCTATCAACATTATTGTTTCTGATTTAATTTAATTACAAATTCTTCCAAATACAAACTAGTAAAACTAATATAAACTGATATGAATTTATTAAGCTTAGTTAAGTGCATTTGTGTATGAATTACTCATACTTCATCTGCATTTCATGATGACGTTTGTGCATTCATTGGTATGCAGCGTATCAAGCATTTCCATACGAGCTTGATATTATAATATTTAGTTGATATGTCAAGGAAGTTACGAGTATATACTCTCCACCTAATGTATATTGCATTATAAAGTGTTATGCGTATCTTAAAATACAATATCTGCTGTCACACGTCTAGTGTTAGCTCTCAAAACGTGTATCCCAATTATAATTACGACATAATTTCTTGGTTAGAAAGCTTTAAAAGCGATATACACAACAATTTGGTTCCTTTTGCTTATCCTAAGACGATCCCATTAATTTGATTGAAGGTAAGTAATTAAGATTGTACAATATATATGAGCTGTGCAAATATTTACGTTGCGCTGTAGATGCTTTAAGCACTCATTGTCCAATTCTCTAAATCCTTGGTGCCTGCCTGAAGTTCTTGATTTAAAATAACTCAATTCGTCTAATTTCACGCTTCATAATAAACAGTAAAAAACGTCGTGAAAACGATAATTAATAGAACTTGAAACTACAACTTTTAGAATTTTTGTCTGGACTGGAGTGGACCGATTTCAATGAATTTTCTTTCGTTATATAGCTATTGTATCTAGCCAGGACATAAACTATATTTAATTTCGAATATTGCCACACCTCATGTAGAACAGCAGAGATACAGATAAACTATAATAAATAATTAAATTTTACAATGAGATATTAAAATTATAAGAAATAATGAAATACTGTCTTAACAAAAGTTATTGAGCGTGATGAGCATTTTGCACTGTCATATTAGAATCGAAGATATTGAACATCTTTTGAACAATCACAATGGTCCAATATAGTTTACTATAAAAAAAACACCTTACAGCCTTGCTTATAGATGTGCAGATTAACAGATATTTGTTTTTTATTGAAATAATAAATAAAGATATCTGGTAAAGAAATATAAATTAAAATAATAAATAACAAAAATTTAGCTTAGCTAAAATAGTTCATTGTGATCGGTACTTTCTAAAACAATACTATACTAAAATAATAGAATATATAGTTAGCTATTTGCACATTAATAAAACATGCAAGGTAATAAAAGGTATGTCATATCGCGTTTATCGATTCAAAAACATTATTCCGATCAACCCGAATTCGGATTAATCTCGTTAAATTAAATTTGTTTCATTAAAAATGTTTAATATACGCGAAAAGAAAAGATATTTATAAGTAAAACAGGGTGTTTGTTAATAGAATACTTTTACGAAAAAAAATATGAAAAGTAATAAACATTTGTAATACCCATCCTATGCAAGGGAGGATGGTTTTATTGTAAATAATGGTCAAAATTTATCGATTCCATATGCAAAAAGAGTTGAAAGTAGTTTTTCCCTTTTAATAGCTATTGATGGTGTATCTTTTTTTAGAGTTTTAAGCAACTCACAGGACACTTCGGCTTTCGGCTACTTGAAGACGATATACACTAGGACCACAGTCTAGAGGAATTTCGCGTCAATGACAGTCCTAGTAGATTACGGCAATTATTTTTTATAATGTTAGTGTTTTCTTCCATCTTAGATAAATATTTTTATCAGAAGATTTTTATTTTTGTCGTAATACGGAAAGTAATATCAATCTAACAGATAAAAGAGCAATTGATAGTTGTTTTTGTTTTATGCAGGATATTGTATTTTCGATTGGACGCAATTTTCTTATTGACTACGATATACACAGGTAGATCGTAGTCAAGAAGTATATATATATATATATATATATATATATATATATATATATATATATATATATATATATATATATATATATATATATATATATATATATATATATATATATATATATATATATATATATATATATATATATATATATATATATATATATATATATATATATATATATATATATATATATATATATATATATATATATATATATATATATATATATATATATATATATATATATATATATATATATGTATATATATATATATATATATATATATATGTATATATATATATATATATATATATATATATATATATATATATATATATATATGTATATATATATATATATATATATATATATATATATATATATATATATATATATATATATATATATATATATATATATATATATATGTATATATATATATATATATATATATATATATATATATATATATATATATATATATATATATATATACATACATATATTTTTACCAGAATAATCATTTCAGGATATTTTTAATGTTATTTTATTTTGCTAACGTTGGTCATTTGGTATTAATTAAGTTTTTTTTTTAAGTATAAATGTTTAATAGATATTTATTTAATGTTACTTTTATTTTTTTTCAGAATAATCTGTGAAAATTATACTACTAATGAGTACATCATTGATTGAAATTGAAATATGTATATATATATATATATATATATATATATATATATATATATATATATATATATATATATATATATATATATATATATATATATATATATATATATATATATATATATACATATATATATATATACATATATTTTTACCAGAATAATCATTTCAGGATATTTTTAATTTTATTTTATTTTGCTAACGTTGGACATTTGGTATTAATTAAGTTTTTTTTTAAGTATAAATGTTTAATAGATATTTATTTAATGTTACTTTTATTTTTTTTCAGAATAATCTGTGAAAATTATACTACGAATGAGTACATCATTGATTGAAATTGAAAATGATGTTATTCCCATGAGATCCCATGCAGAGTGGTAGTAAAATTGAAATCAATTCCTCGTGTCCCTAGGTGTCACTTTCCACAAAATTATATATATATATATATATATATATATATATATATATATATATATATATATATATATATATATATATATATATATATATATATATATATATATATATATATATATATATATATATATATATATATATATATATATGTATATATATTTATATATATATATATACTAAAGTTGCGCTGGCACAATCACTCCTTTTACCAATTCTTGATTATGCAGACTGTTGTTATCTAGACTTAAAAGAGGAGCAATTAGATAAACTTGAGCGTCTCCAAAACATCTGCATACGGTTTATTTTTGGACTACGCAAATACGATCATATTTCTAAATTTCGTAAAAATCTCAAGTGGCTCCCAGATCGCCTTCGCCGGAATACTCATATTCTTTGTCTTCTATATAATGTTCTATTCAATCCATCTTCCCCTACGTACCTCAAAGAACGATTTAGATTTTTATGTGAATCACATGATTTCTCCCTCCGCTCCAAGCAAACCTTGCCTCTTAAAATCCCTAGCCACTCTTCTTCCTACTATACAAACTCCTTTTCTGTAAAATCTGTACGCTTGTGGAACTCTTTAGCCGTAACAGTCTGACAAGCTCAAACTTTAAAGACCTTTAAACAAAAGACTTAAAGATTATCATATGACACTTTGAGAATCTTTATTGTCAAATCTAATTATTACGTTTACTTTTCCTACTATATTTCCCATATGTATATTAGATTGTATGTTTGTATGTATGTCTTTATGTATGTATGTATGTATATGTATGTATGTATGTATGTATGTATATGTATGTATGTATATATTTATGTTTCGTATGTTTATTTATGTATATTGATTTTCATATATATTTATATACTTAGATGTACTCAGTACACCCCTCCCGATTTAATTTATTCTCTCCTCTACCCCAAGGTTGCCTGGAAGAGATTGCTCACTTAGCAATAAGGCCGCCTATTGTGCTATTTTATTCATTATTATAAACAATCTTGTAATGCGTTATTTTCTTTGGTGTACAATAAAGAATATTTCATATATATATATATATATATATATATATATATATATATATATATATATATATATATATATATATATATATATATATATATATATATATATATATATATATATATATATATATATATGCATACATGTTATGTTAATGTAATGACTTGCAAACTATCTTTATGTAAAAATTTGAATTATTTTATGTGAAACAAAATATTAATAATTATTAAAATCGAAGACCATAATAAAGTTAGTTATAATTTTTGACATTATCTAATGTACCTATTTGTGAAAATGAAAATATTTCATATTTATAATACTTATGTGTAGTCAATTCTGTGCAGGCATAAAACTATTTACGTTACGTTTAATATATGTATAACAAATTTGGTCGATCGATGGTAAACAAACGTTAAGGAAGTATGAATTATATTGCTAACTATTGCATTCTTCTTTAACTTTAACAACAAAGTAACTTACTTAATCAATGTTTTTTTCTGCTTTCCCCCTACTCATCTTAATTTCTAACTTATTGATAAATGTCTAGTTCTACGCAGAGTTTCCTTGAAACTACAACTTTATCGTACTAACGATTAGAAGTTATAACAAAAGTATGATTGGACTAGTTTTGGCATAGATAAGCGTTGCGTTAAATCATTGAAAAAAGCAAATATTATAAAATCTCGCTTATATAGATCTAGTAACTACATGTTTTTGTTAAGGAAACGGCGTCAAGTGTATAAGTTGAAGGTCAAATTTCTCTAGCCAGTGTTAATTGGATTCTTTAGTTCAAAATTATTATACAAAATTATTATACACACTTTATCTTTTGTAGTAGAAGCTCTGTTTTCATGACTAGAAATTTTGCTGCTCAGTAAGTATTGTTTGATATGTTTTCAATAATCGCACTAACAACTATGCTTCTTGGGAATAAAATGCTCGCTCCAGGTTGTTTCAAGTATATCATTGTCACATAATTAAATAATGTAAAGTTTTGATTAAAAAAAAAAGACACGTCCCGCTGAGTTTCTTTAGCCGGTTCTTCTGAGGCAGTAACTTTAGTGAACTGGTGGTCAATTGTTTGACGTTCAAAAAACGAAGTTTGTAACTTCTTATTTTGAATAAAAATATTTGAATTTTGAATTTGAATATGATAGTGTCGGTTCGGCAGTGTACTGAGACTGTAAACGCACTAAGTTCTGGATTTGAAGGTCCAAATGAAATATATAATATTTTAATTTCTTCGTTCTTCTATGTAATCAAGGCACGGTGTTGAGTTCCGCTATTCAACAAACAATGCCACCAGAATTCGGTTTAAAGCTGGACACGAAGGTTAACGGGAAACGTGGGAACGAAGTGTCTTAACATTGAGTGGGAACCCATTTTGGAGACACTCCGTGCTTCTGTCTCCTTTGTTTGGAATACAGCGTAGAAAAATCTATAAAATAAATTTAATATTAGGTTTATAATAATGTAACAAACAATATATGAAACCTACTATTGTGGCTACGAAGAAAAGTTTTAACATACTGTAGCTAAAGCTCATTTGGCTCACTGCAACCTCTATAAATGTTCATTTTTAGTATTAAAATTTGTGTATTCCATAATATAAAATCTGAATTAAATTTTTCAAAGTAATATGGCCCTTGTTGATGCTATTGTTTTCTGATTTGAATACCTGTACAAATCGTATCTCGCAAATATTAATAATGGCTACAATAGAAATTGTAATTGATACATCTCTGTTTTAATATTTCACTGTTATTAATAAGCCTTTATAAAGGAGATTTACTATTTTTAATAGATTTTTTTTAATAAATATTTTGTCGTTGTATTAAAATAAAATTTAGTACTAACTTTACGTATTTGTTAATGTTGCAAATTTTATTATTGCAATCTATATGATTTTATATTAGGCATAAACTGTAGATACATATGGATGAAACAAGAAACAATTATGTAAAACAAATCAAAATTGATATCAGCTTTTTGTGTGACAAGGCTACATGTGTATGAATAGACAAACAAATAATATTACGAGGAATTCTCCAACAAGATCCAAATAACGCATCTTCAAAGAACATATTCACGTATTGCGTATTTGTTACGTATGGCTTATTGACTCTTTATACATACTATATCGTCAATCTTAACGGTAAAAATGTGGAGTTGAAATGAAATTTATTCTTACCAGCTTACTCATTGCATGAATTAAGTATTTTTTTCTTGCTGTATCCCGCACTTAGAAGGGGAAGTAAAGTAAAATTGGGAATCTAGTGTTAGGACGGGAAAATGAAGTATTAAAAATATTTAATACTTCATTTTCGCGAGTAGGAATCGAACTCACAACTGTCGTGTTATCATTGTGGCACTGGGCCACAACGGCTTCTTTAATCTTTATATTCACTAAATATTTTAATTACAAGAAAAGAAAAATTCATTTATTTTAATAAATCTCACGAAGTTTTATGTTATTATACAGATAAATGTGCCGCCTATTAGAAGCACTTACTGAGAAGTACTCTATTACAGAATAATTAAAAATTGTCTAGACACTATCAGAGGGCAGACAACGTACGATAGTGCCGTCAAGACGAAGAAGAAGGTTTACGAAAGTGTCGCATTGAAAACGCATAATAATATATAACAAGATCTTTAATTATCGCGATTATTACACATTTTAAATGAAATCAACTGGATTGATCGCATGTTTTATTTTCTGTACATTTTTGGAAACTCGACGTTTCAAACACTTTGCAGTAGTCCCTGTATGTGTTTGAATGAAAATAATATTCGTGATATACATGATATTCGTAATATTTATTTCATTTAAAACATTACAATGTATATTATATTTTTAAATTCAATTATAAGTTTTATATGAAAACGTAGCAAAGCGTATCATTACAATTTAGAGAAATAGGGATATTCCGATATTATTATTGTATTTGCACATGATTGATTGATTTGGTAATAGTCTTATAGCATAAATATATACCATAGTTTTACAGCTCAACTTTTGTCCAGAAAAGATAAACCAGTGACGGAACTCAATGTAGTCCTTTCTTTAATTATAGGTAATGGTAACTGGAACAAGGCTCAATTTCTTTCTTTCTTTTTTAGCTTCACCCTGTATCCCACACGAGGCAGGGTAGGCAGAGGGAACTCGGGAACCTAGTGTTAAGACACTCCGTTCCACTTCTGTTTCCCACTTTCCGCCGAATTTGAGGCATTGCGTGTTGAGTGGCAGAACTCAATGCCGCGTTTTTTTTGCCTTATTACCAGAGCGATGAAAACATTAAATATTTAAATTAAAAATATTAAATATTTCATTTCCACGAGTGGGGATCGAACCCAGAACCTGTCGGTTACAGTCACACGCTTGTGCCGCTGCGCCATGAGTATCGAAAAAAAAACACTGTTTTTTAAAAAACACTATCTGTAAACGAATCTCTTTGGCTTGTCTATAGCAACTACCTAAATCGTCGGCCACTTTTATTTGTACCGAAACGATTCTTTAAGAGATTTTTATCGAAATCAGATATCTTTTCGAGTCCCATAGACATTCTTATAAGATAGAAAATTCTTTCTTTTTATTTAGCTTTATTTTAGTTTGCTTTATTCAGTTGTTTTATTTACTTTTCATGTTTAAATAAAACGAAATAAAAGCGAAACTTAATCTAAAAAAATCTAATAAAGCTAATCTCAAATAGAAAATAAACATATTTTCGTACTACAAATGAATTAACTTAAAAGGTTTTTATATCCTTGTATATATTTAATATTTAATTGAAACACATTTTTTTAAACATAATAATGAATACTTCGGCAACATTATGATGGGACTGATCAGAACTACTTTCCCATCAGAAACATGTTGCACATTATTAATATTTCATTTAAGTAAAAGTGAAATATAAAGTAAACGTTAGAAGTAAATTGTAACATTTACTGTAGATTTTACAAATGTCTCTCTGTATCTATGTTAAAATAACTTTTAACGTGTGTAATAAAATTGACGTATAATAAAAAGAAAAAGATGAAAAATAGAATTTTATATGTGAACATGTATATCTATTTTTTGTGAAATATTGATAAAAACCCTGAAAAGTAAAATTTTAAAATGAAGGTTATAGAAACTTAACTAAATCTTACTTTTACTAACTGTCATAAGTTAATCCATCCTATATATGATGTTCTTCCCCCGTAATGTTAATATTTAATATTTGTGCTAAGTCCTCTCAGTAAATTTTCATGTAAATAAATATATTAACTTTTCACAAGGAAAGTACAAACACTAAATACGTTTACTTTACTTATACACGCGAAGTATTATGTAATAAAATATTATAAAAATGTTATAATTGTTTATTACATATAATACATATATACAATGATAGATTAACTGGTCGGACGGTCGAACTACGCACTCTACTCATATTACTAAAATTTCTGATAGATAGAACAACTGACCTTCTCTTTCGGACTTACTGTTGACCATCCATCCGAGTATCAGCCAATGTGCCACTCAGTTTTTTTGGAAGAGACGGCAAACGAGCGTACGGGTCACCTGATGGTAAGAGATCATCGTCGCCCACGGCCCCGTGTAACTTCATAGGAGCTACAGGAGCGTTGCCATCTTTTAAGGTGCACCGGGGCCCGGCATTACTTAATGCGAAACGCAGTGGCCAAAGCCACTACTTAACGCCTTAAACCGTCTTAAACGGCGGGGGTGGGGTGATCCTATTCTAAGGGATCACACGGCTACACGGTGTATTCGGTTTGGTACAAGTTTTCGCATTCTACACATCGGTCTAGACGGTATTACGGACACTATTTTACATGGAATGGTATGTTATATTCCGGGCACCGTCGTTCATATAGGCGCCAGATCGCCACCCTGGTTCGATAAATTTTAAAAAGATCTTCTGACTCTAAGAACTCTGGAAATTTATGTATTTATGAATCCGGCTGCCTCCACTCCGCAAATCATTTGAATCTCTGGCATTCGGCTAAAGGGAAGGTAGATATCTTTTGTACTCTTTTTGCCCCAAATTCAACTCTTGATGACTTGGGAAAAACACCAAAATCCTTGATTAAGTTCGCCATAATCAAATTGTCGTACGACGTGTTCTAAGTTCCCTTTACGTCTGGATGGTATACCTGCTGTCATGCTCAACGTTGAGCATTAACGCGCGTATTCTCTTTTCCCTATGGCCATGTGGCTGGTAACCTCTTGGTGTCTTAACTCACCGCTGAGCAATCGCTATTGAGATTAAGGGGAAAGCTATGGCAGCTATGCTAAGCTCTTTTATCAAAATGCCTTATGGACTTCCCGGGAAGATGTAAATGAGTAACCAGTTTCCTTGATGGACGTAGCATAGGGGTTGTTACCGTTGGTGTATGCTCGGAAACGAAACCAAATCCATCAATGCTGGATTACCCCAAGGTTTGGTGCTATCCCCCACACTGTATTTTTTGCATTCATTATTTGCTGATGACAGCACGGGCGATGCTTTTTACACTAGCCGATCGCTGAAGTGGAAGAACGAAGAATACAACTTGTCTCAAGCAGTCTCAAAATGGAGAAGATGTAACTTTTTTGAGTTTAATCCTATGACTAAACTCAAAAAAGGTAAGACTCAATATTGCGCGCATTTTCTGCAAAAAAGACCCCTTTCATTTTGTCGCCAAAATTCTTGAGCATTTCCCTTTGTACTGTTTATAATATTGGGATTCTTGGAGTCGACATATCGAATAAAGTCCAGTTTAAAGGTCATTTGGAGTACTGAACAGGGCGAAGCAGTATTTCACATCAGAGCATCGCTTTATACTTTACAAGGCCCAGGTTCGTCCTCATGTTGGCGCCCAGTATCAACTGCAACCTCTTGATTCCACTTCACGGCGGGTAATTAGAATTGTCGATGATACCAAATTAACATACGGCTTAGAACCCTTATGTATACAGAGAAACGTTGTTTTTCTCTCTCTCTATCGTTTTTACCATGGGGAGTTTTCTCGCAAGTTGTTCGACTTAGTGCCGGCATCCTTTTTTTTTGTCATCGTACATCACGCCTCAGAAGTAAATATAATCCGCACTAACTATATGCATTATTCGCATTCAACCTGCGTGCATTCAACCTGCGTGCTAGATCATTCTTCCGGCGCACGTGCAGGCTGTGGAATGATCTTCTTCTTACCATCAGGTGGACCGTCAGCTCGTTTGGGGGCAAATCTTGTAATAAAAAATAAGTAAAAACCTAGAAATTAAAATTGCGATAATGTATAGTAGTATTTTGAAAGAGATCTGTCTTTGAATTTATTTTTAAAACTTGAAAGTTTTTAAGACTCGTTTCAATTAAAGATGTATCTGTTAATCGACCTCAAACCTCAAGAGCTCAAGCCTCAAGAGCAAGACGTGGAAATGAAAACGTGGAAATGAAATCGATTCAGTTGTTTGGAATGTGGCAAACTTGACATGAGACTTGCAAATGTTGACATATTCACCAATAAAGGAACTCGGCCAGCGTTAATTGCGCTTAGACACGAGGGCCGAATGAAAACCACTAATGATTCGCACTAGCTCTCGTTCGTTTGTGTACATTTACTAATACCGATATACGAGTATACTCGTAATTACAACGATCTCTTGTAGCTTTCACTTTGAGTATCTACTACTATCGCTGTGAGCACCTATCGCCATTGATGTGGGTTCAAAAGATGCTTGAATTTTGAAATGCAATGACGCAGTGCCAGTACATAAGATGAAAAATAAAAATATATATATATTTTTTTATTCTATTCTTTTTATGTCAAAAGTTAACTTGGTAATGTTTCTGGTGTCAACATATTGTAATATTTGATTTTTGCTTGACCTTTAACGCTTTTACATAAATCGTGTTAATTTTTAGATTGTGGTGTGTCTTAATTTTTAATATTGCAAAATATAATTATGTAGTTTGAGCCTAATATTAATTTATACTGAAAGTACTCACCTGCTTCTTATAATAATATCAAATATGTCGGTTCCGTTAGCTTTCAGCTAGTAATAGTTAATAAATACCTCAAAACCAAGCATTTTGACGGAACGTAGAATTTCGTCGTATGGAATGTGATTTTGCCACTAGGTTATAGGTAATCTCTATCTGTATTTATCCTAATCAGTTTTGTTACTGACTTTATATGTAAATATTCATATAGCAAAATCAAGACGGCAGTATTTATTTTTCTTTCTACAAGTATTATATTATTTATAAATTTAGGAGAATTGAATAAAAAACAAAATATTTTTTTATAAAAAAATATTACCACATTCGTATATATAGAATCGTTTATTTTAATTTGGGCTTTAAAGTCAATATAATTTAAATTCCATTCTCTAAAATATTTCTTTTCTATATTATAGTAAATGTGGAACAAACTTCTATCTGTGCGGTGTACTATTCAAAGGGAATTCTATTAGACTTAGTTTTCCTCGCCGCTACACTACCGACATTGACGTCGTAGTTTCACTTTTACCGATTCGTTTCTATTCACTTTTGACTACTGGAACATGCTTTTTGTAAAAAAATCAACGTAGCAAAAATAAAAAAATCTTCTCCATCTGCTTTGTGCGGACCAATCACACAAACGTTTTTATTTTATTTGACATTTTCATTTATTTTGTGATATATACGGTTGTTCATTTTTGAATAATATGTGCTTTTAAATAAAAAAATGAGCTTTGTTTACGGAAATACTGTATAATATTTGTATGAGCCTAATAAAAGTATATGAATAAATATTTCTATTTATTCATATACTAATAACTTTCGACATTCATATAATAAATCATATATAAATCATTTTGGATATTCATATAATAATTCATATACAAATTATCAATTCATATACTAATAATTTTGGATTTAATATTTTTTATAATTTGTGATACAAGGATTACATATTACTTAATTTTTAAATACAAAATAAATTTATGAAGCAATAAGTTCTAAACACTTTAATATCAACGTATAAGATAGGTACCAAATTTTATCTATAGATAATTTAGCAATCTATGAGAATAATCGCTTTTATTAAAGAGCACATAACTTCTTAATAAAATCAATTATTATTTTAGGGCGACTATAAGCCAAACTAACAAAATTACGGTAACATTCAAAATTGCTGGTCGTAAAGGGACCCTCGCACTTACAATTAATCTCTAGGGCAGCTGGAACCGCTGGCTGGTGCTTTAAATATTTCACTAAAATCTTTATTAATACATTTCCATAATTCTGTTCTTAAAATATAAACTTCGTAAAAGTATATTGCACACGTAAAAGTCATAATCAAAAGTTATTGCGTGTTGTTGTGTCAATAAAAATACTACTGAATTAATCCGGTTTAAGAATTTTTTTATACAATTTAGTATAATTTAATTCCTTGGTAGTCCTAGAAATCATTATCATATATTCAAAGCCCCTGTGGGACCGCCATCTGTCTTCTGTTGCGGTTAGATTTAGTATCACTGGTTATAATCTTATAATATTGAGATAGTTTACGGGCATTGATTCTGTAATATTGCAGAGCAAAGTTTAGAGACAATATTTGAGAGAATTTACATATAACTGTTACTTAATTTTTCTTTTTTCTCTCCACATGAGAACTTAACTTTGTTTGATAACAAATAATATTTTTATTCATCTACATATACGAGTATATCAATCTATTTTAATCATTAGCATAGCATTCTTTCATATGGAAATCTTTTAGCGGATTTTGTTAAATTAATCTACAGTTAGATAATTTTGAATTCATGTAATACACGTCTTTTGTTTCCTTTTTACAAACTTAAAAAAATATTATGACATTATAGTTATTTGTCTATGGTTATCTACGATACAAAAAGGTTACAGCTATTTTACAGCTCGCATAAAAGTAAGATAATAATGTAAGAACCTCAATATATTGTTGAAAAGAGGTCGAAGGCTTTCAGGGGACCATTGTGTGTAGATTAATATGCAGTTTATGTTCATATCGCTTCTTTAGCAAAAAGTTCTTTATCATAAACTTTTTAGTGCTCATCTACGTTGTTTAGTTGTTTTTTTTTAATCTTTAATTTCTTTTTTTTGATATTTTTATCGATAAATTTTGTTAATTCTATTCTATCGTGACTTAATTGTGTATGTTTATTTTATTAGCTACTACCTAATATATTTGTTTTTCAGTTTTACGATGTATCTCGTACATGGCAGGTTAGGTAGAGGGAACTTGGGAATCTAGTGTTAAGACACTCTATTCTGTTACGCCGAATTTAAGGCATTGCGTGTTGAGTGGCGGAACTTAACGCCGCACTTTGTCTTGTTACCAGAGTGAAGAATGAAAATAAATATTTGATTCGATAATATTAACTATTTCTTTTAGCTATTAGTAATACTTATTTCATTTAAAAATATAACTTATATTAGTATTTACAGGAGCAATATTTGAAAAATGTGGGCTTCTAATAATGGCTTATTCAAAGAATCTTATATAGAATACTATTGAACAAAGGATGTATGACAATAAGGCAATAATTCTCTCGTTTATTTCTATTTAATGAGGTATCCCATAAGATCACAATGTCTGGATAAAACGGTATTTGTAATGGCCGATATACTTTAGTTAATTCCAAGAACAATTTATATTTTCGCTGGTGCTTATATTTACATAGATCATATACGAGACACTTTCGTGCTTATTACACTTTGCGTTTTGAATTGACCAATCCATCAATCATACTTTACGTTAAATCACATATAAAAATAAAACTAAAAGAGTGCGGCTATAAACGCGACAGGTTTTAGGTTTGATAGGAATTTAATATACTAAACTTTAATTTAAAAAGCGTATAAAAATTTTGAACCAAGCAGGATTTGAACCCGCGCCTCTTGAAAACCGTTCAAGCGCTCTGACCAACTAAGCCATTCGATCTGGTGAACGAAGCAGGAACGGGAGCAGGATTTGACCTGCTCCGTTCAAAATTTTTAAACGCTTTTTAAATTTAAGTTTAGTATTTTCTGTCCTAAGTGTTCAAAAACACTTCAAAAAAATAGAAAAAATAGGAATAGTTTTCATTTCTTCGCTCGAATTAAATATTTAACGTTTTCATTTCTTCGCTCTAGTAACAAGGCAAAGCGCGGTGTTGAGCTCCGCCGTTTTAACACTAGTTTCTCAAGTTTCCGCTATCTATTCAACATGTGCGGGATACAGCATGAAACTGCAAAAAGTATAAAATCAATACAAGACTTGGTTACTTGGTTTTGTTGTGAAAAGAAGAAGAGGTGGTTGGATAAAGTCAGGATCGTTGCTAGACTTTTAATTTCAATATTTTTTGTTCATTTTCTGTTAAAATATAGTAACGCTAGAGTATTCTAGCGTCATTGTATGTAATTTTTTTAAATTTCCCATCGTGCTGTGGTGGTTGAAGTCTTCGATTCTATTAAGAGTATTTCTATACTACGACGCCGTGTATCTTAACTCTACGTTAAGGAGATCTACAAAATATAATACTTTTAAGTAAATAGTAAGTAATAATAAAAATTTAAAAAAATATATGAATTATTTTTTTGTGTATCTTCTTTTACCTTCCACATCATCAGTCATTGAAATGAAATAGTAATATATATTCTACAAGAGCTGGAAGGTAGCCAAGCCTTGGGGACATACCCTTTTCATTTAGCACAGGTCTCAAGTAAAGCGGCTTAACTTTATGAATATGAGCTATGTGAAATTATTTGCTAGTGGCGATAAATCTTACAACATTTTTTATACTTTATCATATAAGAAAATTAGTAAAACTACTTCTTCATGAGATAGTTCATCAAATACAACTGAAGAATATTTTACTACATAAATGGGTTTTCTAGTTTGGTTAAGGTATTGAGGCCTGTCGTGGCGCAGTGGCACTGGCGTGCGGCTGTATCTGGTAGGTTGTGGGTTCGTTTTCCACTGAAAAATAATTATAATAGTATATATTTTAGTATGTATTTTTTTAAATTAAATATCTATTTTTTTCATTTCTTCGCTCCGGTAACAAGGCAGAGCACGGCGTTATCTTCTGCCACTCACCACGCAATGCCTCAAATTTGGCAGAAAGTGGGGCACCTACCCTGCCGTGGACAGCGTAAAGCTAGTTTGTTTAATAAACACATAGTATTTAATTTTATAAATCGTTGATAAATCTTAATTCCTATAACCGTTCTAATTAAGACTAATAATAATTAATAAATATTATTCAGAACATTAAATAAGTTGTTATATTACTCATAGATGTTTTATTCATATAAATTCTCATTTACAGGCATTGGAATGTCATAATGTTCGACGAGACAAATCCAACAACTCCCACGAACTGGACCACAGAGTATAGCGATGCTCTCAACTTTTACGTCACTTACTTCGATGAGAGCAACAATCGATATTATAATGGAACTCCGAACGCAACAGAGGTAAAATTAGTTATATTAAATGTATTTGCCCAGAAAATCCACTCAACTTATTATAAGTATATATTTTTGATATACGTGTATTCGTAAGCGCTTATTATTCATCAAAAAGATACATTAATTCTACTCTCTCTCTAATGAGTACTTAGTTTGTATGCAAAATTAGTTACGATATAAAACTTCACATATTTTAATAATTGGCTTCATATATTATAATAATATTTTTTTTTCGTTCTTTTAGCTTCATGTTCTATTTTGCATGTGGCATGGTAGGCAGTGGGAGCCTAATTTTAGGAATTGAACCTTCAACCTGTCCCATTTACATTAACACGCTTGTGCCCCTCCGCTTTGATAGAAAAATACATTTATTGTATAAAAAAAGGGTACTAATAAATAAAAATAGTGTTTTATATTATTATAATTACATCATCTAAATTCAATGTTTATTTGTATCATTAGTTTTCACAATACATCTTTTTTTTTTACTAAAGGAGTACCAGTCTTTCATCCTTCCGTGGTGGCGTCAGATTCTCTGGACAGTGTTATTTGCGGGAATGGTGGTGGTGGCGACAGTGGGCAACGTGGTCGTCGTATGGATAGTGCTTGCGAATAAGCGAATGAGAAGCGTCACCAATTACTTTTTAGGTGATATAAACATTTGACATTTTAAATTAATATATTTTTAATTCGACGTTAAAAATTAATTTACGACTTATTTGACTTTAAAAACATAAATACAAAGGTATTTTTTGAAAACATATCCGTCATTTTATTTTGGATATTCGCTAAATCGGTTTATTGTACAATAATTTGTTAAATTAAATAATTGTGAGTATTTTAAATTCCACAATAAAATAATTACGTAACTTATAAAATTATTCATTGACACGATAGTAAAATTCACATATTTTATTTGTATGTTTTTTTTTTTATGGCTAAGACCAAGCAAACGGGCGTACGGGTCACCTGATCGTAAGTGATCAATGCCGCCGACGGCCCCGTTTAGCACCAGAGGAGCTACAGGAGCGTTGCCGGTCCTTAAGATGGATGTTAACCGGGAAGCGGCATTATCCAATGCGAGAAACAGTGGCCGAAGCCACTACTTAACGCCAGTTTTAAATGCCGGGGGTGGTAATGATTCGGTCAGGTATGCCCATGCGTGTTGCCATTGCTGACAACGTGACTCTCCCACACGTACTTTAGTCGGCTTTAGCGCGTAGGGTGATCCAATTCTAACCCTTAGGAAAAAATTTATAAGTAGTATCTAAAGAATTATTAGCATTAATCATTATTATTTTGTGTTTATATCTAAATAACTTATTGCTTATTTATATCTAAATAAGTGATAATCCGTGTTATAATTTTGTAATCTCAAGAAATAATTTATTATACACACAAATAATTACATGCCGCGTGATTCCGGCTTATAATAGAATAATCCATTTATGGATAATGTCGTCAGGGGCGACTAAAGTTCGTGTGAAAGAGTCACGCTGTTAGCAATGGCAACACGCAGTAAATGGCAGACTTGACCAGATTATTACCACCCCCGGCATTTAAAACCGGCATTAAGCATCGCATCGGGTAATGCCCGATCGCTGTGCCCATCCATCCTCTAGAGTATGAAAACGGCACTAAAAGAAATACTACCCCAGGAGGAAGACGAGGAGGACGAGTACTGGTAATACTTCCTGTAGTGGAGAATACTTTTCTGAGTCGGAAAATTTAGGCCCGTCAAATTATAAAGAGGTTATAGATTCGCGTTGTGAACCAGGTGAAACGGGGCGTACGCGCCAAGGCAACCTACAACGCTCAACGTGGATATCTATCACATTAAGGGCCTACACTCCAACCAGAATATTGTCCAATACCATCTTGAGACGGTACGGCCAGCCTTGTTAGTTCTTTCGGAAACTTAGATCGCCCAACTGAGCGACACAGCCTTCCTTCAATACCCCTTTCAATACATCCGTTCCTGCTCTTCCACTGTGGGATCTGTATTTATCTGGCTCCGCAATAGCTCTGGCTGGCGCCGTGTGGACTCAGATAATCGTGTCCGAATCTACAAAAGGTCTGGCATTATCAAAAAGGCCTGGCCTTATTATCAGGCGTTTACTCGTTTGCCTGTCTTTTCCATATAAAAAAATATTTATGTTAATTATAATTTATATATATATATATATATATATATATATATATATATATATATATATATATATATATATATATATATATATATATATATATATATATATATATATATATATATATATATATATATATATATATATATATATATATATATATATATTTCACTAAAACAACACTTCTTATGGAATATTTAATAACAACATGGCCAGAGTATGTATATGTATATCTACAGCTATCACATAGTAAACATAAAGGACTTTCATACAAAATTTTGTATGTCCCGCTGGAATCGTCTCATGTAAGGCGAAACGTTATGCAAAAGTCATGTAGTTCTCGCGATAGATTATATTTTCTCTTTCTTATAAACAAAAAAAAAAATTAATATAGTTATAATAATATAATTATTTGCCGGTAATCACGCATATAAATAAATATAAATGCACGATTCTATCGAGAAAACGCCTGTTATTCTATAGAATTGTGATATAACAATTGTTTATTATAGATTTCATTATATTTTTATGGATGTTATAATAATAGTTTAATTATTATTAGAACGTAAATATATAAATTCTTTTTTAACTCAATTTTTAACTTCTGCTATAAAAAAGTGTTTCAAAATATGTGCGGCGGCAGTACCGCATCAAAGCTTTGAAATTGAACTAGTTTCCATAGACCTTTTTTTGCAGAAATATTTCGAGATAGATCCAGGCCATAAAAAAAAGTATTTTCTCACTCTATTTTTAGTTGAGTGTGATTTATTACGCATAAAACTGAAATGAATAGATTTTGTACTCAAAACATAAAAGTAAAGACAATTTTACGACATCTATAAAGTATAAAAGTGATTGATCAAGAGTTGAAATTATCGTTTGTGAGTGTTCATAATGTTGTTACGAATTCCAAAACAATATTCATTCAGACAAATGAATATAAATTAAAAGCTTTCCGGAAATTAACGACCACTTTTCTCGAGCTTTCACTAATTACAGGGGCCGCTCTCATTGAAGGTTAAAAACTCACCGTTCATCAATTATAATTTGAAGAGCCTATCATTTAAATCTATTGTTCGTTACGGCCTGTTCTCAATTTACCCAATGGTTTGATGTTTCCCATCCCCTTAAACTATATTCAATAGAAACTTTGCAACATTCCTAAACAACTATCTAAGTATTTTGCAAAGTGTATTAGACGATATAAACTCAATTTTGAGGGCACAGGAACTAACGTTTATAGTGAACCTATTACTCTACTATATAGTGTTTAAAATAGGAACTGTTAAAGTATGTAGTGCAAATATCACACATATTTGAAATGTTTTTTTTGCTCGATTCGGAAACTACCTTTCATCTGTAGTCTTTTTACTAATATAAATACTGCTGTGTGAATGATGAATTTATTACAAAATAAATATTCAGCCTCACGCGTTTTCCCGCATATGGCAGGGTAGGCAGAGGGAACTTGGGAACCTAGTGTTAAGACACTCCGTTCTACTTCTGTTCTCCACTTTCCGCCGAATTTGAGGCATTATGTGTGGAGAAGCGGAACTCAACACCGCGTTTTGCGTGTGAACATAAAATAAAAATGAAAATATTAAATATTTCTTTTTTCTCGAGTTGGGATGTAACCCACAACCTGTCACAGTCTCACGTTTATACCGCAGCGCCACGGCAGGCCTCTATAAAATACATATGTTAACAATTTTATTATTTAACAAAACAAAAAATATTTATCGGTTTTGTAATTCTAATCTTATTTCAACAGTTAACCTCTCCGTGGCTGATGCGATGGTATCAACGCTCAACGTAACCTTCAACTTCACGTACATGTTATATTCGGACTGGCCCTTCGGTCACTTTTACTGCAAGTTCTGTCAATTCATCGCCGTCCTCAGCATATCTGCATCTGTTTTCACGTTAATGGCGATAAGTATAGATCGGTAAGTTATATTATTTAAATATGTAAAGATTATTGAATCGGAACTAGCCGTTTTTATATAGGATATATTTTATTAAAAAAAAAAACCTATATTAGTGTAACGTTATTTACTGACCATAGTGAGGTAGTGAGATAGGCAGAGGGAATCTAATAACTTATTGTTAAGATACTTCGCTACTATTAGCAGACTTCCGTTTACCTCAATTCGCACAAGGAAATTAAGATTTTGAATATTTTACTCTACTGAGTGGAGTGGAGTTGAAATTTAATCTCTAGGTATCTATTTTCCGTTTTAGTCAATCAATCATATCATATAATAAGCCAATATTTAACATAAAAAACTCGGTCAAGCGTGAATCAGGTTTATCCACTAAGGGTTCCGTAATTTGAAGATTGCACATAAACAAGTAAAAATACGATAATTATAAAAGTTAACTAACCTGAGTTTGGGGGCGTATGCACTCGTTTTACATAAAATGAGCTACAATTATAATTTTAATTAGTTTTAACTTGCATTACACATCAATTTTACCATGTTACGCGGCGAATAGAGTTAACAAGCTTAGGATGTGTTCACTTATTTTGTTTGAAATGTACTACAAATATAAGTTTGTCATTACATTAATATATTTGTAGTTCATATCAACGTGAAGAAGCATTATTTTTCCACGAAATCTACACTTGTCAGACTATTTATCATTATTTACATTGTAATTTGGCACGAAGCAAGAACTCATTTCGTGCCAAATTTCACAACTGTAAGTTCACAGGAAGTACCGTAAAAACGTAGCATCAATGCTTGAATTTTTTAATTATGTCGACTTAGAAGTTTGATTTCTTCTGTGCTTTAAGAATCATAAGAACTAAATATTTAATACTAAAATCAGCTTGATATTACTACGTTAACCTATAAAGGCTCGTCATCTTAATGGACCTTAAATCCATCCGTAACATTTAACAAATCTAACAAACTGTTTTTAGATGTTATATTTATTGTGATTTGAACCAAATTATTAAATGACAATAAATGAAACAAAAGCAATAGAAGTGCAATAGGTGAGATATGTTTTATAAGAATCTGGAGGAATCATCCGTTACTATTTTAGTAATCCACTTAAAATAATATTTTTTTTTAGAGGTCTTTCTTCTTCAATATTTTTTTTTAGCGGTCTTTCTTTCTAAGTTCAGTTGCTACTGACGAGCGTACTGTGAGAAATCCATATGGTGTGGGCTCGATGCCTACTCGACAAAATTAAATACTTAATATTTTCATTAGATCGCTCCAGTAACAATGCAAAGCGTGGCGTCGAGAGCTGATGACGACATCAAAGGAAACCGTAATTTTCTCACACTTTATTCAGCCAACGCATATTTGCTATTTATTGCTTATATTTATTTAAAACGATCACATATTTATAAAGGTTTTAAAGGAAAACCTTCACTTTGAGAATTGCGATATGATCCGATGCTATGGCGCAGTTGGTACTTATCTGATTCAAGCGTTAATTATGGATTCAATTGCGCTCTGGAATGTATATAGATATAAGAAAGGAGTAAGTAAGGAGTACTTACAAATTTCTAATTTGTGTTTGCATCATAAAATAAAGTTAATATACAATATTTTTTTTTCTTTTATCCTACAATAAATAGTTGTTTTTTTTTTTAATTCTGTTTGTTAAAAAAAATATTCGTGCACAAAAAGCAATTTATAGCTCACGTCAACAAAAAATATATTATATTCAGATTTTTACTTTTTATACAGCGAAATTACTACTTTAATAGTATTTAAAAGATATTTCACTCAAAAGTTTATCTAAAAAGCTTTTTCAATATGTTTTTATCTTTAAATATGTTTCAATATTTAATAATTGTAAATATTACAATATGACTGATACTGTGGTTTTTATTATACAAATATTAATTAATATAACAATTGACAGCAACTAGAATAAGTTTCTTGTTTTAACAGTAATCTATATAACACTTTTAAATTAATGCATTAGGGATATTTTTTATTCGTATCAGATTTTAAACTATCAATAGAAAACACTTTTACTTCTTAAACTAAAAATATAGAACGCGAAAATGTTCGAATTATTATATATAATTACAACAAAAGCCTGAGCTTTCAGCTCCATCAAATACAATTATTTTTGAAGTGGAATGTAAAGCATAATGTGCTTAAAACCCATCAAAACACTTTGCTACGTTCAATTATAATCATCATCAATACGTTTCGTAATGAGTGCCATATTTATATGTGACAAAATTTGTATGGTATCCGGTAGATATGTACTTTACTATTATCTTGTACATACATATATTACTAAATAATAAAAGGTTGGTATGAGTAGATTTTTTCCTATATTTTAAGTTCGGTACCTCAAAAGAAAAAATATTTTTTTTATAGGATCACTTAGTGATTCGTCTGCCGGTCTGTCATGATATTTTTTTTCAGGATCACCTGAAACTGTCAAGCTGATATCAAAATCGAATATAAAAATAATCAATACAATCAAAAGATATGGGCGCCTGATTATCGTTTTTGTTGCGTTTTGTGTAAAATTTACCACGTAATCAAAATCTCTAGACTACTTTAGAGACCTCTAGAGTAAAGGTAGGAAATTTTAAATTAAATGTTAGTTTACAATACAAATAACAGAAGAAATTTGAAAAGTGCAAATTAGTAAATACGAGTATATAATGAGTGCAAACGCCCAAAAATTAAATCTTGTTTGTTTTCATAAATTGTGCCGTTGATAATCGTTCATTATCACTGCAATTGGTACCGAACCCATGATGTACGAGTCCGACTCACACTTGACCTATTTTCTGTTCATAATGTCACATACCGATGGTTTAACTTAATTTGGCAATGGGTTTTTGTGTGACAATGGGTTATTAAGATTGCTGTCAAGTCTAAAGAAACCAAAATAACAAAAGAGTTACAGTAATTAAAAAGCGAATAATATTTACATTAAGCAATATATTCCCATTTTTTATGTCTTTTTAACAGTTTGACCCCGATAATAAAATATACATGTAATATATCCTTATTTTAACGTACCAATAAAATCTATGACAAGTTTTACGCTTTGATATAAAATGTAATTCAGTATTAAGTATCGTTTCAATTCAATTTCAGAAGGTTCGTACGCTCAATATTAAATTCTCAAAATAAATCCACTGTTCGAAGAATTTTAACGACGAACGCTTTGGAACTCAATGCGCTTAATATCATTAGACATGTACTATCTAAAGAACTTCGAAGTGCTTGGAAAGCTTTACTTAAGTTTTCCATTATTTTTGATGGAAAATTTGACTAGTTTGTTGTTTAACTGTAAAGTTAAGTTTTATTTTACTGTAAATGCTTAAAATAAAATACTCTAAATTGTTTAATTGCTGGAAAATAGATTACGATAGTAAAAGATTTAATGACAAAAGTATAAATATAATATTAATTTGAGGCCTGTCGTGGCGCAGCGGCACAAGAGTGTGACTGTAACCGACAGGTTCTGGGTTCGATCCCCAGTCGAGGAAATGAAATATTTAATATTTTCAATTTAAAATATTTAATGTTCCATTTCTTTGCGTTGAGTTCCGCCCCTCAACACGCAATGCCTCAAATTCGGCGGAAAGTGGGGAAAGGAAGTGGAACGGAGTGTCATAACACTAGGTTCCACTTCCGTTCCCTCTGCTTACCCTGTCTAGTGCGGGATACAGCGTGAAGCTGAAAAAAAAGAGAATATATATATATATATATATATATATATATATATATATATATATATATATATATATATATATATATATATATATATATATATATATATATATATTACATACTCTAACGTATTGCTGAAATATATATTGTGATAATAAGTGTTTTAATGTTAAATATATATAAAGTTATTGTTTGTTATTTATTATGTTATATCTTTATTAGTAAAAACAGGCTTTGAATTGGAATAGCAGATTGGCAATTAATATTGCAATTTTGAATCCGACGGAAAAAAACTCGTCTTTGTCATGTTCGACATGTCTTTCGTCTATCCGTGTGTTTGTCTGTAGCACCGTAGCTCTTGAATTTTTGAACTGATTTCGGTGACTTTTTAAATTTTTATTTTAATCCTTGTTCATTGCGGTGGTTTGTGTAAAGAGGATTAACAGTTTAAGAACTACAAGCACATTGTCAATGAGGTAGTGATTTTTGGGTCAGGTTTATTAATGTATGCTAGTTGCTTTAATATTTGACCGATTCAAATTACTTTTGTGTAGTTTTAAGTTCCTGTGTCTCAAAAGAAAAAAGATCACTTTTTCAATATCTAGATCTAAATTTAATATTAAATAGTCAAGTTTAGGGACTCTTGGAGTCTGAAAAAAATTAAGATCAAGTCAACTAAAGCATTATGTATAATTTTTGCTGTTTCGTATGAAGTTCGGCAAATAAAAATCTGTAGATTCTTCACTGTAAACTTATAATACAAACTACAAAAAAAAATCTGCAAACTTATAATACAAAAAAATATAATATATTTGCAAATTATTTAAGACAAAAGGAAGGGAAAAATCATTGTTTTTATATTTACTTAATACTTAAGTTTTACTCATTAATCTACGATTGTAAAATAAATAACTTAATACATGGTTGACTTTTTTTAATGTCATTGAAGTTTAATGTTATAAACTTTTAGACTGGTTTTTATTTTAAAACATGTAAATTTTTACATGTTTTAAAATGAAGACCTAATGAAGGGGACGTAGAACCATTTACCTACTTTGCCTACTTTAAATAAATTATCACTGTTATGTGAAATTAAGTGAAATTGGCTATTTAGTGAAATTTTTCTTTGTATTTTCATTCCTAAAATCCCATTTGAATGTTTTGATTCATTTACATCAAAGTTAGTAATATTCTTCCTATTTAAATCTACAATTTTATGTAAAAAGTTATGAAAAATAAAGATACATTATATGAAGTAAAATTAGAATTACAAATTCTTTTTACTATGTTTTAAAGTGTTATTCCACACTTAGGACAGAAAATACTAAACTTAAATTTAAAAAACGTATAAAGATTCTGAACGAAGCAGGATTTGAACCCGCGCCTCTGGAATACCGTTCCAGCGCTCTGACCAACTAAGAATTACAAATTCTTTTCAGCTATCAAAGTCTCATTAATCAAATCTTTAACTTCTCTATAACCATTAATACATTTTCAGAAACATGAGGCAAAATAGTTAAACTATCAATCTTGAAAATTACGCTGATTTCCACCCTATCTATTATACTGTTTCTTTTAAAAGTCCTTGAAAACTTGTCCATCAACATCTAAATACGTTCAAATGTAACCACTCCGTCCTTAGTTCTTTTCAAACTGGCTTACATCCTGGATTTAGTACCACATCTGCGCTAATTAGAGTTAGAGATGATATTCGACGATGCATTATACATGCAGCAGACGATATCCAGATTTATATTCATTCTTACATTACTCTTTAGAAAACTTATGTAACTTATGTAATAATATGAACAATAATGTGCTGTCAATTGGAGCTTAAAGTAACAGTCTGAAAGTAAATCCTTTAAGGAGAAGGAAGCAAGAGTGATCTACTACCATTAACTTACAATAAGACTGTCATCTCAGTTTAAAATACAGTAATCTAGGGATATATTTAGACAAGACGTTCTCATGGTCAATGCAGATAACTAATATAAATTGAAAAAGACTCCGTACGTTAGACTCGCTTCGACGTCGTCGATCAGTTATACCAATTCCCAACAAAGTTATTCTCTATTATGCGAACGCAATCTATCCTAACTTAACGAGGACTAACTAAACCAACTTAAGTGATCTTACACTTCAGTTTATACCTAAGTATAACCGTATATCCCGATTTCGTTGAAAGCTCAAGTGGCCTCTAATTTAGCCTTCTTTTTCTTTTTCTTCTATACTTCTCTCTTCTTTTCTATATTTTCCCTTCTACTGTGTATTATAAACGAAAAAGTCTCTTCCTTATTTAAGGAGGACGTTTACATTTTGAGACACATACACAATTAAGATGAAATCCTTTGCAAATCTCCCTTTAAGAGTACCAACATATTCGAATACATTCTTTGAGCATTCCACCGTAGTACAAGTAATTAGTCTGTGTAATGACTTGCTACTTTCCATAAGGCATTCTTAATCCTTACGAAAGGTCTTAAAAGTCACTATTAATAAGAAAAAAGAAACGTTATTACAATATTTTTTTTCGCTATATAATATAATACTTAAATTCACGCTGTATCCCGCACGAGGCAGGGTAGGCAGAGGGAACCCGGGAACCTAGTGTAAAGACACTCCGTTCCACTTCCGTTCCCCACTTTCCGCTGAATTTGAGGCATTGCGTGTTGAGTGGCGGAATTCAACGCCGCGGTTTGCCTTATTACCAGAGCGAAGAAATGAAACATTAAATATTTAAATTGAAAATATTAAATATTTCATTTCCTCGACTGGGGATCGAACCCAGAACCTGTCGGTTACAGTCACACTCTTGTGCTGCTGCGCCACGATAGGTCTCAGCTATATAATATAATACTTAAATTTTTATTTACATTATGAAACTTAAGAATTATATTATAATGTTTTTAAAATGAAAACGTTATTCACTTGCAACAAGTATTTAGTTCATATCGTAGCTATTGAAGTTAACAACTAACCTATGTACCTTATAATTCTGCTACTTTTACGTAAATTATATTATAAATCTCATTTTTGTTATAGATATGTCGCTATAATGAGTCCACTCAGGCCAAGATTGGGTAAAAGGGCGACACTGGGAATAGCCGCGGCGATTTGGGCGGGCAGCTCCATTATTAGCAGCCCTAACGTCATTTACTTTACCACAGACACTGATTTCTTACCTGATGGATCGACTAGGTAAGATTATTATTAATAATATGAATTTTATATATACTTTTTTTATATAATAAAAGTGTATGTAAAAAATTGAGTATAGCAGTAACTGTGTAGGATCTATGTATGTATATATTATGTGTTGGATCGAGTCGAGAAAAAAATACCTTATACCATTAATGTTTTACTGTGAAACTAAATTTGACATTGGTTTTTACTACATGTGCATAGAATGTCTATTTGAGGGAACAATTTGACATAATGTCTAAAAAATATTTTTGCGACTCTGTGAAATACAAAATAGAAGCAAAAATATAATTCATTACAAGCGAAGCGAAAACCATTTCCCGATTTGATCGGTTTGTGATTTATTATTTGTTTCCATAATTTGTTTTTGTTATACTCAAATGTAGCTTTAGCATAAACGGAAATGTCAAAATGAAAATTTTAGCCTAAATGAGACATGAATACCAATTCTAAGTAATAACATTTTTATTTACGAATGAATGATAAATTAAATGTTTTTCTCTTACTATTATTATACAATATTATATTTCGTTTCTGAGGCAATAAAGACTGTGTGCTATTTTATTTATTTCGCAAACGTATGAGCCGCCTTACAAACTCGCACATTGCCCCAGGAAACTTTCCTTTCAGAACTGTTGAAGTGGAAACTGTAGGGAAATATTTTTATACTTCACTACGAGATAGTTTTGTTAATGTCCGTTGAAAAATGCAAAAAATCTTCTTATTTATGGCTTAAAAAATATATTATACGACACAGTATACATACTATTTCACTTTTCTATATTAGCTTATCACAGAATATTTATTTCTTTATTATTTTTTAGCTTCGCGATATATTATGCATATTAAAGAGAAAACAGAGAATCTAGTCCTCAGACACTTTGCCACTCTCCGTATTTAAAACGGAGCTCCACACCACATATTTGTCTTAAGACACTTTGCCATTCTCCGTATTTAAAGCGGAGCTCAACACCGCATATTTGTCTTGTTATTAGAGCGAAAACATGATAATGGCTCATCGCCCTAGATTTAAGGGTCCTGGGCCGATGGCATTTTTATACGACCGTGTGATTTTTATGAATGTCTAAGTAATGGTGATGTTTACCAATATTTTTTTTTTTAATTTTTTAGCTATATTTACTTATATTTATATGTATTTTTTAATAGGCGTGTGTGCTTTGCCGAATGGCCAGACGGCATCACCACCAAGTCCCAACTCGAATATATGTAAGTAGTCCAATGAAAAAATATTATATATCTGTACATACGCAATTAAATTGTCTAAATTATAATTAGAAGTGAGGGTCCTGAATTCGACGAGGCAATGGTGAACTAAAGTCTTTAAATGGGAATATACCGTGAAGTTGTATTTTGCAATTAAAAAAAAAACAAAATGTTAAATAATTTACTCCCCCGAGTGGGAATCAAGTCTACAAGCGTAGCGTTTACAGCCTGAAACTGAGCCATTGCCGTTACCGTTACCAAGAGGGTCCATTTGATATTTAAATTAGTCATATTTTTGCTTATAAAAGCTTATTATTCACAGATACAATGTAGCTTTCATGGTGCTAACTTATTTCCTACCAATCATATCTATGACGTATACCTACGCTAAAGTAGGGGTGGAATTGTGGGGATCAAAATCTATTGGTGAATGTACTCAACGACAACTTGACAACGTGAAGAGCAAACGGAGAGTGAGTATCTTAGTCACATAGTCATGACCCAGTTGAATGAAGTTTGTGGCACGGTGGTAGCGGGTTCCTTAAACATCTTTTATTTTTGATAACAGTTAGGTACATGTTATGATTATATAAACGATACGATAGTAAAAAAAAGATATGATTTAAATTTAATTTCTTTAAATTGTGTCGGGTAGTAGATAAAGAAATTATCTATTATAAGTCAAGAGTCAACATTATGACTGTGGCTTTCAATATTTTTATTTTAAATTGATTCTAGCCGATGATGCAATAATCAAATCAGAAAATATGTTTTTATAAACAAGTATATTCTGAAAGAAAAAAAATGTTAGTTTTTTTTACAGCTTCACTTCCGCAAGGATGGCCTTCCTCTATGTTCCTAACATGGCAGGGTATTCTGACGAAATTAGAGACTTGCGTGTTAAGTGGCGGGCCTTATCGACGCTCTTTGTTAAATAGAGGATAGATATGAAAACGTTAAATAATTCCTCAAGTGGTCATCGAACCTACAACCGGTCGTGCGACTATGCGCACGCTTATAAATTAATTATATGTAAGAACTTGTATATAAAAAAATATATATCTCAATAATACGTTAAAAAATAAGCCTTTATTATTCTGTTGCAACCTGTTTTGAGGTCAATAAGTATTCAATAATATTCGTAATGCATATTTTCTTCCACTTTGTATGCCTTTGTCTCTCAACTTCTTTTAAAGAAATTTTAATTCAAAAAAGTTGCTGATGTCTATTAATTTCAATAAGTTGTTTATGTCTATTAATTTTAATAGTTGTCCATAAGAAAATTATACTTTCATTAATAGTTATAAGTAAGATGTATCTCACCAATTTTTTTAATAAATATAAAATTTTAAGAGGCCTGTCGTAGCGCAGCAGCACAAGAGTGTGACTGAACCGACAGGTTCTGGGTTCGATCCCCAGTCGAGGAAATGAAATATTTAATATTTTCAATTTAAATATTTAATGTTTCATTTCTTCGCTCTGGTAATAAGGCAAAGCGCGGCGTTGAGTTCCGCCACTCAACACGCAATGCCTCAAATTCGGCGGAAAGTGGGGAACGGAAGTGGAACGGAGTGTCATAACACTAGGTTTCACTTCCGTTCCCTCTGCCTACCCTGCCTAGTGCGGGATACAGCGTGAAGCTGAAAATAAATTTTAAACGATACTAGGAGGACTATACTACTTAGGACGTTAGATCTGTCACAGTATACACATTTTTTTTTGATATTTGAAAATTGGAAAACGGAGTGAATCATCACTACAAATCATAGACAACTGTCATCTAAACTTATTTATCGTAAACGACGTTTAATGTTTTTGTCAAAACTAAACAATTTAATTTTTTCTTGTCAAGTTTTCTTTGCGTTTGTACGCGCTTTTCTTAGAAATAGCTTACCAGATTAAATTCCCTATTATATTTTGGTTTTTGGTTAGGTTAGGTTAGGAACAGTTTTATATTATTGGGAGAGCTTTATACATTTCTTATTTTTTTTTCTTGGTTAGGTTAGGTTAGAAACAGTTTTTATTATTGGGAGAGCTTTATACATTTCTTTTTTTTTTTTTGGTTAGGTTAGGTTAGGAACAATTTTATATTATTGGGAGAGCTTTACACATTTCTTATTTTTTATTGCCCCCATGATGATATTTAACCACCGTTACCTCTTTAGACGTTATAATTTAAAAAAAAAGTTCTAATTGTTGAAGATAATGTATCTTAAATGTATCTGGACTAATAATCCAGTCACTGTACAAATAACTATCAATTATTCGTACAGTAACCGGACTAATAATTAAAAATTATTCGTACGGTTATCGTATGAATAGATTCAGCCTTGTTTTATTTCAATCGGTTAGAAAATAAAAAAGCTATGTCAATTTAACATATTTCGATCGACAAATTTGCTACAACATTTTTATTCAATCCTTAAAGTGATGATATTATTAGAACACGAAAGTAATTGAAAAAGCGGATTGCTGCTATTAATATTTATATATATTTTATATTTACTTAACATTTTTATACTTGAAACCTAATACATTTTCAATGATTGATGATCAAACGCTTAATTATGCAGAGATCCTGAGCAACTCTCTTCAGATCGTTAAATTGGCAATGAACCACATTTACGAATTAATATACTTATTTTCACAATAAAGGCCGTTAACTAAGCTTCTTTATTGCTTGAGTTAAAATTTCAAGGGTAATTTAGCCCGAAAATATTATTTGTTATAGTCTCTCCATGTTTTGTGACATAAGCAGGAATGATGCAAATTATGAATATTGCACTTCCACATTATGCGCGAACACCATTTTTCCTATTATTACCAAATATAAATTCACAAATGTTTACTTTTTCTTATGTAGTACAAAAATTGTTTGTTATATGAAATTTATTAATAAAGTTTCAGATACAACTCGTCGTTTAATTCAAAACTTCTTACAGAGTTCTCCTAACTTCCAAGGGAATAATACATATCAATTTTAAAATGGCTATATAGTGTTTAACCTAATTATTAAAGAATGAATATGCGATAAATGTTTTTTTTTTGTCAGCTTTATGCTGTATCCCGCACAGGGCAGGGTAGGCAGAGAAAGATTCGGAACCTAGTGTTAAGACGCTCCGTTCACATTAAGATATTTACATTTCCTACAAGAGAAATCTTTTTAATAAATTAGTTTCAATTTCCATATCAAATCAGAATAGCCTAGGCTTCTTCGCGGCTTCGCCTCACACTTAAGTATCACATAAAAACTAAAAGTTTTTTTGTGATACTTAAGTGTGTAGTATGAAAAAATGCTGTTGTTTTGAAATCACAGACAAACTCTTGATTTCTATTTATTGTTAGATAAATACTAAATCAATATTACATAGAAAACTTTGTTCGATCATATTGAATTATTACTTTTGTATTATATTATCGAAAAATTCTTAGGAATGATTTCTTTAATTTTTTCCTCAGTAATCGGATAACAACGGTAAATTTAAAAAAATAAGGGAACTTTAGAGCTTCCTTGCTATGGGATTTGTTTTTTTTTAGAATAAAGTAAAGGGCATTTAATTTTTTTTTCCCAAAAAAAACAAAAACTTCGAACCTGTTTTTAATAATACAGTATTTTTTGACCACATCAATATGTTGGATATCTTGTGTGATAATGAGTGTACGACATAATTATGCTCGATATATGTGAATAGAAATCACGATAATGTAACCCAAGTATTTATATTGTAATCAGAGTAAAATATATTACTGATCTCTTATAACTACGCTACATTCAATTAAAAAAAGCTAATATGTTCATGTTGTTATCTGATGTTCAGTATCAAATAAATTATTACTCAGTCAAAGGAACTAAAGCCGCTAGATTCTTATAATTTAGTTATAAAAATCCAGCGGCGTAATATGTTACGTTCAGTATCAAATTGAACCTGTTACTTTAGATAAAACTTAATTTTTTAAGCACAAAATGGCATTCGTATAGTGGCATAAATAATATTTTTATAACATATTTTTATAGAGGCCTGTCGTGGCGCAGCGGCACAAGCGTGTGACTGTAACCGACAGGTTCTGGGTTCGATCCCCAGTCGAGGAAATGAAATATTTAATATTTTCAATTTAAAATATTTAATGTTTCATTTCTTCGCTCTGGTAATATGGCAAAGCGCGGCGTTGAGTTCCGCCACAACACGAAATGCCTCAAATTCGGCGGAAAGTGGGGAACCGAAGTGGAACGGAATGCCTTAGCACTAGGTTCCAGGGTTACCTCTGCTTACCCTGCCTCGTGCGGGATACAGCGTGAAGCTAAGCATATTTTTATATTGAAAAAATAAATAACTGACTAAATTAGGTCAATAAAGTAGAATATTTTATTCCTCTAAAACAAAGAAAGTACATAACTGTTATACAATAGCATTGAATCTGTTGCAACGGGTTTGAACTTTAATTGGCGGAAATAATTTAAGTACAGATTTCCTTAATCTGGGTTGACAAGGTAAGAGGGCAAAAGACGGCCGCTCATTTCTCTCAATTTACCCAAAATACGGAGATTATTTGAAATTATAATTTTGAAACTGAAAATTCCCGTCATAAATTATCCCTGGGGCCACTTAATAACGTATTGGTCCAAGTTAGACTTTATAAGTTTATGAAATATATAGGTGAGGGATTTTAACCCACATCACGTAAACTGACAATGAATATTTAACAGCTTATCTTCCCCATAAAGCGTCAAAGTTGTATAAGCTACAGGACTCCTTTGAGGTAATTGCTTAAACTAGTCAGTGAAAGCTGAATTTTAATTCGTCTTTCATCTACTCGTGTATCTATCTATAGGAGTTCTTATAATAAGTATGTAACTGATCACATGGATGATATAAAAAAAAATCTTTTAGGGCATGTTATTTAATTTTGATTTTTTTTCCTGGTGTTTGTGCGTTTATATGCTGCTATTTCAGAAACGATTAATCCGATTTAAGCATAATTTTCTCTATTATATTTTATTAAAAAAAAAGTTAAGTCGATTGAAAATATAGTGTCACTGTCAAAATATTTTCACCTATCTTAGTTAATTTTTGTGACGTTATTTGCTATATTTTTTCTTTGACTCTCGTGGGGCACAAGCGTGTAACTGTAAACACGACAGGTTGTGGGTTCAATACCCACAACCTGTCGTCAAATGATATATTTATTTTAGTTTCTTCGCTTTGATAACTGCTGAATTATGCCACTTAACATGCAATGCCTCAAGTTTGATGGAAAGTGAGGGGAATGGAACAGTGTCTTAGTGCTACGTTTCTAAGTTCCCTCTGCCTACGCTGCCATGAACGCATACCGTGCGAAGCTAAAAATATTTCTTTTTAATAACTTAAGCAAGAAATTTAAGAATAGTTTCACGCATATTCACGTATAGTAGGTTAGGTTAGTCTAATGTAAAGTCATTTCTTTCTTTAACTATTTTCATTAGTTTTGGGACATTAATTATTCCAGACCGAAGTGAAAGTTTTCTTGTAAGTTTTCCAATTATTTCCCAATGGGACTTTGAACTTCTAATAAAAAAGAGATTATATAGTAATAATAAAATAAATAGCAACAAAATATTTATTCCAAACAAAATATTTATTCCAAATAGGTGGTGAAAATGATGATTGTAGTGGTGGTAATATTCGCGGTCTGCTGGCTCCCCTTCCACGTGTACTTCGTCATCACGTCGTATTACCCGGATGTGGTCAACTATCCTTATATACAGGAGATATATTTGGCTATATATTGGCTTGCTATGAGCAATTCTATGTACAATCCCATTATTTACTGCTGGATGAATTCTAAGTAAGTGTTTATTGAGATTATTTATTATTTATAAAAAATATTTTCAGTAAGAATATTGTATTAACATTTTTATACGTCATTTTAATGTAATATAATGGTATTTACCGTAGAAAAATTGTGTGTTCTGTTCATAACGCTGTAAAGTCTAAACAAAGTGTTATTGTTTCATCATGTCTAACATAAATGTGCGACAATGGCACAATAATTTTCGTTAAATAGCAGCAATTTCATAAAGAGAATTCCTTTTTCTATTTTATACACACTTTTTAGATTTCGCCGTGGATTTAAACAATTCTTTTGGTGCTGCGGGGCTATTGGCGGCGGTCTCAGTAGACATCGTGGCTTTGGACCTGACAGATTAGACCGATCTATGCGATCGTTCTCCCCGAGCAGGAAAAATGGCACCAGTGAGTCTTTATTAGTTATTTTGTTAACTTGTGTTTGTAAATTGGTCGATAGTTAGTCTTAGTTTATATAAACTGGTAGTATTTTAATTTAGCTTTTTAATGCATTATGAAATTTTGTAACTTAACAGATATATTTTTATTAACATTTTAGTTAATAATATTGCAAACCTCATCAAACAAAATAAAAATTAACACAATAATAAACTGCTTTATTCCCATTGATTTATTCACTTTCCTAGGCCGAGGGAAGTTAGATGATTATTTTTCGTGTCGATGTCTGCAAAGTGGTTGCTCCTTCATATTAATTTCAAAGCTTCATTCAGTCATTTGTGTTATGCTTTAATATGTATTAAAATATATAATATAGTATGATCATACACGAGAGCATTTTTTGCGTAGGTTTATTCAAGAACACAATCAAAACAACAAAAACCAACAAAAACCCACCCGGCTCTCCTCATTTACTTCATAAAATAGACAAGTAGGAGATGCGAGGCCAATCCCGACTTGGTAATTTCAGGCTTTAAGTATAAAAGCAAAATAATCTTGTTACAGATTGAGTTCAAAATTTACATTTTTGTAGTTAGGCCCTTAACTTTGCTCGTTGAACATAAAAATGGTTTGCTTCACGACGGTCGTTCTTCCGTTTATGTAGCGCTTCGCTTAGCTTATCCTTGAGTAAAGTAGTTTCGGAAATGATACATTTTTTTGTTAGGAAAATTTTGTAAGTTTTCGTTTCATATTTTTTTTATTAGGAAACAGGTTGGTGTTCTATTGTATATTTACGCTGGAAGCCAATGATGAGTCTAACAGTAATTCCAACTTACTATATGAGGCAAAGTAAAATTGCGAAAGCATAATGATTTTATATAATTATGAATACAGTCAAAAAAAATGCCACTAATCGACACAAGGTCTTATAATATGCACTTAAACTTACAAAATTGACCTATTTCGTAGAAATATCTGTGTGTGCACAAGAATACAGATATCATAAATGAATATATAGTGACTTCCCCAACAGGCACTATCAGGATATCACTGCACAGCACGTACAACAACCCGCTGGTGGGGGGCAGCGCCTGACGGCGGGGGTGCGCGGGGGGCGGCGCGGGGGGCGGCGCGGGGGGCGGCGCGGGGGACGACGAGCGCACGTGGATATGACGCGGCCGGGCCCGCCCCGCGCTCACGCCGCACGACCTGTACGGCTGAGGGCACTTTATGATTGATTGTGTTTTGTTTGTTTTTACGTATTTTTGAGTGTTTACCAGAGCAATTTTGATTAGGGTGAGGTGATGTAGCTGGCATTTGATTTTTTTTACCTTTTTTTACGTTTATTTATTCTATGTCTTTGACTGTACTATAGTTATTAGTGAAAATACAATTAAATAAATGAGAATGGTTTTGGAATCGATACCCCCCATTTAAAAAAATAATTAGTCAATATAATTTTTCAATCTGGTTGTCACAAGGTAAAGCTGAGCATTAAGTTCACGACTCAATACTTCTTCCTATTCGGCATAAAATGAGAAACGGAAGGAGGTATCTTTACATTATACTTCCAAATTCCATTCGTCTACGCTGCAATAAGCAGTATATAGCGTGTTTTAAGACTATGATATATTGTTACCAGTACATTATTAAGACAAGACCTATTTCTTTATCATCTGTATATATATGTGATATTTATATTAAAAAAAGTAGAGATGAGATGATTTTAAATTTAAGTTTAGTATTTTCTATCCTAAGTGTGGAATAACACTTTAAAAAATTGTAAAAATATTAAATAAATATTATTCTCTCTTGCCAAATAATAATTCTTACGAGTTGTCTTTGGGTAGCGGAAATTTGTAAAAATCTCCTTACAGAGATGCTAACAACATAAATAAGTTGTAACAAGCGTAAAAGAATTTCGACGGAGCTTGGTGAGAACGGATGGCTTAGTTGGTCAGAGCGCATGAACGGTTTTCAAGAGGCGCGGGTTCAAATCCCGCTTCGTTCAAAATTTTTATACGTTTTTTAAATTTAATTTTAGCATTGGATGAGTTTTAGTGACATTTGATGTTTACATTATTTATAAAGCACTTAGTAGTTAAATAAAGGATATTAAAAAAGGTACGTAAAATTTTGCGACACCTGTATATAGATATATGAATACATACGGATATATAACTTGGTCGGTTAGAGTAAAATGTGTTACTTGGAAGACACGGGGTTTTATACTATCAGTACTAAACATTTTGTAATTAAATGTGTGATATGTAATAATTAGTTAATTTGAGGAGTGTCGTTGCTCAGGGGCGTAAGCGTGTGACTGTGAACGCGACAGGCTTGGGGTTCGATTCCCACACGAAATAAAATATTTAATATTTTCAATATAAAAATTTCATGTTATCATTTCTTCGCTCTGATAATAAGACAGAGCGTTGAGTGCCTCTATTTACCACGCAACGCCTCAAATTTGGTGGAAAATGGAGACGGAATGGAGTGTCTTAACAATACATTTCCTGCCCTACTCGGTAACTAAATAAATATTGTAATGTAGAATAAAGTTCTTAAATGTTTACTGGCCTATTAGGTATTTCCTCGTGATTGTTATAATTTTTTTATGAATCAGTTTAAAATTTCATAAAGTAATTGTATGCTTAAAAGTTGTATTGTCGTACATAACTATTTCAAAACATATACTTTATTTTCAAATCTTATAATAATAATTAGTTTTATGATTTTCATTTTTGAGTGAATTACTTTCAATATATATTATTATATTTCGTTTGGTTTGCAATTATGATATAACTTAAGTCTGAACAAAACAACATATATATAATATATATGATATCAAAGTAAACATACGATAAATGGAATCTTAAAGCAAGTTATGGCTTAGGCCTGCTTCAGATTCCTACAAAATGAGAAAATTCCTTAGGGACTAGTTCATAGAATTATTTATTACGAGGTTTATGATGAAATATATATATATAAAAATCATCCACTACTTAAGTAAAGAAAATAATATGCCTATAATTATATTATGTTTGAGAAAATAAACTTATATTAAAATGTTATAAGAATAATTTAATGAAAATATTTAGATTTGCTGTTTCTATGTTATAGTACCTAAAGAAAATTAAGATAATAATATTATGTAATATTGTATGTAAATAATTTGTTTTTAAAAAATTAGAACTCAGTACGATTATTATGTTAAACACTGAGAGGCCAAGTCACAGTTTGTGGCTAACAATTCAAAACAGATGTTTATGCATTTGTTTATATACTCGTATATAATACGAGTACGTACATAATTTAGTTATGAATGTACATAATATTTTTGTAGAATATTTCGCACTTGGCAGTGTAGGCAGAGGGAGCCTAGTGTTAAGACACTTAATTTTCTTTGCTTCATTCCCATCGAATTTTCGAAATATTACGTGTTGAGTGGCGGAACTCAACGCCGCGCATTGTCATGTCACCAGAGCAAGGAAATAATAATATTAAATATTATGGAGTGATAGTTGAACCTGACAACCATCCGACATAAATTTTATATTGCTTGCTTGTGCCTTTGGATCTGAAAGGCATGAGATATACATAATATTTTTATTTGATATATTATGGCGATTGATGTTTTAGTGTACCAAGGTTATTTTTTGTTTTGAATTCGAAAAGCCGGCTCTGATATGCCTAAACAAATATTAAATTTTAATTAACAATTGCGTATAGAAATTATTTCATTCAAATAAAATGATTTCTATAATATATGTAGATATTTACCCAAGAAAGGGTAAGCACCCTAATATCTCATGTAAATATGTATCTCATATAGAGCAAAGCTATTCCAGATACATAATTTATATTAATATACAAGCGTATTTAAATATACATAATATTACTTTATAATATTATGTATATTCAATATTAATATATACATATGTACCTTATATGGCGCAGGGGTTTAGGCGTGCTATTGCAAACGCTACAGATCGTGAGTTCGAACCCCACTCGAGGAAATGAAATATTAAATATTCACTCTGATAACTAGGCAAAGCGCGGCGTTGAGTTCCGCCACTAAACATGCAATGTCACAAACTCGGTGGAAAATTAATGGACTGTCTTTATACTAGGTTACCATGTTCCCTCTGCTAACCCTGCCATGTGCAGAATACAGCGTGATGCTGAAAAAATGTATCTAAGAAATACTTGAATAAGTAATAACTATAATATTGTGTATGAATAAATAAATGTAAAAATAAATGTGTAATTTTTAATGAAATATTTGTTATTTATATATCGTACAGGAGACGATCGTTTACTTAATAATGTATGTTCATACGTACGAGTAGGTCATTTGAATGATATTTATATGAAAGACACAATTTCATTTTATACATTCAAATATTCATTAAAGTCATATATGTCATTAAACTTAAATTAAAAAACTATAGCGATACATTATATTAAGATAGTCTATTAGAAATTTATTATAAAGTGTAACATAAAATACAATGTATAAGTGTCCAGCGGAATCTATATAAATGAGACCAAATAGGTATTTTAGTACATAATAAAACTGCATTTGCATTTAAATGCTACGAAATTGTCCAAGTGCGATAGAAATATTAAACAAAAGCTTTGAGATAAGAGTATCATCGTTAAGTTTTAAGATATATTCAATAATAGTACACCATCCTGGTGCAGTGGGATAGCTTACGACTGTAAATGGCTTCGGGTTCGACCCCCACTCAGGTAAATTACTTTTATTTGCATTAAACTTGCAATGACTCAAAAAATCCTCAATCTAGGTCCTCATGGACAAACTATTCAAGTATTTTGGACAAAAAGAATAATATGACAATGTTTTTGCAAAAAACGTCTCCTTATTTAAATCGTTGTAAATATACTATGCGTAAGTATATATGGGGATAGGGGCGCTTCTTTATTGTTTTGTATATATTACATTTGTTATATGTATAATGTTAAGATATTTTATGTCATTGTAAAATCCATGATAAATTATGAAATAAACGAAAATATACATGTATGTAGTTCTTTTATTTTTGTCCTCTTGCTCTTTATTAATTATTTTTAAGCATAAATATCTTTCTGTTGTTGGATAGTTGCGTAAAGTGTAAAGCCATAATATAAAGAATGTTAAATCAGATAATGAGAAAAATAAATAAAGTAAATAATTAGAAAATATAAAAAAAAAAACATATTTAATTTCACGTAATTTTATTCGATGAAAAAGTAACTTTTTATTACGTTTGACTTTTCATCGTATTGGTCATTAATTTTTAAAATATAAAAACCTTACAGTTTCCTACCTACAAAACAATAAATACGAATATTAACTGAATGTATGTTTTTAATTGGAACCGATAAACTCTCACGTATATTGGACAGTCTCCGGCTTAGTTATCGTTAGTTGAAGGATTACTTTTTTATATACCTACATATGTATATGATAAATGGCCGTATGGAATGGTGATTTTCGGAGGTAGTCCTATTACTAGAGCGAAGAAATGAAACATGAAATATTTTAAGTTGAAAATATTAAATATTTGATATCCTCGACTGGGGATCGAACCCAGAACCTGTCGGTTACAGTCACACGCTTGTGACGCTGCGCCACGACAGGCCTCTAGCACCAAATATATTTAAAAATGGGAAAAGAAAGTTGAGAACGTTTTATTTTAATAAGGCTTCTCCTAGCATTCTGTAATGCGGAGAAGCTGAACTGGACTAATGTAAAAAGAAACTAAAGTGGTTCTCGAATTGAGCACAGAAATCTGATATCCGATAAACAATTAATTAGTAAAGTCGAGAATTTATTTCAATTCTAATGTCTGTTTCATATTATGTAAATTGAAAATATGTTATTTAAAACATTTATTTGTTGAATGTATGTTATGTACCAGAATGTTTTTATATAATGAAGGGGTTCCATCCCTACTCGAGAAAATGAAATATGTTTTTAAATTAAATATTTAATGTTTTTATTTCTTCGCTCTAATTACAAGGAAAGTGTGGCGTTGAGTTACGCCACTCAACAAGCAATGCCTTAAATACGGCGGAAAGTTGGTAACTGAACTAGGATGGAGTGTCTTAACACGAGGTTCCCAAGTTCCCTCTGCCTTCCCTGCCAGAAGCTAAGTAGTTAGAAAGTCGTCGAAACAACATAGTCGCAAAGTATTTATAATCGTTCTTCACAATCTTCTCAAAACGTTACCCATAAATATATACTTAATTTCGGAACTTCTCAACTTTTCCATAATTGTATATTTTTTCCGCCGTAACTTTTATATATAGAAGTTTCTCTTGGAATTTTCACATTAAGCAAAGTGTAAAACAAGTAAGGTCAAGTAATTTAACATCATTTCGTTTTTTATATTGTGTCATATAGTTACTACAAAGTGCTCTAGAAAGTTAGAAGTTAGTTAGGAAGAAGGCATTTAATTTTAAGATACACGTTTTATTCCTCCTATCAGAGTTCTAAGACAGTAACTATAATTAAGACAGTTCTAGTTAACCGAGGCTTTATCCTCTCACCAATAATTTGCATTAGTGGGTATAGAACTTACAACCGCCTCGTTAACAACCAGACGCATTGCCGTTCCGCCACGACATCCGTCCGTTTGTTCTCTATTTACTTAAAGTTATTATGGAGATATGGCTCTACAAGATTAAGTAAATATACACAATTTTCGCATATTAGCACAGTTTAATATAGATATAAATGATGTAAGCAACGTTTGAATATGAAGTTGAATTGTAATTTACATAATTTGCCCTCGTGGCGTGTGACTCAGCGCCCCGAGCGATTGTGCTATTTTTAAACATAATCGCCATATTTTAGCTCATATTTTATACGAGATAGGTATAGCATGAAGCTAAAAAAATCAGTTAATTGGTAAAATGATAAAACGTCTCCTCAGCAAAACCTATTCAAATTCAAAAGTTAAATACAATGCTAATAGAGATCAGTATTGGTAGGTAAGTTTATTTGACAATTAAAAATATAAAGATCATGTTAGCAACCAGATTTATGTAATAAAAAATATATGTAAAATAAAATTATTATTTTCTGCAACATTTTATTTAGAGTTAACTGCATTTTTAAACATCTGTTACGTCAACAGCTTGTTATATTGTTTCATCCGTGCAAATCTGTGCAAAAAACCCTCGCATAGATTTTTAATTTGTACAATTACATTAGTTCAACCCGTTAAATGAAAGCGAGACCGCTGTACAAACTTTTCAAAACTTTGCGGTTTAATTAAAATGCTTTTTGAGTTAAATGTAAGACTTCTTAATGAAACAAGAAAAGTATAAACATTTTATCTCCAAGCATATCCTTTGCTAATTAAATATAAAATTTTATGATAATCAGAAATTTCTGAAATGTCACTAAGCTTCCTTTAATTATAGGTAATATAAACTGTATATTTTAATATATAATAATAGAAAGGACCTTGCATCATTCTATATTTCAATAGTTTTTTCTAATTATATTATTGTTCATTTAAAGACGGATGTGCGGTTCTATTTTGACTTGCAGAGTATGAAACTAAAAGCTTTTAAAAGCTCCATATTCGCTTAGCTAAATGACAGAATGGAGCAACTGCGTTGTAAAAATGCTTGCATCATTGAACTTTATGTTATCGCTATTTTTATTAAACAAAAGTACATTCGCTATAAAATGCATTCTTACAAAATTTCTGTGTATCTTTATTTTTTTGGTGGGTTTTGTGGAATTTGTACTGTAGCAAGATCAATCAATATTGAACTTTAATATTAAGCTTTTATAATAAAGGGTTCAAGAAAAAAATATAACAGTAATCTTATTAAAGCTTTTCACTGTACACCGCTTATAACAGAATAAGCAGAGGGATCTTAATGTTACGGCACTTTGTTCCACTCGCAACACTCAAATTCGAGACGTTGTGTATTCAATAGCGTAATTCAACACCGCTCATTGTCAAGTCACCAGAGTGAGAAAATGAATGAATGAATGAATTAATTAATTAATAATTCAATGTCCCGAGTAAGAATCGCACTTAATTAAACTCAAAGTGATGATTTTCTGATGTCTTGTTGTATGATCAAGTTTGATGAGGATTATCCAACTATATTAGAGATTTTTTTTAATAAAAATGAGATAGATTACAATAAATATTAGTTCTTGAACAGAAGAATGTACCTCAGGCTTGTCACTTTGACTGATGACTGTTGACTGTATCCTAGCTTACTCCAGTCTATTACAACGCTATCATGTCAATAGTACGGGATCCCCTGAACTATTTTTACCATTTATTACTAACAAGCTGATTTTTCGTGAGTAGCTTCATTTCGACTAGACGCCCAACTTTTGTCCTTACAACAATTTTGGTAAATGGTAGCTACTAGGGGTAGCAGGGATGAAATGTGTTGATTTGACGAATTTCAAAAATTTATTACTAACTGTATTTTTCTTCGTTAATCGTCAAGATAATTATCTAAATAAACCGAGAAAATATTTGTCCTAAAAAATTCAAGGTTTTGTCAAAGAGTCCCCCCTCTCCAACATGTATTATTAACAAGGTCATGAAAAATAATTACTAACCATCTAATTTTTTTTTCTATTATTTAGGAAATATTTATGTAACTTAACAGCCACATTGTCCCACAAATTGCGTGGTACGACATCCTGGTCCTACGCTCAAAAGTTGTCAATGCAACAAGACCATTTTTTTTATTAGTAACCGTAGGACAAAAGTATCACGTGATAGGCTAGTATGTTTTTCGTCCAAATAAAACAATGTCCTACAAAAAAACAGGTATGTATTGCTAGTCCGACAAGAATTGTCATTTTTGTTTTTTTTCTTTATAACACAGCGTAAATGAAAACATATTTATTGAAATTAAAATAACTTTATTTTCTAATGTAAAAAAAATCTGGGTAATGTATATAAACAAATAAAAATTAATTTTCATCAGATTCATCTGAAAAATCTTCATCATCTTCGCTAGCAGTGTTAATCTCATCTTCATCTCCCTCTTCGTCACTTTGTTCATTAGTGACGTGTGACTCTGTAATAACATGAAATAATTAATAAATCACCGAATAATTAATAAATAAATAACAATTATTTTAATAGAGTACCTTCAGTAGTTAGTAAGTCAGAAGATATTTCTTCAAAAGATGGGCTTTGTGGACCATCAAACCAATAATATTGATATTTATTATCAATTATTGTAAATCCATAATTTTCTGGTAATTTGTCGGTCGGACTGCGCATATGTGCATTACACCACACATTGGAGATGAATACTGTTCTTTTAATTTGTTGCAACAATTCTTGTTTTGTTGGTGGTAAACTGGAAGGGTCATATCCTACAAAACTTTTTTTTAAAACATCTTCATTTTCATTTCTTGATTTATATCCTTTTTCAAACAACTCATACCGTCCTTGGTTGATATCATTTTTTGTTTTTAACGAGTACAATCTACATACATACTCTTCAATAATTCGAACTACCTCATTTGAAGTTGTTAATACTGTATGATCGCTTCGTAGGAGTTTAATAAAAGCCTCTTGAAGATTTTTATTTTTCTTTAAAATGCTGAAAGGTCTCTTCTTTCCTCTACGAAAGAAAGCAGGATTATAATCATTCCCTGTAAAAATGTGGCATATGGCAAGTGAACAAGATAATTGATCTTCAAGCTTGGCGTAAATTTCATTTATGTTTAAGTACATTTTTTTTTTACTTGTGCTTAAATTGATTATTATTTGAATTTGATCCTTTAAATACTTGAAATTTGCCAACATTATTATTGGAATATCAGAATCTGTACAATGTATCTCCACATTATATTTACAATTAAGTTGACAAACGTGATACACAATTTTGGTGTCAGCTTCTTCATGATAACAAGAAAGGTTATAATCAATAACTCACAATATTTGTGTTTCACTTGATACCTCATAAGAGTAGCATTGATCATAATTAAGTTTAATAGTTTTTCCTTCCATTAATATCATAAATTCATCTCTTGTCCAATCTTCTATTATGAATTCTACAATTTTTTCTTTAAAGTTGGTACTCCTCAATAATTTGCAGAAATCAGCAGGACGATTATTGTCTTTACGTAAGACGTCATATTGTGTGTCCTCTTCGCCTCTCAAATCATGTTCAAAATCTTTGATACTAGGCTATTTGTACTTGTCAAATATAATGTACTTCTTTTCTATTATATGTAAGTATTTTCAATATATGTTTCGAGATTTTACCATAACTGTTTGGAACGTTCTTCAGCGTATGTAGTAAATAAAATCCATCTACTAGGTGAATGTCTGCTTCTGGAAATTGTTTTTCAAAAGACAAATAAAATACGAGTTTGACTGAAAACAACTTGATTTGTTTTCATGACCTTGTTAATAATACATGTTGGACATGGGGGAACTCCTTGATAAAACCTTGAATTTTGTAGGACAAATATTTTTTCGGTTTATGTAAATAATTATCTTGAGAATTAACAAAGAAAAATCTGGTTAGTAATAAATTTTTGAAATTCGTCAAATCAACATTTTGTATCCCTGCTACCTTAGTTATAAACCACAATCGAGAATTTTCGTACAGGAAGTTGTTGGGCGTCTCATTGAAATGAAGCTATACACGAAGATTCAGCTTGATAGTAATGATTTTTACATCTAGTATTAGTACTACAACTTTTGAGCGTAGGACCAGGATGTCGTACCACGCAATTTGTAGGACAATGTGGCTGTTAAGTTACATAAATACTTCCTAAATAATAGAAAAAAAATTAGATGGTTAGTAATTATTTTTCATGTCCTTGTTAATAATACATGTTGGAGAGGGGGGACTCTTTGATAAAACCTTGAATTTTGTAGGACAAATATTTTATCGGTTTATTTAAATAAATATCTTGACGATTAACGAAGAAAAATTCAGTTAGTAATAAATTTTTGAAATTCGTCAAATCAACACATTTCATCCCTGCTACCCCTAGTAGCTACCATTTACCAAAATTGTTGTAAGGAAAAAAGTTGGGCGTCTAGTCGAAATGAAGCTACTCACGAAAAATCAGCTTGTTAGTAATAAATGGTAAAAATAGTTCAGGGGATCCCGTACTACAATGTTTATAAATCTGTAAATTATAGATTTGGTGAATATTCCCACTTTTCTTTGGTAAATCGGTTGTAAATTATTAAGTCATTAAATAAAAGTAAATAAAATGATTAGATCTTTATGTATGAAAATGGCGTTTTGTTGTACTGGCCACTTCAATCACATAGGGTATAAGCCAGGTTAATATGGTAAATATGCCTCCCCAGCTTTTTTGACTCGTACTCTGGGAATCGATTTGGTGTTGAATAAGAATAATTCTCGTCAATTTTTTGCTTTTTAACGCTAATGGCTTACGAGATTATAAAAAAAAATCCTGATATTTCCACTCTTTATTTATTTTCATAATGAAATTCTAAATAAATAAATATCTGTAGTGTTAGTCCCAAATGAAGCTACCACCGCTAAACAATCGAGGCTGGTCAATCGCTCTACGCCAGTGCTCTTTCAAGGGAAAAAAATCAACTCCGATGGAGCAGGATGGATTAGATAAATATATGTATAAATATATATATATATATATATATATATATATATATATATATATATATATATATATATATATATATATATATATATATATATATATATATATATAATATATATATATATATAATATATATATATATATATATATATATATATATATATATATATATATATATATATATATATATATATATATATATATATATATTATATATATATATATATATATATATATATATATATATATATATATATATATATATATATATATATATATATATATATATATCATCGGACATCAACATCTCAGAATACTCGGAATGTATTTAAATAAATATATTATTTAAAAAATATTAGAATTTGTGCTTCCTATACCAAACCACACACATTTTTACATACATTTGGCGTTCAAAAATAACACATGTGACTTTTCACCTTTTTTGCTTTGACTTTAGTGACCATTACAAAGATAACACCGAAAGTGGAAACACTAATTAACATATTATCATCATGAATTATATATAAATAAATGATACATTTCATATTCAGATCAATAATTACAACAAATTTTATGGGTTTAAAGGACTTTGTATAGGTAATGTAATGTAATGTAAGGCTTATCTATTTATAAATACATTAATAATAAAAATACAGTTTAGTTCGCATGTTCATGTGCTCTCAAATTGTACGTGAACATGCGAACCTTTTCGCGTTCAAATTCAAAAGAAAAGTTTATAAATATAAATAAACTGAACATCAAAAACTCTTGTAATAAGAGAAGAAAAACAGCAAGAAGCAGTCATCGACTGACGATCGAAAACAATTTATCATGATCTGTTCAATCCCAGATCAATGTATAAAGATGAAATTTCATATCAATATAAGTTCCGAATTTAAACATTTGATGTTTTTTTTATCTCATAAATCACACGTCACCCGAGGGATAGCTAAATATGTCGGCGTGAGAGGGCATCAGCTTGAGCTGTATAAATTACGAACGGGTCGAGTTTCTATTTCAAATATTTTCGCTGAGGTACTCCACTAATACGGTTTTCATATGAAGTTCTAAGAAATACGTGAAGGTGGACGTGGATTTTTTATATAAATAAATGTATAAAAAAGTCGTTTGTTTTTTCCAAGTAAGCGTTATTTATGTACTCGTATCTTATTTTCGTCATGATTGTGTATCTTATCTTCGTGATGATGTTAGACGGATCTGTAATTGCTAGTTAATTTTTAGACTTTGAGGCGATTTGTTGCTCTTGTAGAGAATAGAAAATAAATTCATAATTTACCAAGCCCCGTGATATATATATATATATATATATATATATATATATATATATATATATATATATATATATATATATATATATATATATATATATATATATATATATATATATATATATATATATATATATATATATATATATATATTATAAGAATTGAATACAAATATTACTACATCACCGGTACACAGTTTAGTGAAAAAATAATTTTGTATAAGACATCAGCGCTTGAGATTGGAAAAGTTTACGAAACTCGATACGAACTCGAATAGAAAAATGACTGATTTAGGGCTTATTAGGGATATCAAAATATTAATAAGAAAATAAAAATTCAAATTTAAGGCCTATTTAAGAGTAATTTTCTATAATAAATGAAAACTAGCTATAACCTGTAATTTCATCACAGTTATTTCAACTGTACACTTATTTCAACCGTAAGTTTCACATTTAGGTACCTTAAATAGTTAATCTTCAAAATTAAATATTTAACAATTTTAAATTTAAGTTATGGTTAATCAAATATGATATCATAAATATTTCTCTTCTATTCTCAAAACAGTGGGACATTTTTTTCGTTTCTTCGTAATACTAAAACTATATAGGGGGCGACTGACTTTAAGCAATGATAATTCAATCCCCCCTACTCTGGAATAAACGTTTATTTTAAATTATTTACTATATTGTAGCCTTAAACGAATTGCAAAATTGTGTGCCCCCACTCAATACGGAATTGTAAAAGTAGGCAGAGTGGTCATTTTTATTATTTTCAGAATGAATTTATCATTTTGCTTAGTCTAAATACAGTAAAAACTATGTATATATGTAAAGCCAATATGCATACACTAAGCTTTTACATCAATTTTCTTACATTACTTTATATTTTATATAGAGCCAACTTGGGAACCGAGTGTTAAGCCCACTTTCCGCTGAATTTGAGGCATTGCGTGTTGAGTGGCGGAAATAAACTTATCATTTTGCTGAGTCTAAATGCAGTAAAAATAATAAATAAATGTACAGCCAATACACACGCCGCTTCGCCTTGATACCAGAACTAAGAAATGAAAACTTTAATTTGAAAATATTAAATCGGCATCGAACCTACAACCTATCGTTTAGTCGCCGCTGCGCCACGACAACCGCAATTGATAAGTAAATTTAATTTTAATAAAAATTTTGAAAAACAAATCGTAATCAAAGCAAGTTTTTTTTATATTTTTAAGTTATAAATAAGCATGTTTAACTTTCAATCTTCACGTAAGTAAGTACCACTCCGACTTTTGATTCCACTAAGTGTATCTAAGTGAAATTCAATCGGATCGGGCGTCGCCTGATTCAATATTGACCTGTCGAGCCGACGGTTAATACGTTTAGTAATTAGTACCATTTTGGTATTAGCGAATAGCATTTAAATAGCACAATTCCAGTATGAAGTGTTCAACCGTAAATCGAGCTAATTGGTAATTATGTATTGATAATACCTCTAGTGTTAATATAATACTTGTTACGGTAATCAGCAGTGATAATTTACTTTTGCTCTTTTTTATTTAACTTTGGGAAATTGAATTGTGAATATTTTATAATTAAATATATTAGAAACAGTCTGCTAATTCAAGTTTTGTTATTGAAGTAGATTTTCATATAAAAAAGGGAATTCACCACAAATGTACGATATAATAGTTTATCCGAATCATAGTCGAAACATATTAGGAATCTTAAAAATAATCAAGTCATCCCGTCATCCATGCAATTAATGATTTTCTATACTGTAAACTATTGAGGTGGCAAAGGAAAGTTAGAAATTACTTTAGGTAATTACGCTCTAAGCGACATACTAAGATGAATCATGTACCATAGCTAAGCACTTAAATCATATTAAATACCAAAAGTGATAGTAGTAATGATAATACAACGAAATCGTTGCAAAAAAACCAAACTTTTAAACTTTTATATTTATAAATACATATATTTACATGAAACGTTAATCGATAACGCTTATCAAATCTTCCAAATTTGGCATCTAATTTAATTTCAATTCTAATTGAAATAGTCATTAGATAAATTCGATGGGCGTTATCGATTTCATGCGTTAGCGGTTGCAAAGGCGGGGCTTATATCTTGGCAATATTGACTTTGCCACAATTAGCGCTGTCATTTGCATTTGTGTCACACCCGAATTTGCTACTATTCTATTTATTAATCACGATTTTTAAGTAATTGTAAAGTCAGATCTATGTTTGAACTTCCAGTGTATGTTTCTATCATAAAGCACTATCTAAAGTAATAATAATAAAGCTGAAAGTTCACTTGCTTTGAACGTAATAATCGCTGGAGTTATTGATTTGGATGGTAAAACTTTTTTGGACGGGTACGTCTTAACAATTTTTATATATGTGCGGTCAAAGCTATCTTCTGCACTAAGATTGTTACGTGTGTCCTAAGATGTATTATTATATATTCGTTTGACCACTTGGAGATCATAATTTACTTGGTTGTCATAAGATATATATTCGTTTGACCACTTGGACGAAGCCACAGGCAAAACTTCTGTAATGCTTTTGTTAGGCAATTGGGATTATTTAGGTAAGGCATATATTTTGATTCACTTTTTCATAATTTTTTTATAAAGTATTTTTTTCTTGGAACTCAACGCTACACTTTGTCTTTGTTCCAAAGCCACGAAAGGCTTCATTTATATACATACATAAAGTCCCTTACGAATAGACAGGTTCAAATGAAATAAGGTTAATTTAGCGTTTAACATAAGTATGTTTCTGGGACTCGTATATTTTAGTGTTAAATCAACAAATCAAGAGAATTGGTACTAAGGATTTTACTACACCTGTCGAGGGACTGAAAGAATACGATGGCCTCATTCGTGAAGGTTATTTGTTTTATAACATGTATTGCTATTGCTTTTCTCTTAAATGCAATATGCGGTTTTAATTAAATTTGAACTGCGCGACTGTTCACTACTAATTAGAAAGAATGTTATTAACTACCTACTATTGTACTAGATATTAATTGACTTATTCACACACTCACTCACTCTTCTACAAGCTGTAAGCCGCTCATGGCAGGGTAGACAGAGGAAACTTAGGGCAACCTGGTGTTAAAATACTTTGTTCCTTTCCCCATTTTCCGTCCAATCTGAGGCATTGTGAGTCGAATGGCGGAACTCTACGCCGCGCTTTGCCTTGTTACCAGAGAAGTTACCGAAAAGATGAAAACATGAAATACATATTTAAATTAAAAATATTAAACATGATTTCCTCGACAGAGGATCGAATCCACAAGTCACATAAAGTCACAAGCCTGTGACCCTGCGCCACGACAGGCATCAACTTACTACTAAAAAATGACAATGAATTTTGATAATAATATAAAAAAAAATACTTTTAAAATCATAGCAGTAATTATCTAAAATGTATTTCGTAAGAAATAACTATTATTAAATAAATTCTAGAATTTTTTGTCCGACATGTTGTTGATAATAACTTTTATGAATAGATGTCGATTTACCAACAAATGAGTTCATTCAGTTATGCACATCCCAATTGAGCCCCGATGGCGTCATCTGACATAATTATTATAGCTATCGAGGAATGTATATAGCTGGTAGGTACCTACTTGCTGACACGTCGATGTTTTTAGGTTAGGTAATGGTTATTGCTGAGTCGAATGTTTATTCTTTGTACAGTAATTAGTTGTATATAATATATCCACTATGAATCGATCATTCAATAGGTAATGAGAAAATCAGTTAGAAAATAAAATTAGTTACTTTTATTTTTTCTTTTTTTATGGACAAGACACGGCAAACGAGCGTACGGGTCACCTGATGGTAAGTGATCATCGCCGCCCACGGTTCCGTGTAGCACCAGAGGAGCTACGGCCTTTCTTGATATGCAAACAAATTTATTGTCAAATCGTCCCGTTCTTTACTTAATATAGGAGAATCGTCCCGTTCTTTACTTAATTTATCACATGAATTTTCAGAAATGTAATTTCCAATATTACTGAATTTTTCTTTGTTCGAGTGATCTAATGTTGTGAATGATAAATAATACATTCTAATTTCTAGGTACCCGGGGTAACACTAACGGTAGGCATAGCGTAATCGATTTATAGCCTAGTGTTATGACACCTCCACCACCACCTCCGTTCCGTTCCCCACTTTCCGCTGCTTTAGAGATATGGCGCACTGTGC